>OZ023166.1:1660693-1679015 GCA_963678695.2 Diplodus puntazzo
AAAACTGTATTGAAAGCTGGGCAATTTGGAAGCCATACAACGCCCTGAGTTATTCATCACATTACTCGCACCATTCCTGAGCAGTTTCTACTGTAAAGCTCTGGTGCAATCAAGGGGTGTTCTTAGTCTACTACGTTGTCTGAGTGGGTGGTCCGTGTCCAGTGTCATCCATATGAATGTCAGAGCCAAAGATTTCCCAGCAGAATGTTGCATTGAAATGAGATGATTGTTGAATTTTGGGCATTTTAGCCCTTATTTGATAGGATGCCATGTAGAGCTGTCTCTGGATTCAAACAGGAATAAACCTGAGTTCAGTGTCCAGCGTCTGATTGCAGACCAGAACACAATGCAGTGTAGTCTGGATTTGCAGACTGCCTCGGCTACACAAAGTCAATGAAAACTATGATGCATATCTATCTTCCTGGAAGATCTAGCCATGAAACATTTAGTTGTTTTCCAGCTCTGATTAAGTCAGTATTCAACAGCTGCCTCCTTACCAGGAATGAGTAGATCCCTGCGGCAGTCGTACAGCATCCCGAGGCTGAAAGGTCGCCCGAGTGCCGCCACCTCTATCGTGTTGCTGTCTGCAGAGCCCATAACTCAGCCTGGCCTGAAATAAACAAACAAAAGCATGTTAGTTCCCTCAGCAATTAGGCATACACATAAATCACTGCAGGCAATGGGGGGCCCAGACCCACCCAATCAAAAAACAATGGTTCCCCCCTTGGCTTGAAGTGGTTTGGTCCACTGTCAACCAGCCCAACGAACACTGCAGTGTTCAGTACGAGTGCGTTGGTGGTGATAATCGCAAACCTCCATTTAGTAATTGCTTCATAAATGTCAAAACAAAAAAATGAGCCGGCACTTTTAATCACTTCTAAAACACAATAGAATAAAACACACACACACACAATTATAACCATGCTGTATTTTGTTCTGTCCATCGCCTTGTGATTAAATCTTGTGTGACAATAAAAGTCCCGGACTTTTATACCCATTTCCAAACATGTTTTAGATTTTGTCTAGTTAAATCGTCTGGTTTGTCTTTGTTATAAATGCCAGATATGACTTTTTTTTATTTAGGACACTTGGTTAAATTAAGAAGGCAAATTGTAATACCAAATTAAAGATGCAAGCAGCGATGAACGGGCCTTCGCATTCCATGTGCATCGGGGTGTGCCACATAGATGTATTCAGGGCAAGACCCTCTACATGTTTGAGATATTTGGAGTAGATGGCAAATTGTATGTGGAAGTTATAATGAGTTGATGGTTTTATGGTGAAGCATCAAAATGGACAGTGCCACCAGGTGTGACGTAGGTGAAAGCTTTTGACCACAGATGCTGCTTGCAAAGTTTGTAGCAAATCAGTGAAATGGGCTTGGAGAAGTTTGAAAAATTAAGTTTTACATTTTTTCACTGACCCTTAGTGGCTCATGGCGAAGTAGTCACCTAGGTTTCATGTCATTCAGACAGACCAATGTGGATATATGCAACACTTTATGTTTTGAGCAATGTAAAGGAAGTTGTTATTTAATAACTTGAGTATTGTTTGGAATATCAAAATTGTTGTAATACGTTTTTGTCGGGAGAGTTCACAGATGCTGTGTGCAAAGTTTGCAAATCAGTGAAATTGCCTGGGAGGAGTTTGAAAAAGTGGCAAATTGTTTTATATCACGAGATTCAGCCCAATTCAGTGAACGCGTGGATATAAGGTTTTTGAATGTACGACAAATATATGGGAGTTATAAGCCAAAATTCACTTTCCTTGATTATAGCGCCACCTAGTGGTGAAAATTGAGGACGACAATAGATTATGACATTTTTCGGCAGGTGTGACGTATATTCCAAGTTTGGTGAGTTTTGGGGCATGTTCGGGCAGTGAAAAATGCGATCATTTGGGACAAAAAAGTGGTCATTTGAAAAACAATAGGGACCTTGCAGGTCCCTATCCTGCTCGTGCCCTAATAATGAAAATGGCTGACTTCCTGTTGGAGTGACAGTTTGGTGCAGTGGATTTTTTTTGAACGTCTGGTGATGATACATATGCATACTGAATTTCGTTCACGTATGTGCATGTAGGAGGGACGGCTTGGATTGTTAATATTCCGGGGGCGCAATACATTCCCCTGGTAACACATTTTGTCAGCTATCGTCAGGATACATTCTCCCAAGTTTCGTCTTAATCCTGCCAACCGATGTGGAAAAATAAAATACTTAAATCTAAACAGCATCACCTAGTGGTCATCTGCCACAGAAAAAGTATGTTTTATATTTTTGCACAGAGCCTCAGGGGCTCATGGGGAAGTAGTCACCTGACTTTCATGTCATTCAGAAAGACCAATGGGGAGATATGTAACACCTGGTGTTTTGAGCTAAATCTGCAGGAAGTTGTTTTTTAATAACTTGAGCATCGTTTGGATATTAAAATGTTTTAATACGTTTTTGTGAGGAGAGTCCACAGATGCTGTGTCCAAAGTTTGGTGCAAATCGGTGAAATTGCCTGGGAAGAGTTGGAAAAACGTAGGTTTGTGAATGTCAGAAATGGCCGTGGCCTGTATCAGGAGATTTAACACAATTCAGGAAATGCATGGATGTAAAGTTTTTGAATGTGCGATAAACTATATGGGAGCATTAAGCCAAAACACACTTTCCTTGATTATACACTGAGCGGTGGATATTCACAACGACAATAGATTATAAAATTTGCAATTACTGCTTGGGCCCTAATAATAGAAGGCTGAGTTGCCTTGATAGTGAGGTCAAACCTAATATTATTATTTTTCTTTACCTTTTATTTACCTTTTTTGTACAATTTGTATTCTCAGTTAACTTCCATTACATTTCTCTGCTGCACGGCACAAAGGTCCTTTAAGAGGGAGCCAGCTGGCCAATGGACATGCATTTACAATAATAGTCCAAAAATAATAAGACTTACTAAATTGATTCACAACAAGAATCAGGTATGGTTTACATGTTTTAGTTAACATGGAACTGATTGTACTCTAAATTATTATCATGATATCGTGTGTAAGCAAAATCAAAGAGACAGAAACAGAAACCATCATCCCTGTTTTACACTTTTGATGATATATTTAGATGAACTACACTGTCCTCATAAACTTGCCACGTCCTCAAACTCACCTGCATCATTTCACACTGATGCTGTCAAAAACAGCGAAAAATCAAAACAAATTGATTCTGAAAATTTGAAACAACAGCAAGTTGACCGTCACCCCACCTTATGTAGAAATTAAAACTCAGATTTATTAAGGTTATAATACAAACTTTTTCCATAAGTGAATAAATGAGCTGTTTACAAGGTGGCAGGGTCCGCCAAGTAAAACAGTATGAAGTGTGTTGTCCTTTAAGGACAGTTTGTTCATTCAGTTTATTCAGTCATGAAAACAAAGAGAGTTTCAAGCTTTCAAGTCAGACTCAGGAAGTGTGTCAGGCCACCAATTACAAATTACCAATTACAGATAACATTGATTGATACCGATACGTTTATTTGGGCTCATCTAAATATGGCATGGACAAAATTTGATGACAGTTGAATGAAATATGAGCCAGCTGAGGCAACAAAGGTTTTTATCAAAAAATTATATGTATCTAATATCTCTATATTTCAAGGTATTGTACCAAATATATAAATTCATGTAATGTGACAACATTTAACTGATGTGAATATTCTGTTCTGCTTTTAAAACAAACTCAAACATTGAGTGCAGTGAAACACCTTCATGTTCGTTTAAATATGTGCAGTAAATTCTGCATTTTGGCTTTGTTGGATTCTGACAATGTGAATATTTGGAGGGTTGAAAACAATAAAGTTTTACACACAGCTGACAGTCCTTCACATACTTAATATCTCCGTTCATGATGTGTAATTTTTATTTATCTTCTTACTTACAGCTGGTCGTGTTGGAGAGTCTGATGGTCTTGAAGTGCAGAAAGAAGAAATGTAAATGAACGTCACT
The DNA here is from genome assembly GCA_963678695.2 of Diplodus puntazzo. NCBI lineage: Eukaryota > Metazoa > Chordata > Actinopteri > Spariformes > Sparidae > Diplodus > Diplodus puntazzo. The sequence goes on from OZ023166.1 coordinate 1,664,673, forward strand.
GTTTCAGAACGAAGACAAAGCACTGCCGGTCACCAACCACCTGAACCACAAACAAATCAGAAGAAATAATGTAATTAAAAACTGAGGCTGGTTTTCAAATCACGAACTAGAATGGTACAGAGTAGAGTGCATACCCCCGCAAGAATCCCCTCTATCTGCATCAAATTTTTCTTTGTTATAGATACCAGCCACCTGAATACACCTGATTTAAAAAAAAAAGTTTTATCCACATTGACACATTATTCCCTGAGAAATTAACAGAGATGTTGAAAAACTGCCAATATCACAATGTTAAAGGAAGTGAGAAATAAAGATCCTGGATCTGTTCATTTATCTGATCTGCAGCAGAAGTTAATGAAGTCTATTCTGATGAGACTCGTCCTCCATCTGAGATTTAATACAAATCTGATCAGTAGTTTTTGTGTAATCCTGCTGACGAACCAACAAACGGACAGTCACAGTGAAAAAGGAACCTCTCTGGTGAAGTTAAAGAATTAAAATAAGATAAACACATGTTTTAACTGTGTTAATCAGACTGTGTTCTGAACTGATCAGAGTTCAGTTAAAGTTAAACACAAACACACGAAGAGTCAAACTGAGCTGCAGTTAAAATGTTCAGCAGCACATCGACAGAGAGAAAACACAGAAGAGATCAGTGTGTTCAGCAACTTACCGCTCAGACGGTCTGTGATCGAGACGGGAGGGCGAGCTGCTCTGCTTCCTCTGGAGCTGCTTTATAAGGACAATGTACACACTCACACACACACACACACACACACACACACACACACGCACGCGCGCACACACACACACGCACACACACACACACACACACACACACTGGGCATGGCTTCAGTCCGTCTCTGTGTTCACCGTCTCTCCTCAGTGAGAGAATAACTATCAGGAGCCTTCAGATGGAGTCGATCAGCTTCATGTGGTTTAAAGCTCTAAAAATCAGTAAATGTTAATAAATACTGTGTAGTTCATTCATGAACTTCATCTGATGCTATCAGAAAAATTAATAATGATGTTTTTAACCTTTAGGATTGTTTAATAGTTATTATAAAGTGTTAATAAGACTTTTAACAAAGAAATAAGTTTGAATAAGTTTAATACATTTAACTTTAAATTGTCCATATTTGTTGTTGTTCTTCTTCTTCTGCAGAGGTTTATATCAAAGTCATTTCAGTTTTTCTAACACCTGAACATGAACATAAAAACTTTCTAGTGGAAAAAAAGAAACGATCCGACAGAAAGTTTGACACCAAGTTGGATCAACCAGACGAAACACAAAGATTGTGACAGAGGAGTTTATTTTGGCTCATGAATCAACATTTACAGAAATAATGAGCAGATTGTGCATCTTTCGGTGAACATTTCACCGTCCTGACTCTGTTTTTTATTTCTTATTTTGATGGAGCAAAACGTAAAGACAAGACTGATGAAGGAAAAGTGAGCGTGCTCGGTGAGGGCCAATCAGAGCTGCTGCTGATGAAAGGCACAACAGATTAAAGTAAAGAAGAAATCAACTGTTTTGTTGGAGTTTCTAACAAATGAAGCAGACAGCAGGCGGCCCCGCTGAGTTAGAGAGGCAGAGACAACAACGCTTTGATGATATTACAGAAGAACTTTTGCTCTCCTGAAAGATCAGTCAGGGTTAGTTTATGACCGGAGGCCCGAGATCAACTGGAACAGAACCAGCCTGAAGGACTCAACAACGAGTGAGACCTTCACTCAGGAACCAGTCCTGTAAACCTGAAAGTGAAAGACAGATCACTATCTGCACCTTCACTGATAACAGCTTTAATGTTCAAGGTATGTTACAGTTTGATATCAATCATTAAAGAGTTGAGACACCCTTCAACCTCTGTAGGAGAGCTGAGGTCAGCTGAGGACTGATCCACATCAGCACAACCTGTGAGGAAGAGTTCTGAGACCGGATTAACACCAGGCCACAGAACTCTGTCCACCTCCGGACCTGAAGGTGCAGCTGCTGCCTCCACACTCCCATCATTTCTAACTAGCGTGCAAAATCTAGTTTTACCTGAACACTTTATGATGTTCTGTTCCAGCAGCTCGGCTCGTTTAGAGGTTCTGCATCGTATCACATCAGACGGGAGTTCGTCTGTCTTCAGTACAGAACATCACCTCAGCGCGTTACTGTTCGTCAGCCTGACTCATGTCGCTCAGCTCGCTCTGCTGACCCGTGTGTTGTGTTTCCTGACACTGAAGAGGAAGAAATGTTTTTACACGTGTGCTCATCAGGCTGACAGCAGCGGCTGTGACACCAACTGGACCTGAGAGTGCTCAGAGTTCTTAGATCTAAGATGAAAGCTGCTCAGTTTATATCAGACTTCTGGAATTTCTTTTTTGTCGTGGACAGGAAAAGGCAAATCAGAACTGTGTCGTTTTACTGGAAACATCAACTGTATTAATATCCAGTATCCCGACAGGAAGGACTGCCGGTGGTTCTGCAGGTGGTTCTGCAGGTGGTTGTGCAGGTCATGGGATTTCTGGGAAATCAGCCTGATTCTCCTCGGCGCCGCCTCCTCATAATGAATAAAGCTCTGTGAGCGTTTTCTGTTTCAGAGATGATATCTGTGTGTGAGTTGGTGCTGTTCTTTCTCCGCTGCTACTTAATGCTGCAACCAGCCCGGTTCAGGTTGGACCTGAGATTATTTCTGATATGATGTTCTGGCAGGAAACACCCCCAAAAAACACACACACAACAAGAGAGAAGACATGCAGTGCACACGCTGTTAAAGGTGCACGACAGGTTTAGGTTACATTGTTCTGTATCTTCTTGAACTCGAGGATTTCTCCATGTGCTCGTTTTGTTTGTCATAATTCGAGCCTGTTTTGCTCTGATGTGGATTTGAAAACACTGCAAACGGCTATTCTTTATATCAAAAGCTCTGTCTCTGTAAAACAAAGTTGCATAGTGCACCTTTAAATATCCAGTACATGTTTTATTAATCTGTTCTGATTTTTATTGGTGAATTTTTGCCCTTTAATCTCTAAATCACTTCAAACTGACTCATGGAAATTCATCTGTTTAGATGAATTTTGTTTCTGAGTCCATGTGCATCATGTGTTTTTGATTATTTTATTAATACTTTTTATTTTTGTATTTTGCTTGTCTTAACCTGTTGTATGAAATGTGCCGTATGATTGAAGTTATTGTTGTTTTCATTATTAAAAACTTTGCACCTACATATGATGTGTGTTTAACGATGTTTCTGACATTTATGTTCCCGTCATTCGTGTCGTTGTTTCTTTTTTTTTTTGAGAGTTTAGGAAGCAAATATTCTTCTGTTGGCAGAAAAAAAGAGAAACTACAGTGAATTCTTAGTATTATATTTCTGGGCTGTTCTTTACATAAATTCTTTGATTAAAAGTATTTTTGATCTTTACTTTATGAAGGATTTATGAGGATTTTAGTCATAAGAAAAGTTTCATTACCATCTCTGCAGAGCGACACTCACTGATTTAGTTTCACATTTCTGATGGATGATAATTTTGTTCTTTATCTGACAGATTTACAAAGCAGCTCTGTGTTAACGCGCCCCCATAAACATTTATTGAGGCGATGAAATGTCTCAATGTTTTCTTTACTGCTTGTTTAATCATTTAACCTTGTTAATAATTTAACCTTCAGACCGGAGGTGGACAGAGTTCTGGTCTCAAACCGGTCTCAACTCTTTAATGATTGATATCAAACTGTAACATACCTTGAACTTTAAAGCTGTTATCAGTGAAGGTGCAGATAGTGATCTGTCTTTCACTTTCAGGTTTACAGGACTGGTTCCTGAGTGAAAGTCTCACTCGTTGTTGAGTCCTTCAGGCTGGTTCTGTTCCAGTTGATCTCGGGCCTCCGGTCATAAACTAACCCTGACTGATCTTTCAGGAGAGCAAAAGTTCTTCTGTAATATCATCAAAGCGTTGTTGTCTCTGCCTCTCTAACTCAGCGGGGCCGCCTGCTGTCTGCTTCATTTGTTAGAAACTCCAACAAAACAGTTGATTTCTTCTTTACTTTAAACTGTTGTGCCTTTCATCAGCAGCAGCTCTGATTGGCCCTCACCGAGCACACTCACGTTACATGTGGAGGCGACGGGGAGCGACTGAAGTAACTTTAGTATAAATCTCTGCAGTTTGACAGGACAGAAGAAGAATAGCAACAACAAATATGGACAGTTTCAGTTTATATTTATTAGACTTATTTATTTGCTAAAATTAACACTTTATAATAACTATTAAACAATCCCAAAGGTTAAAAACACCAGTATCAATTTGATCGCATCAAATAATGTTCATAAATGAACTACATAGTATTTATTAACATTTACATTTAAGTATTATGAACATTAACTGCAACTTTCCAATAAACAGTCACTAATACATAGTTTATAAAGTATCTCATTGCTTGTTAACAGTGAAATAACTACTAACTCATGTGTAATTAAACATACATTTGCCATTTTAAATGATATGTAATTGCTTATTGTATTGCTATTGCATGATAGCTATTGTAAAGTGATATTTATATACATATATACACACACATTAAAATATTAGAGACAGTACGCTTCTCATGTTTTCTGCCTTTTGATAAAAGAATAAAAACATGTATAAAGCGTCAGAGTTCAGAGACGTCAGGTGAAAAGTGAGAAGATGCAACATGTTGTGTTGAGCTGAATCATCAGAGCTTTAAACCACAAGATCGACTCCATCTGAATGCTCCTGATAGTTATTCTCTCACTGAGGAGAGACGGTGAACACAGAGACGGACTGAAGCCATGCCCTGTGTGTGTGTGTGTGTGTGTGTGTGTGTGTGTGTGAGTGTGTGTGTGTACATTGTCCTTATAAAGCAGCTCCAGAGGAAGCAGAGCAGCTCGCCCTCCCGTCTCGATCACAGACCGTCTGAGCGGTAAGTTGCTGAACACACTGATCTCTTCTGTGTTTTCTCTCTGTCGATGTGCTGCTGAACATTTTAACTGCAGCTCAGTTTGACTCTTCATGTGTTTGTGTTTAACTTTAACTGAACTCTGATCAGTTCAGAACACAGTCTGATTAACACAGTTATAATGCGTGTTTATCTTATTTTAAACATCCTGTTGGACATTGTGTGAAAACGAACATCATGTGAGTCGATTCTTTAACTTCACCAGCGAGGTTGTGTTTTCACTGTTTCGGTTTGTTGGTTTGTCAGCGGGATTACACAAAAACTACTGATCAGATTTGTGTTAAATCGCAGATGGAGGACGAGTCTCAGTCCAGAATAGACTTCATTAACTTCTGCTGCAGATCAGATAAAGCAACAGATCCAGGAGCTTTATTTCTCACTTCTTTAACATTGTGATATTGGCAGTTTTTCAACATCTCCGTTAATTTCTCAGGGAATAACGCCTGAATCTTGTACGGTAGTACAATCTGATACAGATAAATACGGCTGTTGGGCTTTGGCAGAGGTATGCACTCTACTCTGTACCATTCTAGCCGTGGCTTTGGACGTGATTTTGAATTTGTTTCCCGCAGGGCAGCGATCACCATGTGTGGGCTGTGAAGGCACTGCAGGACGTCATTTACAATAAATACATAAACAAATAGAATGTCTTTTAATGTCCAATTTTCTAATTTAGTTAGAAATTACCATAGCATGTGTAGTATGAAATATTTTCATTGCAAAAATTGTGATTGATAAACCAAGAGAGCTACAGTTCATGTTACTCTTCACTTTTATCAGTTTTCAGTTGCGCCACCTACTGACCTCTGACCTGCATCTTACATCGTGTCACTGTTTACCAGCTAGTATTTGCATGTGGTTGGATATTTAATTGCTCTGTCTTCAGCTCACATTAGGGGAACTATTTTTATTTTAGACTTGTGTGTTGATCAAAGCTGAGATAAAAAAAAATGTAAGTTGGCCTAATTAAGTTCAGGACTGGCTGCTATAGTTGGTTGGTCAATTGCCTGGTCAATTTCTGCAGACCTTCAGACTGTTCGACACAAGTGAACTAGTATCACGCCTCTGCGCACCAGTTGGGCGGTTGTTTCCTGAGCTGTGGCGTTGAATAATGGCCAGAAAATGTTTTGCAGAACATTAAGAAGTCACAGTGAAGTGGACCTCCGACCCTTGCCATTGAGCAGAAACATATCCACCAGATGTCCTTACAGGATTCGAAATTAAAGTTTTATGTAAGTAATGTGAGACATCTTTAAACTTCAGTTACTGATGTCTAAAGAACTTCTTGTGGTTCAAAATTAAAGTTTTTATGATAGACACATTTTTCTTCATACAGCAAAAACTGCACAGGGGATTTGAACCTCAGGCCTCAGTAGCTCTTTACTAGCAGAGATATTTATCAGCTTTATTCAAGAAACTGAACAATGACATGGGCTTGAATAAAGCTGGTGAATATCTCTCCTGGTAAAGTGCATATGTCATGCTGAGGTTGAGGCCAGGAGTTCAAACCCAAACTGTAGCTTTTGCTGCATGGAGGACCATTTGGCTGACGTATAAACTTGAAACCTGAAAAGATGTGTAACATTACTTTATAAAAACTTTAACTTTGAACCCTGTAAGGACGTCACTAATGAACGTTGGACAGACGTCTTTTGAACTTTCATTCTAGCTCTTCACTGGACGTCTTGTCAAAGCCGCCAAAGATGTTGACGTATAAAATGTTGTCATTTATTGCCAAAAAATATGATTTGTGAGGTCACAGTGACCTTGACCTTAAACCTTTGACCACCAAAATCTAATCAGTTCATTCTTGAGTCCAAGTGGATATTTGTGGCAAATGTAAAGACATTTTGTCAAGGTGTTTCGCCAATATCGCATTCACAACTGTGAATTCTTGATGTTTTTGTAAACCCGAAAACACACAGAAACAACTTAATCATGTAAAACAGGGAAGCCACCTGATTTAAAGGGAAAATTACATTCACCAAACTTTCATGTAAACAGTTCAGTCCCTTAATAAGCAGAAGTTAATATGTGTGAATTCATGCTGTAAGTCATGGAGAAGGAAAGCAGTGACTCAGACCTTCAGGATCGCAGCACTTATTTCTGCCTCTCACCCAGCTTAGCTCAGACTTCCTATTCAAACCTCTCTGATGTAAACAAAGCAGGTTAGAACTGCTCGTCTCTCTCAAATGAAGATTAAACACAGGAAAAAAAAACTGATAGAAACTGAGCACAAAGTACTTGTAGTACAAGTAGACTTGTGGAAGTGTGACAACATGAGACAAAATGCAGAATTTACTGCTCACATTTCCTCCAGGTGAAGTTCAGAAAACAGACTCTGGTACAAGAAGAAGTTCTGATCCAGCTCGTTTCCTCCAGTAAAGTAATAGATTACAGGCTCTGACATGTACTCAGAGTCTCAGAGTAAAAAGTCTCCCTCTGAAGGACATTTGTGGTCAAAGCTAACTGAAGCTCACGTCATATTAATAGAATCCAAAGACTATTAAAGTTAAAGGTAGAATCAGTAGGATTTGTCCCAGCTGTTCCTGAACGCACCACAAAGACAGCTGATTGTTGAGTCTCATTCCCAGGACGTCAAACAGACACATGTTGGGTTGGTAAAGCGTCCCGAGCAGCAACAAAGAGAGAAAATCAGAAACTCTCTGCAGATACGAGACACTAACACGCCTTTTCTCCACATTCCAGTCTCCCTCTCTGTCTGTTTACGGCTTCTTACGGCTTTTACGTCTTTGTCTCGTCTCGCTGCGTCTGCCGTGCGTGATGTGCTCTGATAGGTCCACATCAGTCTGCTGATGCTGGGAAATAACAAGAATCCAGAATTCACCTCAGAGGCATCAAACTAAAGTAACAAGGCTGTTGTGAAGCTGTGAGGAGGAGAAAGTTCAGATATTTGTGTTCAGATGTAGAGAGAAGTCAGAAAAATAAATACTCAAGTGAAGTAAAGTTCAGATTACTTCCCACCTCTGCTTGACTTTGACAGCAACAGTGCGCAGTCAAACAAAAGATTTGCGTCAGTGTGAAATTATTCATCCTCATGAAGTAAGATTGTTGATTGCTGAGTCTCCTCCCACGATTGCCAGATACAGACGTCTTGGACTGGCAGCTCGGGTCTTACAGTTGCAGCATTATGATGTTATTTCAAGTACATCAGGAAAAATTGGTTGACTCCGTTAGTTCCATGCTTCCATTTTGAGAATACATTAAGTAACTCTTAATATTTTTGGACTGTAATTGTAAATATTTGTGCAGCTGGTGAAAGATAAATTACAGAAAGAGAAACATGACCTCACGCGCTGTCTACTGCTGTCGTCTGTTCCTTTAGTTCAGCCTGAGCGATGGACTCTGAAGCCAACAGGACGATAGAGATGCCGGCGCTCGGTCGGCCCTTCAACCTCGGGATGCTGTACGACTGCCGCAATGAAAAATTCATCCCTGGTAAGGAGGCAACAGTTTCACTAATGAATTCATCAGATCTCGACACACTCAGAAATGTTGCATCAACTGCGGCTGCACAGTGAACTTTCATTCATGAAGACAGTTGATGTGTTTCTGTCTGGAGGAAGGTGGCGACCTGGAAGAGTCCAGTAAAAAACGTTTTGTCAGTTGACAACAGTTTGTTTATTCAGTTTGTTCAGTCATGAAAAGTTTAGATTTTTCTCTTCTGGTTAGAGTTTCTTCCCAAATCTACACAGTTCACCCTTAAAAATGCACCTAAATGTAACTTCTAACAACAAACTCAAACATCAGAGATTAATTAATCCAATTTATGAATGATTATAAATTAGTGATCTTAACATAAATGACTTAATGATATATGTGAGCAGAAAACATGAAGGGTTTGGCAATATGAATGTACTCATTAACTCAACACTGGATAATGTCCGCAGTGTTAATCTTAACATCCTCTGATAACAGCGAACTAACGTCATCGTGACCACTTTAAGTTGCCAGAGTCTTTTTATGTCAGTCATCAGGACAGTTTTAAGTCCATCTGTGTACGTTGACTAGCTAACATTTCTGGAATTATAAAATTCCGTCATTTAAATGTGTATCAATAAGTTAAAGGTGTAATGTGTCAGAGCTGGCGTATAAAACAATATAAAGAAACTAAATTTATCAACATGATGACAATAAATAATAGTTTTAATCTCTGTATTAGGTTGCAGTGATATCTTTTTAAGCTAGCATGCTAACCAGCTAGCCTCCGGTGCTTTGAGCCCCCAGTTGCCGCAAAGCTAGTCTATAGCAGTGGTCCCCAACCTTTGGGTGATTCGTGTGATTCCGCGGTAAGAAAATCACAGCAGTTGTCCACTCACCATTCCGGCAGCTGCAGTTCAGCCACTTTAACAGCCAACTTCAATACAGTTATCCATCTCCCTCTTCTTCCGTCTCATCCTTGGGCCTTTCCCTTTTTCTTTGCAAAGTAGCTCTCCGAAGACGTTTGTTTTCCACTAATCTCAGCTAGCTTGATTTTTTAGGGTATACCGGTCCGTGACTGCAACAGCTACGTGTCAAGCGCGCCAAGAGGAACAGACGGATCTTGTTAAAAGAGAATCCGTTTTTCAAAATAAAGCAACTTTTTCGAGTATGATCGTCAATATAACAGATATAAAACAACATATTTATTCTTTCTCTGCGGCCCGGTACCAAACAACCCACGGACCAGTACCGGTCCGCGGCCCGGTGGTTGGGGACCACTGGTCTATAGGATCATTTAGTTACTTGAGCATACTAGCTTATAGCAGCTAGAGTTAGCAACAGTTAGTGGCTATGTTCAGTGTTGGGGGTAACTATAAACTTATAAAGCAATCTGTTAAAGTACTCAGATTACGCTATCTAGTTCGGTATCGTAAAATAACTTATTTTACAGACGTCTCTTTTATAAAACTGCTCTTTGGGGAAAATGCTGTTTGGAAATTTAGGCTGCAATGGAGGACCTGAGAGTGGCCACGAGGCAAGATTGGAAGCAAGGCTGAGCAGTTCTATCAAATCTCTGGCTGCAGCAAAGAATATAGTGAGCAGCAGTTAGCTGTTACTCTAGTAATACTGTAGGGGCTTCAACATGTGGCCTGTTACACCTTTAAACTTTTAGTTAAAGTGTTGTTTTAGTGCGTTGTTTACTCCAGAAACAAGTGAAATATTTTTATATTTGATATGTTAAGTTGGGTCTTGGGTTTTGTTGAACATCAGCTGGAATAGAGGTCAGCAGCGATGCTGAAGAACAGATCACTGAATGTGTGATGTATACTCAAACATAATGATTGATGCTGATGCTTCTGAGGCTTTTTCTCCTTTTCGTCTGCAGGCATGACATTATGGGACCATGATGATCTGGTTAAACATGTTGGAGAAAGACCACAAAACTACAATGGTGTTAAAATAGATGCATCTGAATCAATTCAGGACAAATGTTCAGCTCTAAATATCGAAGGATCTGTGAAGGCGAGCTTATTCTGCAATTTCCTATCTGTTGAAGGATCTGCTAAATACCTGCATGATTATAAGACTTACAAAAATCAGGCCAGAGTTACACTGGAATATGAAGCTTACACAAAGTTCCAGGAACTGTCGATGGATCATCTTGGAAAATGCAACGTAAAGCATCCCGATATATTTGAAAAAGGATTAGCAACACATGTAGTCACAGGAATCCTTTATGGAGCTAAAGCCTTCTTTGTCTTTGACCGTGAGGTGTCCAATGATGAAAGTCAACAACAATGTGAGGGTCAACTGACGAAGATCATCACAAAGATTCCCCTTATTGCGGGTAAAGGTCAAGGTTCCCTGAATATAAAAGACAAAGATAAACAAAGAGCTGATGAATTCTCCTGCAAATTCCACGGAGACTTCTTACTTGATAAAACTCCCGTGTCCTTTCAGGATGCAATACAAGTTTACCAAAGTCTGCCAAAATTGCTTGGAGCCAATGGTGAAAATGCTGTACCGGTGAAGGTCTGGCTGATGCCACTGATAAGTTTCGATTCTTCTGCTGCAAAACTTGCGCATGAAGTAAGTCCTGTATTCATAGACGAAGTGCAGGCTGTCCTGGAGGACCTGAGGGAGGCGCAAATGAGGTGCAATGATGCACTGAGAACTGCTGCACAGCAGGGTCCAGGAAGTGGCAAAAAGATTAAAACCTTTAAAGACATGTGTTCTAGGTTCAAGAAGGAATTCCAACAAAACTTGGCCAAGAAACTTCCAGCGATCCGGAGAGGAGAAGAAGAAGAGGAAGCTGTGCTCAAAGAGATCCAGGAGAAAAGATGTTCTTCTCCTTTCAACAGTAAAAACCTGAATCAGTGGTTGGACTCTAACGAGAGAGAAACATGCATCTTAAACTCTCTGATCAGCAACATGAAAAACACTAAGATTGTCTCATCTCCAACAGACCTGTACAAGGAAAGTCTCAGTGCAGATCATGCTTTGTGTTTTCTTTTCCCCTCTCCAGGAAGTGATGAAAAGTACCTCTCAACTTTATCAAACTACTTAAAACAAACAACCAAAACGGACCATCCTGAAGAGTCTCGTACTCATGATGTAGAGAAGGAACAATGGTACGCCTCAAAAGAAGCAACAGATAAAATGAGGAGTAAAGCAAAACTCTTCAGTGACTTTGCAGAGGCCAACAAGGAGAACAAGAACATTAAGTTCTTAGCAACTGGTTCAACAAGTGAGACACAGAAAGGTTCAAGCATCGTACTCTATAAAGACGGCTTTCCTGTCACTGAGAACTTTGAGCCTCCTTCAAAGCCTGAAACATTAATAGTCAGAGACATAAACCACAACAGTGTGACGCTGAAGATTTCTCCACCGAAGTTTGGAGCAGAGAACATCACCTCCTACTCTGTTGAGTACTGTGTCAGTGGACAGGATGGATGGAAAGAAAAGACAGCAGCAGCAGCTGAAGAAGTCACAGTGAGAGATCTGAGTCCAAACACAGAGTACAAGTTCAGATGCAGAGCAGTGACCTCAGTAGGTGTTGGACCAGCCAACGAAGTCAGTGGTTCCATTAAAACTTCAGCTGGAAAACGACTTGCTGATGTTGTTAAAGGAAACAGCAAACTGCTGGAAAATCAGCCGGGTCCTCTCCCTGTTTATAAAGTTCCCCTGGTAGAACAAACGATGAGTGTCACGGGGGGCAGGTGTTTCAGTTTTGGGAATGAGTCCGCCAAACATAATCGCACCATCATGGTTCTCGGAGCAACTGGAGCTGGGAAGTCAACTCTCATCAATGGGATGATCAATTACATTCTGGGTGTTGAATGGGAGGATCCATATCGGTTTAAGCTAGTTGATGAGGATCAATTGAAATCACAAGCTGAAAGCCAGACTTCTGAAGTCACTGTGTACAAGATCAACCACCAGCAGGGGTCGAAAATAAGATACTCACTGACCATCGTTGACACTCCAGGATTTGGAGATGTGAAAGGCAAAGAAAGAGACAAGGAGATCACAGAACAGCTGCGTAATCTCTTCTCTGAAAACTACGGTAGGTGTCCCCCCCCCCACCCCCCCCCCCCCCCCCACGGCTTGGTAACTTTTTTTTTTTTCTTTTCTTTTTTTTTTTTTTAGCCTTTTTTGTGTGTGAAACCATTTCCAAATAATTCTACTCAAATGTGAATTTAGTTTGATGCATGTTTTTGAGTTATACGAATACATAGAAAAAAATATTATTCAACAATTTATTTTCTTGTGCAAAGTAAAATATATATTTAACAGAAATCTGTCCTGCTTAACTTGACAGAATAAAATAAATATTTATTTATTGAACAGAACTGTCCTGCTTAACTGAAAACAGTATAAAATAACTGAAAACAATAGAAAGTTGTTACTTATTACTGATATATAGTTCATGTGTAGTATGTCAACTGCCTGTGCAGTATAAATTTTGCACATCACATCTATCTATGGACTGTTTGAACAGACATGTGTAAGGTTGTGTGTGTGTGTGTGTGTGTGTATATATATATATATATATATATATATACATACAATAGATAATAATAATATACAATAATGTATAATAGATGAAGAATACACACTAAACTGTATACATACATATGTATGTATTATTCATCTATGAATTACTTTTATGTATTATTTATCTATTTTATGTATTCATCTATTGATTGTATGTGTTTATTACACTAAACATTTTTTTTGGCCATAAAACACTGACATTTATTGGACTTAAAAAACATTCTTGTTTTTTCTACATACCATATCTGCCTCTGGTGTTGCCTGGTGGACAACAAACCGGTCATTGGTCCACCTGGTTGTCCCTCACGTGTTTCATGTGTCGACCACTAGAAGCTGTTTAACGTCAAAAAGTTCACCATGGGCTACAGAAAAAGTGCGCCGGCAGACACTTTTTCCAGCCACGTTTTCTTTTTCTCATTCGAGTCTGTATTTTTGCAGCCTTTTTCTTTTTTTTCTCGGGGCAGTAACGTTACTGCTCGTGGTGGAAGGCGTCCCGTCTGCAGTGTCCTGTGAACCTGTGTCGTTGTGAGTCATGCTGGATTGTTTTGCCAGTTGCCCCACTCTCTTGTCTTCCGGTATGTTCTTGCAAGCAACAGCACCTCGACCAATGAGAAGAGCCGGATTCTGCATTGTTATTCTCGTGTGTGAGTGTGCTGTCAGCTCATTGGTCACAGAGCAGGAGAGGGCTGGCAGTAAGATTACCGTATATTTTCATATAAAACGCCCTGTCATTCATTGATTCCATTGATATATTAAAGACCATTTTGATTCTCATGGAAATACGGGACAAAGTGCGTCCCTTTAAAGCTCAATACGGGACGCGTAACTTTGTTTCTAAATACGGGACGATTCCGTTTTTCAAGGGACGGTTGGCAACCCTACCAGCACGCGTAACATTGGTTTGTTAGATTCTCCAGCAGTGCTAATACTGTATTTATCTTCACACAACAGGCTGCTGTCAGTGTTAGCCTCTCCAACTTCTAAAAATCATTGTTATCTTCTCCAAACAAAACAATGAAGCTTCTCTAAAAAAAGGTAAACCATGTGTCCCAGGCAGGCTAACATTGATGTTAATCTTACCAATGTGCTAACATCAGTGTTTGGGGCTCTTCAAATCCTGTTTGAGCTTGGTCAGTCATCTTCTTGTCATTTCATGCATTAGCTGTTGTGCAGCCATTTTTGATATTAAGGTTAAGGCTCTAGATCCTCAACACCCTTTCACCAAATCATACCACACCCAATACTAAACATAAACCATAATCTACAACTAAATTCTAACCTAAACATTCATATTTCTATACCCCACAACCAACGTCTCATTCCACATATACAACTTAAATCCAAAATATACACCCATACAACATATTCATAAACAACCC
>OZ023166.1:1679115-1906615 GCA_963678695.2 Diplodus puntazzo
TGTACAAATAGTTCACTGCAACATGACAATATCAGCTGCCTTCATTTACCTGAGTCACCTTAGACATCATCACAACAGTTGCCCCCCTGAGAGATTTGGCAGGAGCTGCCACTGGAGCTGGTGGAGCTGTCAGAGTCAGGAAAACAAGAGGTTACAGAACCACAGCCACAGGAGACTGATTCAGCACAGGAACTGGAGACAGCTGCAGCTCAGCTCAGACAGGTTGATGCAGAACAGGAACAGAGGACTGCTGCAAGGCAGAGCAGGACGCCGGCAGCTGGAGGTCTGGACGGGGATCAGGAAAGACCGCCGGTCCGGCTCTGGAGCGAGTCTGCTGACCTGCAGACAAGGAAGCAGAAACAGGTGTCGACTGGGCCGCAGACTGAGGACCAGGAACTGGTGGACCTGCTGGTGGAGCTAGATAACAAGTCAGAATCAACAGAGTCAATGAATGAAGTTCATCCTCTGGGGACCAAGAATGTCAGTAGAAAATGTCATGTCAGTCCATCCATCCATCCTTTGGTCCAGGTCCAATCCATGTGGACTAAAGTAGTGGAGCGACAGACATTAGCATCCACAGAGCAACACTGCTAGTGTGTCTAAAAAGACAATAAAAGAAGAGACAGTCATGTTGATATGAACATTAGAGAAACACATCATGGAGCTGAAACATGATCCTGCTTCATCATTTGGACTCGTTCACCTCAGCCGACACGTTCAACAGCACACAGGTTTTTGTATTACTCTGTTCACTGTGTCTCACTGTGGGGAACACAACATATAACTACCCGATCTTTGGCTCTGGAACTAAACTGGTTGTAACAGGTAAGAATAAAGCTTCATTTTCCTTCAGTTGTTTTATTGAACAAGTTGTAAAATGTGTTTTTAATGAGTTTCTGCTGCTTCAGGCTTTACATGTTAGTTTGTTCATAATTAGTAGAGAATTCTTGCAGCCGTGCAGCTTTTGTTCCATAAAAAGGTTCATAACTCCTGAAAAGATGTTTAAATCTCACTGCACAGCTGAAGTTCTTCTTTATTTCTGCAGGAGATCAAACTGATTCATAGAGAAAAAGTTTGACATTGACAATATTACAAATATACCGTATTTGATCCTCTCAGTAATTCAGCACCATCTCTTGTTTCATCATATATGATATTAAACATCATTTAATATATGTGAGATATATTTATACATGAAGACAAACATGAATATGATGTTACTATAAATATAATGTATGTATAATATATAGGCGTATTAATTTAGATGTTTCTTTGTGTGATATAAGATTTTATATGATGACACACATATTTGTGTTTGTGTGTTAACATACCTTTAATATAAATACAAAAGTAAAAAGTAAATGAAACAAAACATTATTAAATATATAAAAGCCAAAATGTTTTGTAAACATATGATGGTAAATATTGTGTATTAATACTGCACATATTGTTCTAGTAATTGAGACATTATTCATATTATATTACAGTAATTAGATTACAAATTAAATGTACTATAATAAATTTAAATGGTCAAATTGTAACATGATAATTGTGTTTTATAAGACGGTACATTTTTCATTTACTGTAAAATATATTTATACATGAAGACAAACAGATACTGAATATAATATACTAATTATACGGAAATATAAAAAGCATATAAAAACATTTACAAATATACAATAGCACATGAAAAATGTTATTGTTAAAGAATAATTTATATAATGTATTCATAATGATCAAATCATATTCATAAATAATTCACAATAATTTCACTGATAATTTAAAAGAAATGAACAAATAATACTCAACTTAATTTCAAATATGTAACAGTAAATGTATTTGCAGTGTGTGATATAATATAGTGATTTCCATAGAGCAGATTATAATATACTGATTTATGTTGATGTTATATTGTCAATCTAATTTAAACATGCGTGAAGTTCCTGTCAGAGATAAATAAAGTCTAAACTTTCTTCATATTATACTACAAAGCAGTCGTTATTCATATTTGAACATTTCAGTGAAATAGTGATGAAATTATTGAAGTTCTGATTCATTTTTCTTCAGTGGCTGAACTAAAGTACACGCTGGTAAATCTGTAACATGTTACACATGTTTTATGTGAACGTAAATGTAGATAATTACTGTTATTATTATGCAACATTCCTATTTTATCACATTATAATGAAATTATGTTTTGCTATGTTTTTCAACATATAGATGAATTTTCCTGCAGGGACCAACAATGTTTTTACCTTTGTTTTTATTAAATTACATCTTTGTTCACATTAGACATATGAAAACATGTATTTGTATTAAATGTAAATATTAATGAAAAACATATTAAATTATAGATGCATCTTTTAAATAGGTAATGATGGTAAATATTTATAATATGTGGTGGATAATGTAAACATTAAAATGTCAGCGCGTATTAAACTTGAGGGTAAATATGTCCTTTATTATAATCTGTCTTTTATCATGATACAGATGAAGATTTTCCATTGTATGAAAATATGATGTTATATTATTATTAGTAAGAGTCATAATAATGATGAATGTGCACATTGAAAGAAAGAAGTGCTGAACACATAATGTTGTTTGTCCCCATATAACATATGATGACATGACATGATGAGTGTGTTTGATGTGCAGGTGAATCCAGTCTATGTGTTGAACTTTGTGCTGTATTGATGAGTAGTTTAGTGATCAGAGTCCATGTAGTTTCCAGGATCACACTGAATGCAGTGCAGTGCTGTAAGCTGCTGTTGACTGTGTCAATGTGTGTCTGTGCTGCTTGTTGCTGCTGTCAAACTTCAGATGAGCAGGTAGTGAAGCCCGTGGTGAGCGTGTACCCAGCAGCATCCAGAGCCCACCTGGAGGGGAGGAGCTCCCTGCTGTGTGTGGCCTCAGCCATGTTTCCTCCTCGGGTCCGCTTCTCCTGGAAAAGACGAAAGGAGGATCAGGAGCAGTGGCTCCCTGCTGAGGGAGAGCAGCTGGAGCTCAGAGAGTCGGGACGCACCGCCGCCATCTTGCTGGTTGACGGGAACGCTACCTTCACGTCTAAATACCGCTGCTCCGTCCAGCACGAGGGGGGCACAGTGGAGGCCCAAACAGAACAAGGTAATGAAGGCTTGGTGACTGTGTTCAGCAGTGATTCAGCTTCATGTGGAGACGCTGTCAAAGAGAGCAGAGGAGCAGAGGACTGACATTTCTTTTGGACTCTTTTCTGTTTCAGAGGTTCCAGCAGCTCCAGCAGCCTCCTGTCCTCCAGAGAGAGAGCCAGCAGACCTGCCAGCTCTGCAGCAAGCTGACTGTAAGATCCTGATAAACCACAAAGTCAAATCATGTTTAGGGCCCTAAAAAGTTTGTTGGGGCCCTGACTTGTTGTATTTAATAAGGGTCTTTGAGCTTTCATTCAAACTGTAGCTGACCCCTGTCTTCATGTAAAGATGGTTGTCCCGTCTGGAAAAGTCCAAATTCTACCGATGAAAATGTGACGATGTTCTGATGAAATTCACTCTGTCTGTCTGTGTGTGTGTGTGTGTGTGTGTGTGTGTGTCAGTGTCCTTCCAGTGTCAGTGCAGGGTGAAGCTGCTCTGTGTGCTCTACACAGTGCTGATAGTGAAGAGTCTGGTGTACTGCTGTGGACTCTCTCTGCTGAGGATCCTCTGAAACAAGGGACCGTCCACCAACTGCTCACATGCTGACTGACTGTTTTCTGCTCGCCTTTTCTCACCATCAGATCTCATCAGTTCGTCTCATTGATCACTTTGATCAGCACTCACAAATGTCAATGTTCATGTTTTGTGGTTGGTTGTAAAATGTATCTTTTGATGCACAGGTTAGATTCAGTCATCCTACATATATAAATACATATATACACATATATATCTGCAGTGACTGAGTATAAATTCTGTGGTATAGTGTTATTTTCATCCTCTAGTTTATTTCCACTTTGAATTGTGACTTGTATAATAATAGAACATGAAGCTGAATCATTAGCTGTCTGCTAGATATTTGATTGTTTTAGTATTTTCTCTTCTTGTCTTTCTTTTTAATACATTATGCAGAGTGTGGCAGCTTTGTTCAATTCTTTCAGTGTAACATTCTCAATAAAGTGAAAAATCACAGTGTGTGTTTTAGAAACAGTTTGTTTTTATGGATTTCAGTTTGTCTTCAGAGCAAATCATCAGAAACAGAATCAACTTCATGGACCATGTATGTTGACGCCTACAAGTCATTTGACTCTGGTTGTAATTAGCTCTCAATATACTTTCACACAGCAGCAAGAACAAATGTAGAGGAAGATGTGAATATTAGCATACAGCTAAACAAGGACAACAAAGCTAAAGAAAGAGAAGCAAACAGAAACATAGAGCTATTATATACAAGTCAGTAGGTGTGGCTGTGCCACCAGGTTCAGTGCTGAGCCCCTTTTATAATTGTGTCAGTGTGGATGTCAAACTCTACGCTGATGACACTGTTGTTTACACACATGAACAAACAGCAGAGCGAGCTGCTTTCAAGCTACAACTGCTATAAAATGATCACACAGCAGCTTCATCAGTCGCCTTCCAAGTTGGTGTCAGGCTGCAGAAACTGTCAGTAAACTGTCACCTTTACAGAATCAATCAAACAGTATCAACAGATCTTTTATTTCAGCTTCTCAGCTCCCAGGTTTGTCTCCCAGGTGAATCAGACAGATGGAAGCTGAGACAGTGAGTACTGAGCGCTGTAACTGTTGTAACTGTCATTGTGTTGTTGATGTGAAAAAGTGCAGCTAACGGTGAGGAGGCTGCAGAGCAGAAACCCACACAGCCCGTCTGCTGCAGGAAAGGAAGTGCTGGTTGGCTCTCAACAGTTTTTTATGAGTCCTAATAACCACTGAGAACAGATTCATATCTGCTGCTGTACACACTCATCAACTCCTCTCCCTCTCTGGACTGCTTTGTCTTTTCTCTTGTTGTCTGGAAGCCTTTTTTCCACTGAGCCCTCCACCCACACAAAGTTGAACTGAGCCCAGAGACCAACAGTGACCCCCCACCTGGAGCTCACGTCCATGAATATAATGAAGTACTACCTGTATTAGTATTTATTTTCCTTTAGCTCTATTCATTCAGAATATCAGACAAACAGCTGCGTCTTTATTTAATGTTTTCTGTAAATGTTTTTTTTAGTGAAGCTCCAGTGAAAGTTCAGTGAAGTTCATCGCAGACCAACAAAAAAAATATTTCTTCCTGTCTACATTCATAGTTCAGTGTTATTTTATCAAATAAGATTTTTTTTCCATCTCAGGCTTTATGTTCCATCTCCTCACAGATTAAACCATCTTTGTTTCATTGTGTCCGTTTCATTCCTGCTCAGTCAGTCAGCATTCTTTGGGGGAAACTTTGGGCTGTTTTTTAGTTATTTGGTGGATTTTTCTTGCTGCTGTTCAGACGCCCCTCCATCACAAAATCTCCCTGTAGAGTCAAAGTGACAAAGACTTTGTGAGCAGACTCACTGATCACATATCATCTGCTGTCATAAACATGATCTTTACTTCATTCACTCGTCTCTCCTGATTGAAATCTGCTTTAAATGGAATAACAGCGTCAAACCAAAGCAGACAAATGTCAGTGTGTTCCTTTAAGAAGCTGAAGGAACAGTTATGATACATTTCATATTATCTGAAGGGATGTTTGTTCTGTTCTGTGTGTTCTAACTCTGAACACTTGGATCATTTTCACCATGAAACACTGTTGGAAGAATGACAACATGTTGCAGCTGTCTCAGCAGACAACACATGTGTGACATTACATGTGTCTTTACGCTGTTAGATCGCTGTCACACCAATAAATCAGCTCTTCCACCACGGCTGTGTGACACATTTCAAACTAAAGCTGATCACATGCTGGATTTCTGTGTTTGCTGCTGGTGCTGACATTAAACATCACAGAGAAACACCACCACCCTGTGGTCAGTCACGGGAAGTGCAGGGACATCCACGTGATGCTGATGACGGTCGCCATGACGACACGATGACGCTCCGCCCTCTTATTTTACTGGCAACAAACACAGTGAAATCTAGTGGATAACAAACACACAGCAGTAAATGAGGAGTATTACTGGCATTATTGTTGGTACTACTTCTAAAAATACTTCAGTTTCTTCTACATAAATAAAACTCCTTCTACTAGTTGTGACAAAAGGCTGTGATTCTCAGCCTTTTGCCTGTTCTACAACCAAAGACCTTTTTTCCTTTCACTTTCCTTAAGCGATTTGGATTTTTCTTGTCAAGTTTAAAGATTGTAAATCATGTAAAACTGACTTGATGAATACCACAAGTACACTGTCGTTCCTGCTAGTTCTTTATTCTTACAACTGGTCATCAGGTCAAAATATAAATGAATGGATGAGTGAACATACCAGGAGTGGTTGCATGGCCTTTTCTTTTCTAAATAATACTTATGATGATGATGATGATGATAATACTACTACTGCTAATAATACAACAATTATAATAATAGGCCTATATTGATGTATTCTGGATCGTATTTATATATGTTTTTATTTGCTGTTATAACTATTTATATTTGGTCACTGTTATTCATAACATTTAACATGGTGTACAACACTGAGTAAAGGGTAACTCGTCTTGTATGACCCATATTAATAAACCAGACTCCGTTAAAAAAATCTGTCGTTTCAGGAACACGTCATTGACTGTGGATCTCGAACCTCATCATTACCTCGATCATCTGTCACCATCTCACACAACATGAAATAAATGCAGTTGGCGGATCATTTACGACGTATTGATCAAAAGTCTCTAAACGTTAACATGATGCATTTTGTCGCTTCTTTGAGTTGGCTGTAACTGTCGGTAAGCTAAGATGCAATTCAATTGACATATTTCTAAATGGAGTTTGGCGACAACATCTTGATCTCTAAGTCTCAGGTCTAGGCAGGGGCGTTGTACTCAATCGGTCCAAAACTCAACCCGCACTACATGTTTACATCCATGTAGTAGCCGTGAGTCAGTCTGCACTCTGAGTTTTCTTAGTTTCACAACCGTGATTTATTGTCTAAAACCAATTAGCTCAGGGCTAACAGAACAGGATAGCACGTTAGCAGCACCGCTAAGTAACTAGCGTTTGTTTAAGTGATCTGATGTTCAGCGGTTCCGTAGAAATGGCTGCTAGCGCTTTTACTGCAATACAATCACACACAATACGAATCCACTGTATTTGGGTTTAGCCGCACTGTGTTACAGTTAGCTGCCCAACAGGCTGCTAGCTAAGCTAACTCCAGTTGTAAGCGTCGTTGACATCAAACTGAGCTCGTTTTATGCCGCGAACCATACAAACCACACGACACATCAAAACTGTAGCAGCACCTGGAGCCAAAAAAGGATTTTAATACATTTTTGGGGGTAAACTTATTAAGATGCTTTCGGAAATGACCCATCCATCTGCCCAAACTGCCATGATTCTGCCTTACTGACTTCCTGACACAACAAAACGCGGCTGCCGCCCGTTGCATTCTGGTAAATGGAGTTGACTTAATTTTAGCGTCCCTGATTTCCTCCGTTTCATCATCGTTAACTTATAAATTAAAAAGTTATGTATTCGTCTCCGAATCATATTGGAATAGAGAACATTGAAAAGATCGTCAGTCTGATTCTTACGTTTGAATATTTAGGAGTAATTACGTAATAGAACTACAACTCCCACAGCCGTACGTCATTACGTAGTTACGTTTAGCAACGGTCAGTTGCTAAAGAAAAAAACAGCCGCTTCCGTGTTGTTCTTGTGTTATTCTGGCAAATAACTATCGTTAGCAGAGTGGAAGCTCGTCTGACAGCCCCGCCGGACTGTGACTATCATGATTTTGTGAAGCTGACAGACCGTTTCAGCTTTGTTCACCCGAAATGTCGCTGCTGCAGAGCTCAAAGAAAAAAGACAAGCGTATTTTGTCTGGTACCTGCCCGGACCCGAAATGTCAGGCGAGGCTATTCTTCCCTGCTTACGGCTCCATTAGCATCGAGTGCACGGAGTGTGGTCAGCGCCACGAACAGAAGAACCTGTTAAATGTCGAAGAAGTGACGGATCCAGATGTTGTGCTCCACAATCTGCTCAGAAACGCCCTGCTCGGCGTCACCGGGGCCCCGAAGAAAGGGACGGAGCTGGTGAAAGTAATGGGGCTTTCTAATTACCACTGCAAGCTCCTGTCCCCGGTCCTCACCAGGTACGGCATGGACAAACAAACCGGCAAAGCCAAGCTGCTGAGGGACATGAACCAAGGTGAGATGTTTGACTGCTCACTCCTGGGGGACAGAGCTTTCCTGATCGAGCCGGACCATGTTTCCACCATGGGCTACGGCAAGGACAGGTCAGGAAGCCTCATCTACCTCCACGACACTCTGGAGGAGGTCAAGAAAGCCAACGGCAACAGGGAATGTCTCATCCCCGTCCATGTAGACGGAGACGGGCACTGCCTGGTCCACGCTGTGTCCAGAGCGCTGGTGGGCAGAGAACTGTTCTGGCACGCCCTGAGAGAAAACCTCAAACAGAACTTCAAGCAGAACTTGGACCGCTATAAGGCCCTCTTTCAGGATTTTATTGATGCTGCAGAGTGGGAGGACATCATCAATGAGTGTGACCCCCTGTTCATCCCGCCTGAAGGCGTGCCGCTCGGACTACGCAACATCCACATTTTTGGCTTAGCCAACGTCCTGCACCGGCCCATAATCCTGCTGGACTCCCTGAGCGGAATGAGGAGCTCTGGGGATTATTCTGCCACCTTCCTGCCCGGGCTGGTGGCCGAGGAGCAGTGCAGGGGCAAAGACGGAAAGCTCAACAAGCCCATCTGCATCGCCTGGAGCAGCTCTGGCAGGAACCACTACATCCCGCTGGTGGGAATCAAGAACACTGTGCTGCCCAAGTTGCCGGCCCGCCTGCTGCCGAAGGCCTGGGGCGTCCCTCAGGAGCTCATCAGGAAGTACATCAAGCTTGAAGTGGATGGGAGCTGCGTCATCGGCGGCGACCGCAGCTTGCAGGATAAATATCTGATGCGGCTGGTCAACGCCATGGAGGAGGTGTTCATGGAGAAGCACAACATCCACCCGTCGCTGGTGGCTGATGTGCACCAGTATGTCTACAGACGGACCGGTGTGATCGGCATCCAGCCTGAGGAGGTGACAGAGGCAGCTAAGAAGTCAGTGATGGAGAACCGGCTGCACCGCTGCCTGATCTGCAGCGCCCTCTCTGAGCTCCACGTCCCACCAGAGTGGCTGGTTCCTGGTGGAAAGCTCTACAACTTGGCCAAATCCACCCACGGCCAGCTGCGGCCGGACAAGAACTACAGCTTCCCCCTCAACAACGTTGTCTGCTCCTATGACCCCCAGAGAGACGTCCTCGTCCCAGATTACAAACTGAGCTCGCTCAACACCTGCAACTGGTGTCACGGCACCTCTGTCCGCCACATCCACGGGAACGGGTCGGTGGTTTACCTGGACGGGGACAGAACCAACACCCGCTCCCAGGGTGGGAAATGTGGTTGTGGTTTCAAACATTTCTGGGAGGGAAAGGAGTACGACAACCTCCCCGAGGCCTTCCCCATCACGCTTGAGTGGGGGGGTCGGGTGGTTAGAGAGACAGTGTACTGGTTCCAGTATGAGACTGACCAGACTTTGAACAGCAATGTGTACGACGTGGCCATGAAGCTGGTCACCAAGCACTTTCCAGGGGAGTTCGGCAGTGAGATCTTGGTGCAGAAAGTAGTAAACACCATCCTTCACCACACCGCCAAGAAGAATCCAGATGAATACAACCCAGTGTCCATCGACGGCGCTCACGCCCAGCGTCTCACCGACACCGCAGACACTCAGCCAGTGGTGGATCCCCAGCCGCCCACTAAGATCATCCTGACAGGTCAGAAAGCAAAGACGCTCCACAAAGAGGAGCTGACGATGAGCCGAGCGGAGCGCAGCATCCAGCAGAGCATCAGCGAGCAGGCCTTCGTCACTCAGAAGCGACGGACTGACAAGCTGAAGCAGGACCAGAAGAGCCACGGCCGGACTCCTTCCCCCACCGGATCGCCGGAAACCTCCTCTTCTTCAGCTCCCGCCACGCCCACCAAATCCTCCTCCCCCTCCTCGTCCAGTAAGGAGAAGAAAATCCGTGTGACCACCAGTGACGGCAGGCAGGCCATGCTGACCCTGCAGGCACACACCACCTTCTCAGAGCTGCAGAGGAGCATCACCAACCAGTTTGCCGTGCCGCCGGCGCAACAGTGCATCCGCTACGGCTTCCCGCCCAAAGAGCTGGTCCCACCTAAGGACGGCGAGGAGAACGAGCCAGTGGCGCTGCAGCACGGCGACAGGGTGACGGTGGAGATACTGAGGGGCCCCGAGGAGAAGAGCCCCGCCGCCTCCATCCCCCGAGCCTCCAGCTCGCACTCCGCCCTGCACTCGGTGAAGAGCGAGGACGCCGTGACGTCGGGCAGGATGAGCAGCCGGGAACTCCAGGACAGCATCGACCTTGAGATGTCCTCCCTCTGTCTCCTAGCAACCTTGATGGGTGAGTGTGACATGTAGGCCGTCTCCCCCGAGGTGTCCCCCAAGGTGTCCCCCCCCATGAAACTTCCTCTGCAGAACTTAGAGTTTAGTTCTGAGAACACATTTTAAGGCAAAACAAAAAGTGAGTCACATGCCACTTCATCAGCTGCACTAATGATTACTCTCATTATTGATTTTTCTATTGATTAGTTTTTAACTGATCAGTGAAACCTTCAGAGTAGTCGAGGATTCAGTCAGTTGAGATGAAACAGAAAAAGCTGAAAAGGTAAAAAATAAATCACTAACTTTGCATCAAATTTTAATCATATAATTTTGTCCTTTAACTGATTTTTCAGCACCACGTCATATTCATGACTGCTTAATGCAATAATTTAACATTAAATTGTACCTCACACACTTTAAATTCTAAGCTCCACTTCAGGTGTGTCCGTACAGAAACACTTAGAGAAACATTTTAAGCTGTGACAAAGAGTCAAAGAGTAGGACAGCCAGTTTTCCATGAATTAATTTAGCTTTTTTTCTCACATAAGTTGCCAAAGACACTACCTGCCACCACATTACTGTTGTCTGGTCTTTGTGGGTTGAAGTGTGGGATGTTTGTCTTTAATTTGAATGAAGGATTTGTTTAGCTGTCAGAATGTGAGCGGCATCAGACCGACACAGTTTCCAAAACTGCCAGCTTACCTTTACACACAGACGTCTTCTCACCTCTGTTGCGGCTCTGTTACTACCTCCACTGGAGGATCAGAGGTGGAATGAAGCTGCCCCCCCACACCGTCTCTGCAACTTTCATACAGACGGCGAGGTGGAATAATGGCACAAGGTTCCCACCTTCAAGTGTGAATGGGGCTCGTGATTGTGTTCACGCTGTCTCGTAACGTCACCTCACATTCAGTGACCGACAGCATTACTTCTCAGTGTGAGCAGGCGGCACGACACCGTGGCTGTTTCACTCAGCTCACACACGCTTGCTCAGGTGGACGGCACACATCATGCGCGCAGCTTCCTGATTGGTCACAGCAGGCAGGTGAAAAACAAACTGCAGGTATCGGCTGAGTGGCTGATGGAGCTCACAGGTTGCAGGTGACGCCTGTCACAGCGTCTGTTTCTGAATGCTACCAGAAAGTCAGTGTGTGTTTGTGTCTGTGTGTGTCTGTGTGTGTGTGTGTGCTCTCGGTGTGCTGACTCAGGCAGCTCGACCCCTCCCCGTCTCACCTGCCAACAGGGTCAGAGGTCGCGGCTGCGTTCAGATAAACAGATTGGCCGGCCAACAGTCAGCGTCTGTCGATATTCAGGAAGGTTTCATCTGCACTCTGAACGCTCGGCAGGCCTGACGCTGCACTTCCTGTTAGCAAGAGCTCATATTCAATAATCCTCCTGTCTGCTTGAAAACAAAACCTCCGCTCAGCCGTCTGCCTCTGTGTCTTCACACTGACAGTTCATACAGCTCGTATCAAGATATCCTGCCTGCTTTACACAAACGATTCCTTTTTTATTACCTTCCTTTTTTAACTTTCCTATTTTGTATAATGAACTACCCTCGTGTTTGACTTTAAACACAAAGCGTGTTCTTACTAAAGCTGCAGCAATGACTCACTTAATCCAGCTAACTTGTTTATCGTATAATAATTTTAGTTTAGTTTTTCAAGGAGAAATATCTGTACAAATATTGTGTTTGTAGATCAGTCAGTCATAAGAATATTTTCTGTCCCAGCTTCCTGTTTACAGTTGTCAGTAACATAATTAACAGGCAGACAAACCTTTGACGAGGTTAAACAGCTGATGAGGAAATGAAAAAATATACACATGTAAAACACCTTTTTTAAACATCCACATCATAAACTATATGCACACTACAGCTGCAACGCTTCGTTAGTTAATAGCTTGACTCTTTCAGTCAGCAAACATTTGCTGGTTCCAGCTTCCTTCATGAAGAGTCTTTGGGTTTCAGGCTGTTCGTTGGACACAATGATCATTTTAAAGATGTCACTTGGTTCTCTGGGAAAATGTGATGAGAGTTTTACACATTTTTTCTGGACATTTTACAAAGTATACCATGGCAGTATAATAATCATTGGAGTCAATTCAAAATAAATATTTGCAGCCTGTTAACATGTGAATGATTGAAAATGCTTATCATGTCATGCATGTCATATCGACGTTATCTTGAGTAAAATATGACATGATTTTTATGAAATAACACTGAGAAGTAACATTTTCTCTGACAGAACAGCTGGTTCGTTGAGACTTTTGCTGTAATCAGTTTCTCTCTGTCTGTCTGTTCCAGGTGAGGACGTTTGGTCGTACGCTAAGAAGCTGCCGCACTTATTCCAGCAGGGCGGCGTCTTCTACAACATCGTCAAGAAAGACATGGGTACGTTTGTTGTCACTGGGTTTACTGCGTCTACCTCCAGTGATGTAACCTCGGTTAAAGTTTCAAATTCAGTCATCATCTCCTCTCCTCCATGCTGATGGTCAGTCAGGTGAAGTTCAGTAGTCCACAAAACATTTCTGCAGCATTCCACTAAACAACTGAAGCAGCTGGAGACTTGTTTGAACTGAGTTGACAGAATTTAATTAAATTTTTATGTAGATTGTTTAAGCCTAAACCTGCAAATGTGCAGCTTGTTGAAAGGTAGCTGATCATGACCCTTTATTGTGAACCCAAACAGGCACTGATATTGAACTGGCGTTCTCTTTTTTAACGAGAGTGTTGATGTAATTATTAAAATATGACGGAGATTTTGTATGATCTGTTTATAATTTGCCACCACTGATTTATATTTATTTAATGAAGACGTCTGTGATCATCCTCTCTTTCAGGCCTGATGGACGGGAAACACTGCACGCTGCCTCATCTGACGGGGAAAACGTTTGTTTATAACGCAGCAGAGGAGCGTCTGGAGCTCTGTGTGGACACTGCAGGTCACTTCCCCGTCGGGCCCGATGTGGAGGAGCTGGTGAAGGAGGCTCTGGTCCAGCTGCGCTCGGAGGCGGCCACCAGGGGCAGCAGAGAGGGCAGTCCGTCCCACGGCGTCCTGCGGCTGGGGAGCGGCGGCGTCGTCCGGAAGAAAGAGCAGCTGCAGAGCGTCACCGCCTTCCAGGGTAAAGGCCACTCTCTGGGCAGCGCGGGGGGTTCCTCCCCTCCAGAACACCGGCCTATCACACGGCAGCACAGCAGCGGTGTGGACCTGAGCGCCAGCGTGTCCCGAGGCCCCCCGGACCTGTCGGACATCCCAGAGGACGCCACCAGGGAGCTGGTCCGTATGGCCCCGGGCTTCGTCACCATGAAGGACGGTCGTGGTCTGGACCCCAGCCTGATGGAGCAGCAGCGGAGGAAGCTGCAGGAGATGGTGTCCTCCATCCAGGCGTCCATGGAGCGCCACCTCAGAGAGCAGCAGAGCGCTGCCACTGCTGGGGGCGGGGCCAGCCAGGAGCGGACAGGCAGTACTAAGACGGGCGCGGGCCAGCCAGCGTCCACGCTCGACCACGAACCTCCAACTGCAGCAGACGCAACCGTGGCCGGCAAACCGGACGGGAAGGCGGAGGAGCAGGAGGAGATGGAGAGTCAGGACGCCGAGCAGAGCAGCGCCACCGAACCCATGGATCACTCCTGATCCCTCCTGACCCCCAGCACCGCCCCCGCCCCGCCTCGCCGGCACCTTTGGGTCATAACGCCTCAGGTCGGATCCTAAAGCTTTGGTCTTCATCGTGTTTCGTTGTCTTTACTGCATGACTAACGAGCGGGCCGACGTCCTCACCTGTGTGGGACGGTAAATCCGTAAAGCGATACGTTGTGACACGCTTGCTGCGATACATCGTCATACTCTCACACCGACATCACACTTCTGTTCTGAGGCTTCTGCTGTGTGTGTGTGTGTGTGTGTGTGTGTGTGTGTGTGTGTGTGTGTGTGTTTAAACTCTATACACAGCTGTCCACTCCACTCTAAAACTTCACAATGCAGTTAATAATACACACAACATGTGATTGATTTCTGCTTTTGAGAGAAATTATTTAGCAGTTTTAGGATGCGTTCTCCTCAGTTGATAATGTATCGTAAACGACTGTTTTGCAATATATCGCAGATTGGCTGCGTGGTGACAGGATTGTATCTCCACCCCTGTGACTCCCACCTGCAGACGTCTGACCCTTTCACTATAAACGCACCGATACTCGAGGCTGACTAACCGCTCGGGTTCATGTGTGAGATGCATTCCTGTAGATAGAAGAATCCTCTGAGTCTTAATCTGCCTCCAGGAGCAGAGCTGCTGCTCGCCGGCAGCTTCATGTCCTGCAAACATGCTTCCGTCAGAGTGCACGCTCTGAAACGTGCACCGGCCTCTCTACGCATCAACGCCTTCGTCGCTGAATTCTGCTTGTTGGACGGGGAAAACTCTGACCCGTGTTTGTTTGATTGCCTGTCCGGGTTTCCAAAACACTGACGTGAAGCACCTGAACACAGCTGCAGACCAAC
Source organism: Diplodus puntazzo (assembly GCA_963678695.2). Lineage (NCBI taxonomy): Eukaryota > Metazoa > Chordata > Actinopteri > Spariformes > Sparidae > Diplodus > Diplodus puntazzo. The sequence goes on from OZ023166.1 coordinate 1,694,158, forward strand.
CTGTGCAGGTGAGGAGGCGAACAGGTGATGTCATTGTGTGCCATCAGCAGGCAGAGGAGAGTTTCTGTTTTCATTTGAGGTTTTAGTTTCTTGACATGTAAAGGGCGACTCCGCCAGTTTTACACATTCAAGTGTCGACTGTGGAGGACTGAAGCTGCCAGAATCAAAGACAAAGAAAGAAATGACTCAGTAGATTATAAATGGACTGAAGATACATGTAGGCATCAGTTAAATTACAACATGTGACACAGATTGATATTTTTGTTTGATATATTAACTTTGTTTTTTCATTCATTCATTTTTAAATGTCTTTATTTAGTCAGTCAAACAAACAAAGTGGGGAATTAAATGGGAAAGGGGAACTGATACAGAAGAAAGTAAATGCAAAGCAAATAAAAAAGATTGACAATGAAACAGAAATAACTATTTTTGTCACATTTCATGAATTAGTAAATGCCTACATTTCTTTTTAGAATCATTTTGGTGTATTTAATGGCACTATTTATTTATCTAGTCATTTATTTTGAGTCTTAATTTTTCATTTTGGCAGTTTTAGTCGTCCATATTGAGGAGTGCTACTGCATATGTGAAAAAGTATAAAGCCTGCAGCCTCCAGCTGAAGCTGCATGTCATCTGATAATTGTCTCTAGTCTCGTTGCATTGTGGGTAATGTAGGCAGCAGGTTTTTAAAATGGAAAAGATGTTATGGAGAAGGTGATATCTTTAAACTGCTCTTGATGAGTCCAACAGTGGGCTGCTTTTCCAAACCTGGCACCTACGTTACCCACAATGCAACACTGAGAGACGTCATTGGAGGCAATCAATTGGAACTGACAGGAAACGGCAGTGAAAGCTGAGGGTTCTGGTTGGTGGTGCAGGTGTGTTTAACTGCTGAACGAGGTGCTTCACATGTAGAAACAAAAAATCCTGAGTGTGTCCGGCGCTTTATGAATGCCTGAAGATCAAGATACTAAGAGGAAAACACACCATTTATTTTCCTGCTTTTTTCCAAAGTAACTTTAATGTTTGTCGCTCCAGAGCAGTCAGAGTAGTCCCGGTGAAGGATGAGTGAAGCGTGATCTCTGCTGGAACATCTGTTAAAGGTTTTTAAAGGTGCAGTCACATCATCCCTCCATTCAGATCACACACACACACACACACACACACACACACACACACACACACACACACACACACGATGATGAAGTCTGGGTTTTTGGTTTAATGTCTGAAATAAGGACTGTGGTTAATGCAGGCTGAAGATTTTGTTCTTTGACATAAACTATATTGGTTATTCTCCACGTTGGAATTATAAAGCTCGTACGTGTTCCTAACAAGTGTCTAAATGAGACTGCAGAGGTTGTCGGGGACATTAAACGCCACCACAGCGAACAGACACTCATCAACTCATTAGTCCGTCTTTAAAAACTCTGTTCTAACTCTAACACAGCTCACAACCTCCTGCTAGTAAAGTACAATGGAACAATTCTTAATTCCTACTTGTGACTTCTTGAGGGAGCGGCTGTCTGACGTCACACCACGGTGGCATCCGTTAAGATGAAATCTCTAACGGCTTCTTCTCTATTTGGTTTATAATTTGCCAAGCGGCGTCGCTGCTGAGGGTGCAGTTGTGTGAACACTTGCCAAAGAGACTCCATGTTGTTTTGGTCGGCCAAGTTTCAATTTGGAACTTCAGACCTCTGACTTTGACTGGAACGCAGCGTAAGAAGCGATGGAGTTTGTTTATATCCTAACGTTAGATTTTTACTTCTGGTGATTTCATTTACGAGTAAAACAACATGAAAGTTGTGTTCATCCATTAACATTATCTTGGTGAACTAAATGTTCCTATTTTCTCCAATAATCCAAAATGTAAAAATCTCATTGGCTTTTTGTGGAGGCAATCAGGACTTTATTTAAAATGAACGTCCCGTTCCTTCACTGGTTCACTGGCTTTATGTTTGGAAATCCCCCCATTTAAAATGAGAATACAGCCAAAGATAAAAACAAGTTTTTAAGCACTATGTGGAATTGATTTATGGTAAAAAAAGGCCCACCAGCTGTTGTCCTATGCAAAAAAGTCTTTACTGAACTTCCATAGAAACAAGTGAATATATACAGTGTGCAGGAACTTTAATCTTTCGTTGATTCTGGTTCCCCTGTGGACTAAAGCTGATGACAGAGAGACAGTAAACTGTGTTACTGCGTTATGTAATATTCTGCCTCAAAAAGTACATTTAGAAATGAATATATCAATGGAGAATTAGATGGGAACGTATCCAAATAAAAATAAATACAGAAGCAAATCAAAACATAAGGGAATTAAAACAAAAAATAACAACTTAAGTCACATTTTATAAATGAATAAATGTTCACAGCTCGTGTCATTAATGGTGCATTTAACTGCATATTGTTTATTTATTCAGCCAGTTATTAATTTGTCTTTATTTTTTTTATTTCAGCAGAATAGAAGAATATATGGCTCAGTGAATATGTTACGTGCCATTAAATGCACCAACAAAGACACTAAAAATGAATAATAAATGTAGACATTACTTTATATAATGTGACATAAATTATTGTTTCTGTTGATGATGGACAAACACAGCACCCAAACATAAAAAAATAGTTTCAACTTAATTGTCCAACCAAGATGAGTCGTAATCCAAGCAGGCGACGTTATTAAGCATAACTATAATAACTAAAATTAAAATAAAGCCGGTCTTCTCGCTGATGGAGGTCAAATCGAGGCACCAGTATGGAACTGGAACCGTTTCATAATCAATTAAATGCTCCTTAAAGTGTTTCTAGAGATGCCACATAAAAATAGACAACAGATGCAAAGTTTGACTTTTTTATTTTCCTTTATTTTACCTTCTCAGCTTTTTGTTGTGAAGCCAAACATGCAACACTGTGAGGAAGAGCAGCGGCGAGCGACGAGCCGCTGCAGTTTGTGCCTCTTCTCATCATCAGTAGTCGTTGTTAAAGGGGCACTACGTAGTTCTGGAGAAGATATTCTGGCTCAGTGGAGATCTTCCTCTTCTGAGGTCGCTGTCTTCATGTGAGTGAGCGCAGGGACACAGCAGGTCGTTTAACAAAACCTTCAACAGACTTTTTATCCAGCGGCTTCAAACCACGCTGTGTTGCCAAAAGTATGTGGACAGCTCTGTCCTCTTACTTTAGAGTACTTTTAATTTACTGATGGATTTGCAAAACACTCCAGTCCAGACGAACAACACGTTAAAGTAACAGCACTTGTTTCCAAAACTTCTTTTCTGTTTTTCCTGGTTTTCAGCCTGTTACCGACTTCTTGCAGACAGAAACCAGAGCAGCTGAGGCGCTCAGAGCAGCAGGTTGTGGTGGTTGTTGGGCTTCTCGCAGACTTTTTATCACGTCAAGTACAACTGTGATCTTTAGAAACTTGTAGTTTGTGTCTGTAGTGTTGCAGAGGAAATAGTTTTCTTTCTGTTGATGCTCTTGCTGTAGGTTTTGTTAAACATCCTGCTGCTCGTCTCTTGAGTGTCATGTTGAATTCATTCTTGAGTTCTGTGTGCCAACAACTAACAACACTGTTGAACACTCCCTTTAAAACGCCTCTTTTTACACGAGGAAAGAAAAAAAATGCCGCCTTCAGTTTTCTTTGGGAATTCAGATGTTTCTGATGCTATATGACAGAAATGTTGTGAGATCTTAGGATGCAGAAATCACAGAAGGTGTTAAACGATTTGTTCATGTTCAGTTTTCTGATTTTATTTTTTGAGACCAGATTCATTCAAGTAAACAAACATCTAAACGATGACGAGGCTGAACAGCTTCAGCTTCAGCCGGTGGATGATTGATGCAGAATCAGATGCTTGTAGAGACCTCTGAAGCTGTCTTCCCAGCATCCTTTGTGGCTTTTCTCATTACAATGATCCCTTTTAAAGGAACAGTTCACCCAGAAAGTAAAATTCAGTCATCATCTCCTCTCCCCGTGCTGAAGGAAAGTCATGTGAGATGCTTCATAGAGATGAACAGCATCGCAGCGTTCAACCGAAGTATCTGGAGACTCATTTTAAAACTGAAAAAAATGCCAAACAAACATAAAATGGCTCCATGCAGCTCGTCTGCAGAAGCCCAGAGATCAAAAACTGAATTTTCATTTTTGGGTGAACTGTTCCTTTAAAGAGCAGAGTTTCAGTTGAACTGCAGAGGGTTTGTCGTTCAGCGTCAGACGCATGAAGTATTAAACTAGTTTAAAGGAACAGTCCGACATTTTTATGTATATTTTGCTTTCTCTGTCCGTCTTGCTGAGAGTTAGATGTTCAGATTTGGTATAAAGATCAACCGACCAGCACCTCTTAAACACGTTATATCTCGTTTTAAACTGAAGCGTTTAAGTGTGTTGGACGGTAGACTTTATGCTAAGCTAAAGGAGTCTTTATATATATATATATATATATATATATATATATATATTATATATATATATATATATATATATATATATATATATATATATATATATATATATATGCTAGCATTAGGCTCATATTTTTCAAAAAGAAAAAAAAAGAATTTTCCAAATTGTTAAATTATTCCTTTGAAATGACTGAAAGTCATTTTTTTGTTGCCAACAAACGTCTCGCTTTAGGAATGACCCGGTGCTGCTGGAGGCCTTAAAATCTGTTTATTTTACATTGAGGTTCATTATGTTTTATACTTTAACCTTTGCTGCTTTTACCTCAAACTCCTTTTCTTTGTTTTACCTTAAATCCTCGTGTTCAGCGTTAAAAGTCTCAGTTTGACCCTTTTTTGTTTTGTGGTTTTGGCGGAAAGAAATCTGAAAATGTGAATCACAGTCTTTTTTGTTTTTTGGGCTCTCTGAGGTTTATTTTGCCGTTGAGGTGAACAAATGTAAGACTCAGCACTTTGTTTGATAAAAAGAGGGAACGTTAGCGTAGCATGCTCATTTTAGCTGCATCAGTGTGAGAGGAGGCGGGGTCAGCCGCTCGGACGAATCAAAAAGAAGAAAAGTTTGCTCAGACGACACTGCTGTAACAGACTTGAAGTTTTTCTTTGTGACTGCTGTACTAATGACATGAATTGTAATCCAGTTGTATAATAGTATATATTGTAGTATATTTGGACCTGTACAGAAACTACAGAAACACAGATTGTTCAGTTCCTTCAGTTCTCTCTTTTTTTTCTGTTAACTTCTCTCTGGTTTGCTAATAAAATATTGATGATACACGGCTTCAACATCGCTGTTTGCATGTGTGATGACTTTTCAACCCCAACAATAAAATCACTTCCTTCACTTGTTTCTGTATTGTGTCGTCACTGACAGATTTATCTGTTTGTCTCTTATAAAAATGTGTTCATGTTTGTGCTGTATATCAGTGTCATCCATTTTCTGAACACTGTTTGTGAACTGAATCCTCGTGTCTGGTAGAGTTTGACTCGTCATGTTAACGCCCACCTGCTGAATTCAAACTCCAGACCAACAGGCGGCAGAATAACACCAGCATAACTGCTAACTGCTGCTAGGTGTAGCTGCCATTTGCTTGTTAGCACAGTTAGCCATGCAGCTAACGGTCCAAACTAGTAGTTAGAAGCAGTCGGGGAAGTGTTTGTGTTAACACTGTTGACGACTGTCATTGGCCAGTAAATATCTTTTCAGCAATACATAATCAGCAAAACTGTTAATTCTTCATGAACTATTGATAATTTTAATTAACTGCTGAATATATTCAAGTCAATTCTTACGTATTGCAATGAAAACTAAAAGAAGAAGAAAAGTAAAATGTAATTTTAAATTACCCATCAGAAAGGAAATGCCTTAAAAATACAGATTTAGATCATAAGAATTTTTTTTTTTTTATTTCCCTCTATTTATATGAAACCCTGCTGTTGCAGCTTCCGTACACTACGTGGCGGTGTGCGGCTTTACACGGTGGTGTGCGACTTGCAATTAAATCAGAGAAGAAGAAGAAGACAAACATGGCGGACGGAAGTTGGTGATTAACGCCTGAAGTCCGAAGTAAGGCCGCGAATTTTATGTCAAAGAAACCAAAAAATGGAATAAAATATCTGTTTTATTTGTGACAAACTTCTCTGGAGACACGAATAAAGACGACTGTTTAAACAACAACAACCTGCGGAGGAGAAAACATGTCCGACTGAGACTACACCTGCTGCGGCTAACGATGCTAACGATGCTAATCCACTGGTTCCACCCGACTGATCATTATCAGGTATTATTTCTAATTCATATTGGTGCTGAAACGGTTATTGATTACTCAACAACCTTTTTTTAAACCATTGGTTAATTGTGTTAAGTAATAAGAAGCTAAAACACCAGCAGTTATCTGGTTTCAGCTGCAGCGATGTGAAGATTTTCTGCTTTTCTCTGTTTCTTAAATAGATTTATGTTATTTAAACTGAATGTCTTCAGTCGTCTGTGAGCCGCCATTTACCTCCAGTATCATCATCATTAACTGATCAATCGCTGTTTAGAATTCAACCAATTACAAATGTTTTAACCAACAATCAGAGATGAGCGCGGATACATCAAAGCGTATTTTACATTTTCAGATACACTGTATCTCTAAACAAACATTGCTGCTGTGAGAACATGTATTTAATGTAAATGCCAGTAATTTGTATTAATTATTTATTTATTAAATCGGACGTTTTACATAAACGGATATTATCAGATTTTTGTATTTTGTTTCACCTGTTTGCATCACTCAGGTAACTTTATCTTCACTGTATCTGTTTATCTGCCTCCTAAAGTAGCAGACTGTGATCTTACATCAAACACAGTTTACTAAAGAAAAAAACACATTTCTTACATAATTGATGAAGCGATAATCAAAAGATAAGGCAGCCAAACTATCGACTAAAGAAATGACTTAAATATGCATCCCTACCTGATATTATTAAATAATACATTTCTGCATGAAAAAGGTTTTTCCACCAAAACAAAGTGGAGGAAGAGGCTCAATGAGTCTCAGATAGAGACAGGACACATGGAATTTATTGACACTAAAATCAAGAATATCATCAGAATATTCTCAGCTGTATGTGTTTGCAGTTGTCTTCCACTGGAGGGCGCCGTCACTCTGCAGCTCCTGATCTGAGCTGTTCACTCAGAACAGGCTGAGTGGATTTCACCTTTTATGTACAAACTCCAGATATTTTATTGAGTATTTCCATTTCTGCTGCTATATTCTTACAGTCGACTCTAGCTTTGAGACAGAGCTGATCTTTGTACATTGTTATTTAATATGTTAACACATAATGATAATTGTTATAAACAGAAATCAAAATCAAAAACTGTGACAATCTCAAGTATTTAAACAATAATCTTTAACACTTCGGGTGCGACCAATGATGATTTGCAGTCGCACGTGTGCATACATGCATGTGTTACAGAAGGAGGCGACACCAGGACGGTTTTCTGCCATTTATTTGCTCTTGCAGAAGACGATATAACACATTAATCTCCTTCTGGTCTTTCTTCACAGCACTTCTGCTCCCAGACATGCAGAATTTACAGCAAGAATAAGATGGAACATCTCTGCAGCGCTACTTTATTCAAGTCGTGTGCTGTGCCAAACAGTTACATTAATAGATCGTCAAAACAACACACATAAAACTGTTAGAAACAATAGAAACAAGATGGGTAACATTGTAGCAATATGCACCAAAGGTTTCAACTTTCATAGTAAATAATAAACACACAGCTTCTCCTGAGCAGACGGCACTGTGAGCGGCAGACACAAGATACAACAAGGTCGTTTCAACAGGAAACATTTGTGTAAATAAAAACAAGTCATTGAGGTAAAAGTCACAAATTCTCAACATAATAATTTCAAAGAAATAAACAGTTCTCATATACTTTTAACTCTGTTACATTTGTGCATTCAGAATAGTCGCGTCCTGCTCTTCAGTTTCCACTGATGGTGTTAATCTGTCCGTCATGAACAGGATGAGCATTAGGACCCAGAGCAGAGCAGCTGTCACAGTCCATGCAGTAATTATAGCGGCTGTGTGTGTGTGTGTGTGTGTGTGTGTGTGTGTGTGTTGATCGGAGCAGCTCGGGGTCATGAGGAGACCTGAACAGACCGGATCAATCAGAACCGTCTGCGGTCCGTCTGCAGGAGCGAGCAGGAAGCTGTTTTCTGTCAGAAGCCACCGAGAGAAAGAGTTTGTGTGACGAGCAGGAGGCGAAGATCAGCTGACAGACGGCTGCATGTGAGTCACTCTGTCCTTGTGAGGCGTTCACTGACCGCTGTAGGTCACTGTAGAGTCGTTCTTTACAGCGCTGAGACATGTGTCTGTATTTATAATCATCATGATGTGTACTTTTTTCTTAATCATATGGTTTATTCTGCGTTTGTTTGTGGAGAGAAATGAAGACAGTTGAGTTAAAGAGCTGGTGAAGTTTCACCTGTGTGTGTGTGTGTGTGTCTGTTTGTTTGTTTGTCAGCAGGATCACACGAAAACCGCTGAACAGATTTCCATCAAACTTGGATGGAGGACAGGTCTCAGCCCAGAATAGATTAACTGACAGTGCTGATCTGTAGAAAAAGGACGGATGCAGGAATTTATTTGTCACTTCCTTTAACATTGTGAGATGAGATGTATTTCCCACATAATTGTTAATTTCTCAGTTAATAACGCATAAATCTGGATGAAAGCAGTCGGCTGTACTCAGTTGGCTGGTGGCTCTGAGTGAGTACAATGTGATGCTAATCCAAAATAAGAATCTGGATCTAGTGGATGTAAATATGTTTTATGGGACTGTTTGTCCTTGGTGGAGGTTTGTGCTCTTCTGAGTGACATTCTGCTTTTCATTTATTAGCATCTTTAATAAAATCATGAAGCAACATTATTGTGCAGATGTCTGAACACAGTCAACAAAAACAGCCACAGAACCGTCCAGACAACGCAGGAAAAACACTACAATGACAGAACGTAAAATTAAAGAGAGAGAGAGCGTATGTTAAATTACTAAATCTAACAGCCATGAAACAAAAAAAATATAAGTTTGATATCATTGAAAGAAGCAAATGTTCATATACGTTATATTTATCTTTTAAAGCAAAATGCAGCTCAGAGGAAAAACAGCATGAAGAAACTTCTTCTTCATCCAAAACACTTGAATGTTTGTTTAGACAACATTTCAAACTCAGGTTTTCTCACTGTGTTTATTTAGTTTATCAGACTTTATTCAAGCAGGATGCATGAAGTGCTCTACATAATTTGGTTTTGATTGATGGCGGCTGAAGGATTAGCGGGTCAAAGGTTCTGAAACATTTTAGAACGAGTGTTTTCAGCTGCTGGCTGTGTTTGTCTGTGAGAGTGAAGTCAACCGACTGTTTTAATATCTCAGCAGTAGATAAACGAACGCTCAGAGGAAAGAAGCTGTTCAGTCTTTATCTGACATGCTCGCACGCTCCTCTCTCTGACAGGTGGCAGTTACCTCTGAGGGCCTGAGTAAGGAAGCCTGTGAGGGTCAGTTCTTCAGCATGCTGCAGCTGTGTAAAGTCACCAGAGGGGTATTTTGCGAAGCCGGTTTAGTGGGTTAGCGAGCTATGTTGAGTCTAAAGCCAGGCTCTCCTGTTCTACGAAGGTGGCTCTCTTTTAACCCGGCTAGATCACCATGGTAACTTACGCTTAGCTCATAACCTGGTCCCGACCAGGTTATGTTCAGAGTTTCGGCTTGAAATCGGCTTTAAAAGCGGCGCTGTTTCACTGTGTAAGTCATTCGGAGATTGCGTCACCGTTCATTGAGAACCCGGTGGACCTGGGAGCGAGAATAATTCTGGCAGCACTGCGACGTGAGCGGCTTCTGCGAGATCGCGCTGATCCGCTGGCATTTCCTGATGAATTTTCAGCCGAGGAACTCGGTACATCTGCTCACTTATTGAGCCGAGTGTCGGGAATACCACTGAAGAAGCTGTGCGCTCACTGTCGGGAAAAATACTGACATTCACTTGGTGATGCAGAAAATCTGAGCAGAAATACTGCGTGTTGCGCAAAGTAGTTCTCGCTCTTACTGGGAAGCTGCAATCTGAAGATATGATATTAAAATAAAATGGGATACAGTATATTATCCACACACCTGCTGCCATGTCCGACTGCTGCTTCCACATCTTAATAAAATGCAATATGAAATATTAATTAGGCCAACCTAGTATTTATTTGTCACAGATAATGAGTAAAGTTAATTATTTCTTTGATGTGGCCATGAATAAACTGACGAACTGATCAATGTTTCACCCGCTGCAGGGCAGTGACGCCCAAAGACAAATCTTACAGGCTTGAGCTATTTTCACTGTCAGAAAGGTCTTTAATGTCATTGTACAGGGACAGTAGCTACATTTGCTTGTTCATCCCGACACAGTAATACAAAAAAAAAACACTGAACATTTATAGCCTGCGCACACTCAGCCTCGCTTTCAATAAAACACACGCGCACATTCTATAACTGAGATAAGTAAATGTGAAAACAATATAGACATCATTCAAAAATGAAAAAAGATAGTTGTTGCTTCAGTCTATTTATTTCTTAAATGGATGAGGGTTAATATGTAAAAGTTGCAAAATGTTGAGCTTTCAGAAATTAAAACACTGAGGGCTTAACATAATATCGATCATAACAGGCTATTAATCATCGTAAACTTGCGCATTTACATGGTCAGCAGTTTTCTCTCTCGCTCTATTGGCGGCGACAGTGTTACTTTTTGCCGTGATGGTTTCTTTGAATTGTTCATAGCTTTGCATAATAAGAATCTGCTCATCTTGAGTAAAATATGTGGCCCGGGATCTAAACATTTTCGCACGGAAGTAGAATAATATGACGTCAAACGCCCCCTTTTATGTGAACGCGCGCAGAGCACAAAGCAGAGAGCCGGACTTAACAAACTAAGTTGATAACCACCGTCGCAGAACCGTTTAACTCTGTTTTGGGACTTGGGGCTTTGTTGAGCTGCATCTTGAGCACAAAGCCTGGCTATGTTGAGCCCCCTTCGCAGAACAGGCCTCTGGTCTCTTTTCATCAGCAACGCCCGGTCAGCCTGCAGCGACGAGCTCATCCAGCAGGAGGCGGTGACGCTCTGCATCAACGTGTCCAAGCAGCAGCCGTTTCCCTCCGCCGGCATCAAGAAGCTGCAGATCCCCGTGTACGACGACCCCGTCGAGGACCTCTACAGCCACTTCGACCGCTGCGCCGACGCCATCCAGAAGGAGGAGAACCGCGGAGGGCGCAGCGTCGTCTACTGCAAGAACGGACGCAGCCGCTCCGCCACCGTCTGCATCGCCTACCTGATGAAACACCGCAAGCTGACGCTGACGGACGCGCTACAGGTGAGCCAGATGGACGAAGTCTCAGCTGATTATGTTTTTCTCATGTGTTTTCTCTTTTTCAGCCTTTATTTAGATTTTGCTCTTTTTCTGAAACGAGTTGATCGTAGTGACTTTTTCATTGAAACGATGGTGATTCCTGTGTCGGTTTGCTGATGTTAGATGAGTTGCCTCGGCCTGTCACCGTGACTGCAGGCGGATGGCAGTGATGCTGGACGGTATAACGGTGAGTTGAGATGTTCAGTCGTCCTGAGCCCATTAGAACTCACAGCACCACTGATGGTGATGCGGGTCTGGAGCTGCTGGTGTTGAGATTCACCAGCCGTCATGAAGCTGCTGGTTCTCGTCTTATTAGTGTTTGTTTGCAGCGTCCTGCCTCCACCTGTTTATCAGTCGAGCACATGAACGTGTCTCACTGTTCTGAGCTGCTGTTGAAAGGTCACAAATATCACCGACTGTTCAGGCTGCAGCTGAAACTCAAGCTGGTATTAAAGTCTGTCTCTGTGTCCAAGGTGCCCTCAGTGAGCGACACGGCGTCCTGTCACTGAGTCAGCCATTTCTCTTTTCTACAGGGGTGCAAGCGTTGATATTTTTTGCTGCATGGCAGTAAAATGGAGGTCGATACTGTGAATTCAGAAGTCCTACAAAGTGACTGAAGGTGTCACCGTTTGAGATTCTACGTTTAAAATCGACTGAAATGAGCGCGACCTGCGAGTGTTTTTAATTTCCAAACCCAAAGAAAGATGACAAAGCTAGCTTAGCATTAGCCTGCAGCGTCACCTCCAGACTCTCCTGTGTGATGAAGACGATCAGCTGGTCGGACACTCTGACAGCCTCAGAGATCCTTTATTGATTTGTTTGTGAAGAGGATTCACTCTGAACAGATTGTAGAAACTGGACATTGTAACAAACTGTAAAAAACTGCTGTTTTGTTTTTGATGAATACTATTTGAATTTAATACTCTTTATAAAGAAGAGGTTGAAAATGTAAAAGACAGTCGTCAAACCAAAGATCTGTTGATCTTTACTGATCCAGATGTGATGCCAATACATAGCAAGTATCGAGACTTTAAGATCTGAAGTCAGATTGAATCGTGGATTTGAATTTTTTTCTCCAACGTTTCATGTTTCATGACCTCCAGAGACACATTTAATAACTGAACGCTTGTTTTTGTTCCCAGAAAGTGAAGACGGCTCGTCATGTGATCGATCCGAACCCCGGCTTCATGTCTCAGCTGCAGAAGTACGAACAGGAGCTGAAGAGGAGACGAAGAGAGACTGACTGACAGACAGACAGGTGATCAGACAGACAGCAGGACGTCCGTCTGATCGTCTGTCCTGAACATGTTGGTGTGAAAGCAGGCAGCAGGTGAACGACCTCGTCTCTGTCCACCTTCACACCTTCACTCTGCTCCTGTGGCACTCTGCTGGATCTAAACTCAGTTTTCTGATCTTTAAATATTTTTCATTTCTTTTCTGACTGCGTTTCTGAATTTACGACACTGAATTTGGGTCTTAAGTGTTGGAACCGTCCTCAGCAGACATGAAGGTCCGAGTGCTTCATTTCATTTCTTTTGAGAAGATTGACAGTTTTTCCAAAAGGAAACGTCATGTAATCGATTACTTTATTGATCCCAAAGGGAGTTTCCAGTGTTGCAGCAGCTGCTACACATAAAACAGACAAAATAGAAGCTGGCACAAATAAAAAGCAGAAGTTAGTGAAGTAACAACAGTAGACTTCATGAAATATAGCAATAAAATCCAGAGAATAGAAACTTTAGTGGTAAATGTAATTTGTACAGATATGTTTATTACTTAATTTAGGACAATAATACTCATAACTTTAACTTACAAAGTGCTTAAACAAACAAAAAAAACAAATGTATTCTGTGAGATAGACAGTGAGTTAGTGTTTTTATCTGATGTCTAGAAGAAAACAATGTAAACAGTCGTTTATTGTACAGATGAGGTGCTGTAGGCTTAAACACTGTGACAGGAACATTTGTCCCTTGTGAATCAGGGCTTTGTAGGTCAGACATGTAACTAACAGAAAATATAATGAACTCACAGAGAAACAGAGTTTTAATCAATTATCATTTTAACTTTCCAACATTCACGTGTGACGAGAGGCTGAAATAACTCAAACCTTCAAGAGATTTAATCAACTTTTTCAGATCTGAAATGGAAACAATCACAAACTGCAACATTAATGTATTTGCGTGCATTATATCCTCAGGTGTCCATGTTATTGTGTCCTCCTTCCACCTTCTACCTCTAGATGGAAGCATTTCCATATAAGATATCAGTTTATTATTCCCAGTGCAGGTTTGATGAGTCTGAATATTGATCTGATCTGATCTGAAGCATGAAAAGTCTCAATAAAGTGACTCTCAGGGTGGAAATGAAACAAAAAGTTAAAACATTTAAGGTTCAAAGAATTAACTTCTCTTTTCTAAAAAAAAAAAAAAGGTACTCAGACTGATTAATCGATTATCAAAGTAGCTGATGATTAGTTTACTAGTTGACACCTAATTGATTAATCGTTGCAGCTCTACTCAGAAATTATAAATCAAAAAACAGTTTCTGCAGGTCGAGACTTCAATGTTGACCTCAAACAGTTGTAAAATTCTTTTATTTAATATTCAAACCATTTAATAAATCAAATATAAGGTCTCCATTAACAAAATGAAGCTGATCAGGATTTTTTGTGTGCTTTAGTTCACTTTTTATTACTATTGTTATGGAAAGCACAACAATGGTTTTCATGTTCGTTTCCTGCAATAGTGATAAAAATAATGTGTAGGAATGCACAAAATAGTAGTTTGTAAAATGTCAACAAAGGAAATAATATGACGCACATTTTACTTGATGATGAACTAAATCGCCTCAGTAATGTAAAACACGCTTCATTCAAACTGATGTTTTCTAGACTGTAATTGTGACGTTGTCACCAGAACAGTGTCGGTTCATCTTTCCACAATCAGTAAGATGTGAAAATATTCCGTCTCTACTCGCTGATGACAGGTGCAACAGGTGTTCAGTCACAGGTTCCACTGAATGTTGTACAGTATCTAGTTATACAAGTTTTTTTATTCAAATTACGTTACGATTAACACTCGAACGAGCCATCTAATGTCTTAAACTGTTCTCAACTTAGACTTAATCTCAGGTTTAAAAAGGTAAGAAACACATTATTCTACAGTTTATATGCAGTAAACATGAGACTTTAGCGTTTGATCATCACTGTAGGAATAAATCTGCTGCTGGTTGAATATTCAGTGTTTTCTGTTGATACTGTGAAAACTGTCGATCCGGATCCGAACCGATGATGTCATTCTGTCCAGTGATTGGATGTAGATGCACACGAGGAAGTGTGTGTTTGTTGAAGTGTGTGTTTGTGGATCTCAGGTGTGACTTCTGTTTTTTTGTGGTGCTGCCATTTAGAATTAAAAGCAATAATTTGAAGTAGATGTCATTGTAAAACACATCAGACCTCAATATGAATGTCTCAGTGAGTCTGAGCAGCTGTTCTGTCATTGTGTAACACGAGGCTGCTGCTGCTGCTGCTCTGGGGTCAGTTTTAAATCTTAATAAAGTCTTCATTATTCAGTGAATGCTGCTTTGTGTGAAATCACTTTTAAAAGATGCACTTTGTAGTTCTGAAGAAGCTCAAAGTTTCACATTTATTACTTCATCTCAGTTGTTACTTTCGTCTCAAAATTACGATTTTTTGTAATATGTTACTTTTTGTGTCATTGTTTTTGTCTCATGACTTTTCGTCTCACAATCAAGATTTTTTCACCTCACAATTGTTACTTTTGTGAAATAAAAGAGCTTAGTTATATCCGATACCCCAAAGGTCAGAGGTCAAATGCACTTGGACCACGAATATTATTATTATTGCCCTTATTTGAGTAATTTTGAGCCTGTGAGTGACCTGTAGTTGACATTTTGCTCTCGGGTGATTTATGAAATAATCTAGTGATTCACTCAGGTTTATTGTTTCTCATTGTTTTTAGATAAGGTGGCTCAAAGTACAGTCTTGGTGAAAAAGGACACCGAAGCGTCTTGAGACAGAATCAGTTTATTTATAAAGTGTTTTACAGCTCTGCTGGACTGAGGGGATCTATGTGAGTTAAAGACTGGACCAACTGTTTTGGGTCGAGGTGGTTCAGACATGTTGGGGTTCTGCTGGATGATGACTTTTGTCCCATTCTTCACGCACTTTGTTGATCCACTCATTATAGTTGGACACCTTGGTGTAGATGCCCAGCTTGTCCACCTGGCCGCAGCCCTCGCCCCAGGACACCAGGCCAAGCAGGAACCAGGTTTCTCGGTACAGAGTGACCATGGGTCCGCCGCTGTCCCCCGTGCAGGCGTCCACACTCTGTCCGAGGATCCCGGCGCAGAGGAAGTTGTTAGAGACGTTGTTGGACATCTGGCGGGCGCAGACGTCATGGTCCACCAGCGGGATTTTGATGACGTTGAGAGCCGAGCTGTACCGGTTGCTGTTGGGGTCTTCTTTGCCCCAGCCGGTCACCACGGTGCGGGTGCCGTTGAGATGGAGCACCCGCTCGGCCAGCTCGTGTCCCGGCAGACAAATGGGGAGGATGTAGTTGGAGAAGGGGGCGGGGGTCTCTAGGCGCAGCAGGGCGATGTCGTTGTCCACCACCGCCCTGCGGTTGTAGTAGTTTGGGTGTTTGAAGATCTCGACGACCCTCAGGGTGACCTCGGTGTGTTCATCTCTGATACGCTCGTAGTCACCTGAAGACACAAGGTTTCCCCAGCAGATCAGTAACGGAGACGGTAAGTAGCTACTTTACTGCTTCCTGTCAGTGTATTTTCTCCAATGTGTGGTTCTGTTAAATTACTCTAAACATTCTAGATGAAGAATGAACCCGTTTGTGGCGTCGCTTGCATGAGACCCATCGCTCCAAAGATCTGTTGCTGTGATGACCTTTGTTCAGTGTTTGTTGTCAGCAGAGTGGAAGCTCACCGAGTCGTACGCTGAATCTCAGGTTGCCCTCGAGGCAGTGAGCGGCGGTCAGGACCCAGCTCTCATCGATGAGGACGCCGCCGCAGTGAAATTTCCCTCTGGAGTTCAGTAGCAGCACCTGCCCACAAAAAGGTATGACAGATATCTAGCAAAGGGTTGCAGTTCAGTTACAGAACATTACATCACCTGTTTTTCACACCGGTGAGAAGAGGTCAGACAGAAACACGTTGTGAAATAAACCGTTACCTGCTGACTACCTCTGAAACAATCCAGGGAAATTTCGAGCAGATCCACCACCGGCTGGCTGTGAGTTTTAGAGCTGATTTTAAGATTTTACTGCCTTTTTTTGAAGCCTTCAGCAGTCAGGCTCCTGCCTCGACCCTGTTTTTATTGTGATGCACTCAATAACTGGTATTTGAAAGGTGCTATATAAATAAAGTTATAATTATCTGTCGATAACCAATAATGTAAATTCTCTAGCTATCGTGCATCACTAGAAACAGTTGGCGGATCATCTTTGTTTCAGCTCGGGTCACAATACGTGCTGCGGTTGTGTCCTTCTGTGTGTCAGCAGTTCAGAGCAGCAGCATCAGAAGTTACCTGCCAGGGACTCTCCCCCTTCTTTCCCACCTCCCCTCCCACCGTCCAGGGCATCGGGCCTTCCATCGGTTTGGCGTAAGATGACCTGGCGATCAGCAGCTGACCGCAGGACGAGGGACCTGCCGGGAAAACACAGAGGTAGTATTTGGTTCTGTCAGCTCTCCAGTGCCCATCAGAACTGGATATTAATGAATATCAACTGAATAATATCTTTTATTACAGCCGGCAGGAGAGACATGAAGACTGGAACTCAACTTAAAGGAACAGTTCATCCTAAAAGTGATGAGCTCCAATGGAAATGTACTAATTAGAAAACACAGAGCTCTTTCTCTCTGCAAGTGTCATTTAAGACAATAAAGTTTATTGTTAAACTGTAAAATATCCGGCCTCTGTGTACTCATCTTCATCACAAGTGTTTGATAACCACATCTGAGGGATTATTGATCAGAACGGTTTTGAACTTTCAGTCAAGTAGATGTAAAGTTTTGACGATGACAGAAGGAAAGAAATCCGTCCAGCCGGCAGTGACCCTGACCTGGACCCTGACCCGGACCCCCGCAGAGCCATTTAACCATCGTGGATCTCCTCACCGTGCGTCTCACACTTCCTGCCGTCGTCGTGCAGTTTGTATCCGCTCACACAGCTGCAGATCCTCGTCAGGCCGTCCTCGCTCTCCGTACAGTCGTGGTCGCAGCCGCCGTTATCCTCGGAGCAGTTCGTGGCTGTTTGAGCTGGACGACAAACAACACGATGTTAACAGTCTCATATTAAGACTTTATGGCAGAAATGTAATCAGTTCATTAGTGGTAAATGTGTTCTGGCTCTTTAACAGTGTGTTTGCTGTAAAGATGATGATCCCAGTCGTCGGTGTCAGACTCACGTTGATCGCAGTATTTGCCCTCGTATCCGTGGTTACAGCGGCAGGCGTAGCCTTGGTACTGATCCACACAGGCGCCGTGAACACACATGTTGGAGTGACACTGGTTTCCATCTGAAACACAGTCGGTACCCATCAGAACACTTCACACAGTGTTCTGTCGAGTCGCAGGGTGGAGACTGACAGTGACATCAGACGAATGAGACTATCGATACACATCAATTCTGAAACCTGAAATAGATTCAACACTTTTTTTTTTGTAGCTACACAAAATATTTATTTACTAAAGAAAAAAAGTGATATCTTGTAATTCTGCTGTTCTCTGGCACGAGCCAAGAAAAGAGAAGCTGAATCTCACTGTCACATTTTAGCCACTAAATAAAAAACATTTTTACAAAAACGTTCTACCCTTCATGTTCATGTCAGTGTTTCTCCATGGTTTCAAACTGGTATGGAATATCGCTACGCGGCCACCGAGATCTAAACGACGTCTCTGGGATTTTACAGCACGAGCTGTTTGGAGCCAATTTTATGTTTAGGGTTTTTTTTCTTTGGGTTCCCAAATCTGCAGCTGTTCAGTTGTTCAGCAGAACGCTGCAACTCTGTTTACTGTGAAGCTCCAGAACTGTTCTGTGGACTACGACTCTTCACCTAAATTTATATCATTGTGGAGAAAGAAGATAACGACTGGATTTAAATTTTTAGGTGAACTGATCCTTTAATGTGTCCACACATTTAACTATCGGTCGTTCAGGTAACTGTGAGAAGAAGCAGAAGAAGAGAAGTACCGACGCTGAGCCTACTCTGCTGAAGCTGAACATGCAGGTGCAACAATGTCGACATTATCAGTTTAAATATTTTGAGATTTTATATTTCATTCAGGTCTTTTATGCTTTGTTTAAACATGTAGAGGCAGGAGAGCAGAAGTTTACTGGTTCAGAGTTTCATACCTGTGTACACCGTCCAGAACTCCAGCTGCAAACACACAAAAAGGATTCAACTATTACTGAACTGCAGCAGGAGGATTAGAAGACTTTGTTGTATATTTTCACCCATGTGATCACGGTCAGACAGCAGTTGTGGGAAGAGACCATTAAAATATTTGTTTTTGATGCATTCAAGGAAACTCGGACATCTGAGGTTTCAGAGGCAGAACCGAAACGAATGTCTGGTAGAAAACATCTTACTGTGGCTTCCCTGGTTTGGAAAATCTCTCTGGCTTCTTCAAAGTCACATTTCTCCTCCACACATTCGCGCTCCTTTGAAGCAGGTTTCAGCTCCTCCAGGAAGGAGTTGGCCCGGCGAGAGCGCAGCAGCATGTGAGCCTTCGGAGGGTCCGAGAACACTGAGCGGCCAGAAGAGAAGATGAAGAATTCAGCAGCTGAAAGACTTTTAATGCAGCAGACTGGTTTTTTTAGAGCTTATTTCTCTGGGTTTAACTTGTAACTTGAATGTTTTTACTTTTCAGTTCTGACGTCAAGTCGCATTTCAGTCGAGTCCTGCAGATCTCAAACACAAAAGTATTGACACGCTGTCGTTTTAGAGCCACAATAGACAAAAAAATAAAACCTGATGCAGCAGAAACCATCAGGCGTTATGATGGAACCCACTGGACCAACTCGCCTCTGATTGGTTGACTGTCTTGGTTGCGTTCTCTATACTTGACTCAAACTTTGAACTCTCACAGTAGCTCTGGTTGTTTCTGTTCTTGTGGTTCTAATACAGCAGTTTATGAGCTGTAGTCTCCTCAGGAAACACACCGACCTATTCAGCCCCGGTCTCTCCTGCTGCTCCTCTCGGGATCAGTGATCCTCCAGAGCGGTCAGAGTGTCTCTGGCCATGACAGCGGTCAGAGTGTTTACTGGGGAAACTAGAACTCTAGAACAATCAGCCCCATCATCTCTGCTGATGGCTGCTGCTTTTACAAACCAGCTGAGAGAAAAACACAGTCACAGCCCGATAAGTTGGTTCAGCACACCCACCGGACAGGCTGAGCACCGACGCCGACCACAGAGTGACGATGACGGACACACAGAGGACGAGGCGGGACATGACCTCGGTCAAACCTGCAGCCAATGAGACGTGAGCAGACACACGGCGTTTCAGAGACACTGACACAAACATTAATATTCATAATCCACATCGAAATGACGCTGAATGTGACTCACCGGATGAACGCGGGATCAGAAGGTGAACTCTGGAGCAGCTGGAGACGAGACGGAAGACAAAACGGGTCAAATCTGTTCTAAGTAAACGTTTGAAGTAATCGCTCTGCAGCTTCTGTGGAACATTTCAACCGTATTGATCCTCTGAAGCTGAAAACACAGACGCCTCCACACACACACACACACAAACAGCAGGAGACCATCCCTGTTTGAACCCTCGCGACCTTTGACCCCACCACCCGACCGACAGGGGCTGCAGAGCCCGGAGCGAAGCCGAGACCACCTCCATCAAAACCATCGTGTCATCGGCGAAACCAAGAAACAAAAGATTTCAGAGACGGAGAGTTTTTGTACTTACATGTGAAGAATAGAAGCCGCGGACAGAGACGATGGTTTGATCTGTTTCTGGTGTGTTAATAACTAACTGCCAGTGTTTACTGAGAGTCCACAGTCTGCAGCAGAACACCGTCTGCCAGCACTGTCAACACACACACACACACACACAGAAAACACCTCCCCTTTACCCTCCACCCACTCACCTCCACCACCGATCCAAGGCCCGTTCCACCAGAGTCTGAGCTCTTCCTACAGACAGAAGCCCTGTGAAGTGCCAGCAGCGACGACGGCCTCCATCTCTGCATCTCACTGACGAGCTGCCTTCACCCAGCTGCTGTAAAAACACGGGACAAAAGTTTGAGTTTCCTCCACGAGGAGACAACAAGGCTCTAAAACCCTCAGCCAGGTGCAAATATGAGCGTTGTTATTAAGACAACTGTTATTAGATATAAACTTGGACCAGTTAAGAACGAGGATGAGGACTTGTGTGTGTTCCAGGTAATAAAGGCAGCTACAGACATCTGCAGGTGTGTTTTTCCATCAAAAAAATGTAGGCAAGAAAAATAAAGTAATTCAGAGCGATCAAAGTCCTGCAGATTGTTGTCATCAGGTCTCGAGTGGAGCGGTGAAGATATTTAGTTCTGGTCCTTTAAAGCTGCCATGAAACAGCTCGAGTGGAGTTTGTGCTTCAGCATATTAACTGTTAAAACAGACAGCAGACGTATTGATCAGCGTTCTCAGCAGCCATCAGCACAGGTGAGATACAGACAGGTGAGATACAGACAGGTGAGATACAGACAGGTGAGATACAGACAGGTGAGATACACACAGGTGAGATACAGACAGGTGAGATACACAGGTGAGATACAGACAGGTGAGATACACACAGGTGAGATACAGACAGGTGAGATACAGACAGGTGAGATACAGACAGGTGAGATACACACAGGTGAGATACAGACAGGTGAGATACACACAGGTGAGATACACACAGGTGAGATACAGACAGGTGAGATACACACAGGTGAGATACAGACAGGTGACACAGGTGAGATACACACAGGTGAGATACAGACAGGTGACACAGGTGAGATACACACAGGTGAGATACAGACAGGTGAGATACACACAGGTGAGATACACACAGGTGAAATACTCACAGGTGAGATACAGACAGGTGAGATACACACAGGTGAGATACACACAGGTGAGATACAGACAGGTGAGATACAGACAGGTGAGATACACACAGGTGAGATACAGACAGGTGAGATACACACAGGTGAGATACAGACAGGTGAGATACAGACAGGTGAGATACACACAGGTGAGATACAGACAGGTGAGATACACACAGGTGAGATACAGACAGGTGAGATACAGACAGGTGAGATACAGAACCAGGCACATGTGGTTCAGCTGTGAACACACCGACACACTGACTGTTTATATACCATATGTGTGTCACAGCAGTCACATGATCTGTGAACGTGACCTCTCTCCTCAGGGCAACATACGGGACAGTGAGTTGTATCTGCACAGAGAACCTCTGTAAACGCAGTCAGACCCTTCAAACAGGTTGTTTACAGTCAACAGGTACAGGTGTGAAACCCGGGACGGCCTCCGGGGTGTCGCTGAGCGCCGCCGGCTGTGGAAACCAGGACACTTATCAAGGTTAACTATTCATCTCTTTGTCTTCTCTTGTGCCTCAGCCTGGTTCCCTTGGCTCGGTTTTCCTTTGTGTCTTCAGCTGTTTTGATTTTTCAGAATAAAAGCTGGAGCATAAAGCAGCCGTCTCTGGTTCCAGGGGCGATTCAGCCACGGGGAGTTCTGGAGAAGTGCCCATGGAGGGCGCGGCGCTCCCAGGCGTGTCTCTCTTGTGATGGTGGTCCGAGAACTTCCCAGGAACAGTTGGTCATAAACGGGATCAGTCGTTTTGTCTGCGGAGTTTAAAAAACTTAGTGAAAAACTTAAAAATAGATATTTTGATCAAGACACATTTTCAGGCATCATCAGGCAGAATTTACCAGATAAGATTTAAAGATTAAGATTTAAAACTTACATCAAAATAAATCCAACCTGTTCTTAAAACAACACATTATCTCAGTCGTGAGCCTGGAGAACAATTAACGGATTAAAGGAGAAACATGATGCTGCTGCTCTAACATTTTATCTTCAAAAGCATGAAGATCCACTTCAGGCCTGCAACTTACCATCATTCTCTATAATCTGAGGGTTACTTTCTTAATCAAAATGTGAGTTAGTCTATAAAATGTGAGACAATCAGATCAGAACCAAAAGCTTTGAGCTGAGCTGATATAAAACAGTTATTGGAGAAGCTGGAACGAGGCAGCGACTGCTTCCTAACGATCAATCGATCAGAACTGGTTTTCTTGGCAGCTGCTTATTAATTAATCAACCAAATGGAACCAGTATGGAAATATAAATGTGACCACCAGACGCCCTGAAAAACCTCCGACGTGTTTTTAGTTACTTCCTGGAACTATTTCTTGTGACCAACAACCAGATGTCGTCTCTTCCAGTAATTAAACGGCCTGACAACTGTTGTTTTGTCTTTGAGTTCACTTTTAGTTTCAGTTGAATTGTTCCCGCCTGGTGTCTGCAGCAGGTCCTGTGAAGGAGATCTGTTTACTGCCTGAGCTTCTTATCTGATCCCTCATCAACACCGAAAGTGACAAACAAAAAGACGGAAGCAGTGAAAGAAAAGAGAGAGACGGAGGTGAAGAAAGTCCTCAAATCCCTCAACGAAAAAAATACTTCACACTGAAGTAAAGAGCACACGAGGACGAGCGGGTGTTGACGAAGTCCACAAGTCTTCACTTGTCTCCATTTGTGTTTGTAATTAGTCTGATTAATATCCAGATAATCCCACGCGGTGGTTACAAAACTGAGTCATTGTCCTCTGCTGATAAAGTTGGTCCACAGTGTTGAGTTACTGTACCGTCGAGCAGCTTCGGTGCTAACCGAGCTGTTCGTTTAGAGGATGAAGAAACGTTCACTGACAGACTGCACCACATCACTTCAGCTTCACAAAATATGCATAGTTACTTTGCATATTGTTTACAGGATGTTCATTGTGACGTGAGAGGAAGCTGCATCAGAGCCAAAGCAGCACATTTCTAAATTAGTTTATTTTATCAACAGTGTGACAGAATAATCACAGATACTGACAAGAGGAAAAATGCTGAATATCGACCCGATAATCGGTCCATCCCTCGTTCTTACTCTTCGATCAGATCCAAATCATTCTGACGGGAGACATTTAAAAAGTGATCAGATGTGTGTTTACATCCCCACAAGTGTTTCATCAAAGTGGGTCCGTCTGCCTTGAAGCCTCTCTCGTGGTTAACAAGGCATGTTTACTCTGATTGAGGTATTTTTCCTGTTATTAGTGGAACATTAGGGTCAATGTAAACGCAGCTATTAAATAATATTCTATGAAATAAGAAAAGAAGAGACGGAAAGGAAGAAAGACAAGAAAGAGTCTGAGAGCTCTACTGACGGGGATCTGACGTGTGAAGCTTCGCCTGCTGATAAAAAGGCTCGATGTAATGTAGACGGAGATCAACTGAAGAAGATAAAAGTCTTCCAAGAACAGAATGTTCTAAATTCTTCTTCAGAGGCTGAAGTCTGAAGTGTTGCTGCTGAACACTGAACACACGGGTTAAAGGACAGAACGTCAGGTGATCTTATTCATCGGGACATTTTCCAGCTACGTCTGTACAGACAGAACCAGTGTTTCAGTCCAAACCACGATCTCTTTCTAACCTGGACCAGAACATAAAACTGAACCAGTGCATCGCCAACATTTATTCTGGGTCGGACAGAATATTCCAGAGATTTACAGACGGACGACGGATAAACAGGTGAGAACATAAAAGTGGAAAGCTTCTCTCTGAAAGGACGACGGGAGAAAGAGGAGGGTGGAGAGCGATGGAGAGATAAACAGAGAGGCATCTCTTCTTTCTGCTCTCAATATGTTTTTGCTGTTTCATGGTGAAGGAGGTCACGGCGCAGGCAGAAGGCCCAGTTCCTCCTCGGCAGGACAATGAAGACGGGCCTCCCCTCCCCTCCCCGCCTCCTCCCCCTCCATCCTCAGCCTTTGTCTGCGGGTCCGGCAGGTGAGACGGAGGCTGAAAGAAGTTTTGTTTCGGGCGAGGTTTATAAATGGATCAAAGCCTCCTGCATCCTGCTCATCCACCCACAAGTCCTTCTTCAAGACGATGCTGCACATCTCAGACGGAGCGGTGAGTCGAAACACTTCACAGGATTTTATTCTTTAAATCTGAGAGCTGCTCAGGCTGGAATATAATTTAGTTTGGCTTTTTGTTCAAACAACCATTCGAACGTGTTTTTGAATTTCTGCAAAGACGCAGAAAACAAATTCACAAAATGATTCATTTGAAAAAAAATCTCATAATTAGTTTTTCAGTTTTGAAATGTTACTCATGAGCTCATCAGTGATTAGATGAGGCACAATTAGAGAAATTGAGCCCTGGTAAAGAGTTTTGTCTGCTTTAAAAGCTGAACCCTTCCGTTCTGTCACGCAGCACAGAGGTTACGAAGCGAGAGAGAAGCAGGGTTGTGTTTCTTTCTTCAGGCTGAAGGTTTTGGAGCTCAAGTGGCGAAATCTGTTCATCAATGTTGGTGCAGCTTTCAGTGCTCTTATTTTGATAAGTCTCGTATTTAGATAAAAAAGCTTTAATACATCTTTGATTACACTGAGTCACTTAATGCATCTGATGCAGCTCAGATGGATTCGGAACAACAAAGTGAAACTGCATCCAAGAAACATTCGAGACTGAAGTCTGATGGCTCGACTCGATTTCAACCAGATGTTGAACAGCTGTAATGAATGTGGAAGTCTGACATCACTACAGCGGGAAGAACAAGACAAATATCTTTTACTAACCACTCAGTGTCCTACCTAAAATGTTTGAATTCAACACTTGTGTTTCCTTCATTTTCATTTGAAGAATGAAAATTATGAAATAAAAAGTGAAATGCAGCTTCCGAAATGATAAAAAAAAAAAAAGAATTTGCCAGATAATTGTTCTAAGCTCTGTATATTTTTGAAACCCTAACCCTACAACTATGAAAAGAAAAATCTGAATCAAAATCAATTTTTTTTTACTTGGTTTCACAAATGAAAAAATAAAAATGTAAAGTTTTTTGGAACCACCCTAAAAATGTTTTCATGAGGATTGAAAATATGGATGGAAAAATGTATTTTTCTGATCCATTGTGTGATCTAAATTGTTTTCTCTCATGCGTTTTTGAATTGTGATCAAGTGAGGAGGAAAAACTTCTGCATCTTTCTTTTTTCCACCTGTGAAAAAAATTATTTAGTTTTTTCATGTGTGGAAAAGTTGTTCCAAAGAAACGTTTTTTAATCATGATTTTTTTTCACTAAGTAATAAAGTTAATTTTTTAAAAAAAATGTTGTACTCAGTTTCACAAAAAATATCTTTTGCTTTTTATAGATTGCAAAAAATATACAGAACTTTGAAAGATATATATAAAAAAAAATAGTCATCAAAAACATAAACACAGGAGAAAATAATTTAGATCAGACACAGAAACACCTTTTTTTGGAACCAACAGGAGAAAAGATTCAAGAGGAAATTTTTTATTTTTCAGACAATTTCCACCACTCGATCTCGAGTCATAACTGCAGTACGGAAAATAATTTAGTCAAGTGGTAAATATGAATCAAAGTATCTAGAATCTGGCTGAATGTTACCTGATGATGACACAGTGAGAAGTGTTGACCACGCTGTGCTTCTGCTCTGGTCGCGTTTAGCCAAAAACAATCTACTTGTTTAAGTTGGATTAAGAAAACATTGTGTTTTAGGTCAAAATACCTTGTTTGTCGGCAAAAAACAATAAATCATTAAAAATATCCAGTGCTTTCACACTTATGAATGTTAGGACATCTTCTCTTGTAACGCCGCCACCTCCTGACATGAAAGCTCATATTCCTGTAATGTCAACTTGATACGCCAAGAGCATCTGAAGAAATCTGAACACACAGACTGAACACTCTGACGAATGACGTGTAAAGATGCTGATTTTTCCCGGTGTAATTATCTCACCTGCCTCTTCTCGGCTCCCATCCTCCTCCTCTTCCTCCAGATGTTACCGAGGCTGCTGGGACTCTTCGTCCTCTCCTCCTTCTGCTCAGCCAGGCTGCCATACGACTTCAGTGAATTCTCTAAATCTAACTCTAACTCAGCTGAACCGCCTGACTCGTCTGAGTCAGACGAGATGTCACCGAGGACCCGCAGTGGTCCACTAATGTGGCCTCCTCCCAGTGACAACATGACTGACGACATGATGCGGATTCCCGAGGGCAGCGGTTCGCCCATGTGGCCTCTTCCCAGTGAAAACATGACTGACAACAGGATGCGGATCGTCAGCGGCATTGGGGTGCCCCCCTCGCCTGACCCGGAATTCTGTGACAGGATGTTGGCCTCCGGGATGCCTATGGACCAGATCCCTTTTTTCTGCCTCTGTACGCACTGCAAGGGCACCATGGGTCCTAAAGGAGACCGTGGAGACATGGGCCCTCCAGGTACGTAGATCACCTTAAATGACCTGTTTGGATTTGACTCAGAGCCAGAAACCAGCTTCTGTTTGTCAGGTCTAATGTGGGAAGTAAACAACTGCACTTTAAAGAGGCAACATCTATGTTTTGTTTTGTTTTTTTGGAAAAGAATAAATCTTGTTTATTCCTTTAACAAAAGCTTCCGTTCTTGTCAGGCACAGTTTGCCATAGAACCCACAGTATCTGTACTGTATCTAACTGTAACAGAGTTAAATCGGGGCACATGGGGAATTAAATGAGATCGATTATAATGAATGTTTTTGTACACTGACCTGACTCTCAGGTATACCTGGAAGTCCTGGGATCAGAGGGATGACGGGGATGAAAGGTCGTCCGGGATTCACAGGCCGAATGGGGATGAAGGGTGAGTAAGGCATCAGGAACTCTGTCGCTGCGCTGGTGATGACAAACATCACAAAACCTCAGCGATGTTGTTTCAGCTTGGCCTGAGCGCCTACAGGTAGATCTTCCTCAAGCTGCTTCTTCTCACCTCGGCAGATTTAGGGGGGTGTAGAAAGACATTCTGCCACCAGCTGGCGCCAAAGACAGAAAAATTCAGATCCTCATATTTTATATTGACCAGCTGAGTCCAATGTTTTCAAATACTTCAGGACAACCGACTCGGTGCATCTGCTTCCCTTTGTTATATTTTGTAGTAATTCCTGCCTTTGTGTGTTGCAGGTCAGAAGGGAGACGATGGGGCCAAAGGGCAGCCTGGAGCTCTCGGTTTCACAGGGACGAAGGGCGAGCGAGGATTCAAAGGTCTGCTGAGATCACAAGATTTGCCTGTTTTTAGAAAGTCGTGCATGTTCACCTGTTTTAACAGCAAATCAGCACCTTGTATTACTATCACTCTGCTCATTCATGCACTGCTACAATTTATATCAGGCAATTAAACAAAAAGGATGGTAAGCTGGAGTAGCAACTGAGGTACGGTGAGTCCACACTGGAGAGGGTACACCATCTTGTTCTGTTGTTGGTGTATTTGCTGTTGGTTTTGGAGACACAGATTCAGTTTCCGCAGCTTCATAATGCTCCAAACTTAACAACAATGTGGGGATCACTGCAGAGAAAGAGAGCAACACACTCTTTATTTTGTAATATTAGCAGGTGATGTAATTCAAAAGACAATCCAGAGGTTAAGATGTTTGAGGGTTTCGTGCTTTTTCCACTTGACTTGGTATCAAAATGTAAACCAAATATTCCTCGTGTGTGTTTCCAGGAGAGAAGGGGGACCGAGGAATAGACGGCCCCTCAGGTCCACAGGGTCCCCAAGGAGAAACTGGCATATGTCCTGCCTCCTGCGAGAGTGTCCAGGGTCCACCGGGTATACAAGGCACTCCTGGACCAGCCGGAGCCCGGGGCCTGCCTGGGGTCATGGGAGTCAAGGGATCCAAAGGTGTTAAGGGTGATCTAGGTGACATGGGTAGAGCTGGCGATCCCGGGATGAGCGGCATGAAGGGTGATAAAGGTGACGAGGGAGTGTGTGAGTGCACAGATGGCGCAGATGGAATGAATGGAACAAAAGGAGAAATGGGGACTATGGGGGAGAAAGGTGACACTGGTGCCAAGGGTGATATTGGGTCCATGGGGCCAAAAGGTGACAAGGGTAATATGGGTATGATGGGGCAGCGCGGGCCCTGCTCCCCGGCCATTCAGTCGTCATTCTCCGCATGCATCAACGAGTCGTTTCCAAATCCCAGGTTCCCTGTACCTTTCAGTCGTGTCCTGAACAACATGCAGGGGAACTTTAACCCATTCAGAGGCATCTACACAGCCCCCGTCAACGGCACCTACGTCTTCTCCTTTAACCTGGCTGTCGCTGAGAAAATTCTTAAGGTGGGCCTTTTCGCCAACCACCGCCCGGTTGTGAAAGTTACAGAAACAACCTCGCACTCCACCACCAGTCAGACTATCGTCCTGCATCTGACGATGGGAGACCGGGTGTGGCTGCAGGTGAAGGACAGCTACACCAACGGCATGTACACCAGCAGAGAGAGCACCAGCTCGTTCTCTGGGTATCTTCTGACGCCGGACTCCTGTGACCTGCTCCCATTCATCCGAACTGGCCCTATATCAGAGCCAGATTACACAGGAGACTATACCTGGGACGAGCCCACCACCCCTTCACCATAGTACGCTCCAGTCAGCCAGTCGCACAGCTAGAGACGAAGCATCCACACACACCCAATCAAACACTCAGTGTATTTATAACTGCAGGTTTTAAAGGAGGGGTATCCTAGAAAAGCAGAATCGTCCATTTTTGAGGGAAAGTTCTCTCACAGACGTTACTATGGCACTTTGCAAGTCACGCAGCAGCTGTTGGTATCTGATTAAAAACATCACTCGCCCTACTTTTATCTTTTTTAACAAGCCAATCAGGACTTTCCCTAAATTTGATGTCACATTGGAAGCAAGTGATCATATTCAATATTCAATCTCCATCGATCTGAATTTGGGTCATTCTAAACAAGGTGGTCGAGTCTGGTAGAAAGTAATGGGCAGGGTTTATATTGATAATTACTGACCAGTCAAAGGGTTGCATTTAACCTCTTTAATGTGAATGTGAATATGTTAACAAACCTCACAAATAAAATCACACAAATAATAATTCTGCCATAACAGCGAGCTTACCTGCCCTTTTTATCGAGCTTCCATCATTACTGATTTTCTCACTCTGGTGTTAATGGGTCGTGCTTGTGTGATTCTCGTGGTTAGTAGGTAAAACACCTGTGAGTCGTAGTTTCCCCGGTGGTCACTTCGACCGCTTTATTGTAGCTGCAGTGTTTCTGGGTTCGTCGGCAGAGCAAACAGGCTCGGTGGGTTATGGTTAGAGCCGGCCTGTCTGCTCTACCTTACGAACGGCAAACCTGCAGGATGAGTGACACCGAGCGGAGCAGCAGAAGACCGGGACAAAGGCTGAAGGGGTAGATGTGTTTGCCAGCATGGCTGCGACTCATAGGCCGCTGAT
Organism: Diplodus puntazzo; assembly: GCA_963678695.2. Taxonomy (NCBI): domain Eukaryota; kingdom Metazoa; phylum Chordata; class Actinopteri; order Spariformes; family Sparidae; genus Diplodus; species Diplodus puntazzo. Next base: position 1,724,086 of record OZ023166.1, read on the forward strand.
CAGACCGAAAGAAGGCAAACACCAGCTACTGTGTGAGGTAACTGTTTTACAGGCAGAGTAAGAACTGCAGTCCATAGTAACGTCTGTGAGACGTTCTACTGTTACTGTCAAACCAAATCAACTTGGAGAAACTAATGAAAAAAGAATACGATACCTCCCCTTTAAATGCGGAGATAAATTCACTGTTATGATGCAACTCATTGAAATATAAAAACGCATGTAGGCTTACATCAGCTTGACAAATGCATCTGATCATGCACTTGATACACTGAATAAATGTGTAGATCGCAGCGGTCAGATCTGGCTGCAGACTTTTCAGCCGTATGTAGACTTCAGATTTTGCGCTCACAGTGAATGTTTAAAAAGCACTTTGCATCCTCAGAGTCCATTTATTTTTAATCCTGGAGATCAGCTTGCTGCAGCTTAGTTTTAGTGCTTTTATCATTTTGTATTTGCAGATGTTGATGATGCCTAAGAGAAAAAATAATTATATTAAACTGCAGTCAAATTGGCTGCTTTGATCACAAGGCCTCTGACATTTTGTTTTAGTCATTTCATTTCAGATAAAAGCGACGGTGTCTGAGGTTTGACAAACTTTACTGCAGGGACGCTACTGTCGTCTCGTTTCTCGTTTCTCACTCAGAAACACTTAGTTGATTCTTGTGTGGATGGAAAGAAGTTCAGGCAATATATAAATATTCAGTTTCCATCCTGGATTTCGGCCAATATATCTTCAAGTTCACTCTTATGAAACAGCTTTACAGTCCAAAGAATAAGTCGAACCTTCTCCTCTTTGAAGCTTGTATTTAAACCCACTAAAGATAAGCAGCTGACTACTTTCCCAAATTGCACATCCAACTACCACCAACTACCCTGGTAGTAATTCTACTCTTTACCAGAAAATGTAAATATGTTAAGTCAACACTGCATTACATTACAATCAGAACAAGCTTGTTGAAACAGACGAGCAATCAGTAAAGAAGTTTAAAACAGTGAAGGAGCAGATGAACATAAGGAAGGAACCAAAACAGAGGAACCACGATGGAGGAACCACGATGGAGGAACCAGGAGGTGTCAAGATGAAGTGTTGATCCTGGGCTGGTTAGAAAGCCAAGAATGTGATGGTTTGATGAGGTTAAGCTGAACGGTGAAATTCTCCTTAAAAGGAGTTAACGTGTCTTTGAAAGTCACAAACAAGACTGCACTTATGTAATTCAACATGATTTGTTAAGATTTAAGATTGTTGCATCATATGACAGAATATGTGAAAACATAAAATCAATAAAAATGCGTGAATTTGCACAAAAATCAATCAATTATAAAACAGGTGGTTTCTGGACAGACGCTGAACAAACATGGCGAAAGAAGAAAAAAACATCTGTCTGCTTCTCCTGTGCTCTGAGGTTTTTGTCTACAATTAAAAATTATCTCCTGAGACTTGTGTTTTTTCATAATTCATACAAGATCAAGGAGAATAACACAATCTGCATTAGAGATTTAGTATGTTTGGGTGCTCAAACAGTGACAGCAACAATGATTTTGGTTGTATTTTATGTTTTAAAACAAATCTCCAGCTACTTCAGCTGTTTAGGAGAACAACACTGCTTTGCTGTAAGGGTTAGGGTTAGAAATGCTTTATATTTAGTTTTTATTGTAGTTCTCTGAGATGTTTTTCACTCCTAGTTTTGGTTTAAGATATCTTTGACTTTCCTCTGAAATGGAGCCAGGACCTCATTCCTTAGAAACAAGCTCGACACCAAGAAAGAGCATTCAAGAATTAATCAATCAGCGTTTATTGTCACACAGTTCAAACTGCAGTCGCACAGAGCAGCACGTCTTCTTTACAAGCCAAATTAAGTTTAGCTCTCTACATAAAATCTGAACTCATCAGCAGCAGATTAATCAATCGTTTTCGGCACAATACAATAAATCTTCCAGCTCATATCCTCCTGTTCTGCTAGTAGAAAAGTCACATCTATGATGCAGTTAAGAGTCAGCAAACAGCTGCATTACTGAAAAGCACATAACATATACTCTTACATATTACTTTACAAGGATTCACCACTTACTCTATTGAAGGACCATATCAGTGGTTTTGTATGTTATTTAAAATAAATAATCTGAATGAATCAGACACAGCTGCAGTGTTAAATATGGGAAGATAAGTGTGACTTATCGTCTTAAATGTTGGGATGCAAACAGACGACCACGCAGACACGAGCGCACAGTGAAGTGGCAAACGTGAAGTGGGGAAAAAGGGTTTTGATGTTTTTGATGTTTGATGACGACGACTGCGACTGGCTGTGGCCAAACACTGTAAACAAACGACTACTAGGCGCTTAGTTGACAATAGTTTGGTCATGCAGGCCCCGAGTCAGGAGTCAGTCTGGTCAGTCTTATCACACAAGAATTTAAATGCTGATTAGGATTAGGAAAACAAGGATAGGAGGAGTTGGAGATAAAAACATTAGTCTGAGGGAATATGAGAGCTGTGTCCGTCCTTTAGTTTTACTTTCAGTGAAGAACATCTTAACGGTACTAAAACATACAAAATCAGAGACATGGTCCTTTAAGATTCAACGTTTTCAAGCACAAACTCTGAGGCGACTCAAACTCCCAGCTGTCTTTGCTCCCAGCCACCGACTCTCTCGCCTATTTCTCTTTGGGCGCCATGTCTTCACCACCCGACACGTTTCCTTCTTCGTCCTCGTTGTCGTTCATCCCCTTCAGGTAAGAGCGCTTGAACTCCTGGAACTCCATCTCCTCCTCCACCTCACTACAGACACACAGTGATGGGGGTTAGGTGACACTGCTGGTGGAGACACGGGATGTAAACAGGAGCTAATAGAGGAATGACGGCCTATAAAAGAGCTGATGAAGTGATAAAAGATCCTGGAACACGAGCTTGTTCCTGAATCATCGGAAACAAAAGCTACACCGGACAGAGAACACTTAAACAATGAGGCTCGTCGTGAAGCTCTCTGATCTCTGCTCACTGTTCATTCATTCCTTCTAAACTCCAGGCGCTTCTCTGACAATCAAACACGGTCAGAAAACATTCAAACCATCTTATTTTGTGCTTGAGAAACAACCTTACCTCTCCTTCACTGTTGGCAGCAACAAAGAAAGACAGGAAGAACCAGAAAGTTTAGATTCAGTCAATCAACTTTCATTCACCTTTTGTTTATATGTGGGTCATTTCACGCCAGCTCACCCAGAAATCAGATCTGTTCCTTTTTTCACTTGTGAATTGTTTGATCAGGTTAGTGACCGTCTGTTTATTCTCAGCCTCACATGCGTCTCATTTTACACCAGACTGGGTGGAAATTTGAACATCAAAGAAACCATAAGGATCATTTACAACATGTACTCATTACAGAGTTGTTGGTGAATGTTTACGGTCAACAATAAATAGTTTAAAACATCTCATAAAATTAAAATTAAAATTAGCACTACAGCTTATAATGGTTTTATTTTGTTTCTCTCTGTAGTACTGCTGCAGACGCAAACTGAATGGTGGAGATGCGTCGGTATGAAATGACCCATATATGAATAAATGCATCCAGTATATATTTATTTTAGAGAAAATCATGTTGGTCATCAACAACACACACAGAGTGACGTGTCTCCTCACCTGCATCAGGTTTAGGATGCATCAGTTTGAAGGGAACCTCCAGGCCGACCTCACTGCAACACAAACACAATCCAACGTTTCTCACTGAACGGATGAATTCACAAAACACACGGCAGCAGTCACATCAACTACACGTGATCAGCTACAACTACGCATCATCCTGAACAGAGAGACAGAATACTAAAAGCTTTACAAGGTTGAAAATCATTATAATTGATTATCTGATGGATTAGTTAAGGGGAAAGTAAAAATCACTACGTTTCTATTCAAGAAAAGCATTAAATTAGGTTTATATTACAAAAGCAGACGTGTGGCAGCCATGTTTGTTTTCTATTCAGTCACTTTAATATTAACTCTGAAAGAAATTCTTCACAAATATAATATAATGGAATGACACTTACACATAATATAAACACACACTGTGCACACTCAAACTGAACACAGTAATGATGATAAAATGAAAAAAGTGAACTAACCTTGATCCCATCATCCTGAGAGCGTGGCAAAGACAAAGACGAAAATTAGGACACGTAGAACAAAATCGGGTCTTAAAATAAAATGACAGCAATCATTAACACAATAAGATAAATAAATGATAAAAAAATCTCAGTTAAAGCAGCTACAAGGAGTTTGTCTTTGTTGATTCTGTCGGCACAACAGGTGTGAGACGTTGGAGGGGAAAGTGGTGGCATTCAGCCTTTTTTGTGGCGACTCAAACTGGCTTGTTTGTTTTTTTAAACATGAAACTAAACCATCTCCATCTGTGATCATGATGGCCAACACAGGGATTTTGAGCCAAACCAAGTGTTTTTTGTGCCGAACCCAGATCAGAACACGAGCACGGCGTTGTGACAACAAAGAGATAAAAAACATCATAAAGTTCATTCAAAGAAAATAAATGTTCAGTTTTAACGTATCTGTGGTTTTGCAGAAATGTTCTTAGCAAACATTTACTGTGAAGATTGGGTTAAAAATGTCATTTAGTACATTTAAACCTGTAATTACCGATTTTTTTTTTGCTGTTTAGTGACAGAAGACATTTTTAGTTGATATATCCACATGCAGTGTGGTCCTGAGGTACATATCTGTCTCTTCAGCGGCTCAACGCTCCACAGTGTTCACAGCTCGTCTCCAGCTGTGTGTCTGCTGTTTGCTGCTCAGCAGGCAGTATTCACTGGATCTTTACAGATTTTTCTCTGAAAACGATGCTACAACAGCGTCGAGAGTGAAGACGAACAGTAATGTTGTGTCCAGACAGATTAGAACGATCAGTTGAAACTCAGTGTTAACCTCCACAACACCGACAGAAGCTGCAGAGTCAGCTGATAATTTACTGTAAGCTCGTCACCACAGACAGACAGACAGACAGACAGACATGTGACTGACCCTCCAACGATGAGCTTCACCATGACTCTGTATGAAACCATGATCCCCATCACTTCCTTCAGCACACCCTCCTTGATACTGAAAGAGAAGAAAAGGACGTTCTAAGAGATCCTCTTTAACCTGACCGAGCAGCCTTTTGTCAGACTGTTTGCTCACATGCTTGATGAAGCCAGATTGGTGTCTTCGTGCTTCAGCTTGCCGTCCAGAGCGATGCCCCGCCTCTCCCTGTTGTTGGCCAGCAGAGGCAGCAGCTTGTAGACCTTCTCCAGGGTCCCTCCAGGAGCCACCGCGTCCCTGAGACATCAGGAGAAACACACACACACACACACACACACACACACACACACACACCAGTCGAAAGAAGTGTCTTTGTTTTAGCGAGTAGTGTGTTATAGTCGGCATTAATCTGCTCTTTGTGTCACGGATGGAGTCACATTTAATGGCCACGTTCTGATATGAGTTCTTTATGCTTTATTGTAGTTTATGGGTTTATAGTTACTGCCAGTTGCAGCAGTTCACAGTACTTTAGTGTTTTCTTATGTTTTTATGTTTAAAGCGAGATAACGGCACCAGCAGTCGTAGTTACCAGAGGGCTCCAGCAGGGGGAGCTTCTGTTCAGTCATTATACGTGAGGAAAGTTTGTGTCCCTGCATGTGAGATTCAAACACTCTCCCTTCCATGTTTTTGTATTTTTAATGTAATTAATTTCTGATAAGGTTGCTGGTCCGACGCTGGTCGTTTCTTCTAGCTTCGAGGATTTTCAAAACAGTAACACGGAGATCTCAGAAGAGAGGAGAATATGGAATCATCGGCCAGTGACAGACTAACACAAACTGTCTGCATCTTGTAATTCAGGCTACATTGAAAAGTGAGTTCTGTGATTCAATGAATCAGAAAAATCACACACCCTTGTTCCTCGATGGCCACAGCTTTGACGTAGGCGTCGTTGGAGTACAACACCACCGTGGAGATCTGATCCACTGAAGAGGAGACACAGAGAAACATTTCATTTGACACGCAACAAACATTTAGATTCTCCTCAGTCTCTCTCCTCCGACAGGAAGTACGGTGCCTACCGGAGAGGATGATGTTCTTGATGTTTTTGTTGGATTCGTTTTTGACGCTGACGTGCACTTTGATGGTCTCACCGTGGTAGTAAATCTGGAGAAGTCAGAGAAAACACATCAAATTTTCACAATACTGACAATGTAAGGGCATATTTGACCCCTTTAATAAATATCAACTTAGACTTTTCTGCTTCCACTCATCAGAGTAATGTCTGTATTCAGTCAGACAGCAGTCTACATTCAACCATAAAAATAAAGGATTTCTACTGATTAATACAACCAGCTGTTGCTTGACAGCAGCCACGTTGCTCCTGCTGCCCAGCAGTGATACAACAGGTAAACACGAGGTAAAACAATTGAGACACAGGTGTGTGATGAGTTATCTGATCTGATCTGATCCTTCCTACAGCTGCTGAATGTCTTTACGTGTGCTGGAAGAAAAAAAAAGTATCATGTTGTGTTTTGAGTGTTTGTGCAGCTTCTCACATCTTTGTCCAGACTGGCCTTGACATGAAGCGGTTTATCCGACATGACGAAGTCCCTGGTGGTTTCAACAGTGGGCGCCACTCCCTCGCCTTCTGGAGCGTACTGGACCTTCCTGAGCATCAGCGTCACCATGCTCCTGTTTGACGCAGTGGAGGAAAAAGAGAAAGAGAAAGAAAATAATAAAATAAAGAACTTCAATGTCAAAAGACATATTTTCTTCCACTCACCTACAGTTCTGCGTCTGTTTAAAGGTAAATGTTGTGGACGTGGACACTTCAAGCTTCACGCTGAGACTCACCGTTTGCGTATTTTAGCGTCCTGGCTCTCAGCACTGAACGCTTTGATCTCAAACTCCACGGCACATTGCTGCAGAAGAAGAGAGAAGAGGTGTGACCATCCTGTGACGTGTTCACTTCATCCTTTTGAGTCCTCCGTCAGGTTCTTACCTTGCCGACGTCATGGGACGCTGGCTGAAGGGCCACTGAGCAAGGCAGGTTGTCAGGGAACTGTAACAACAACACAACACTGCAGTCAATGAATCCGTCTTTCTTACAGACCGCTTTATTGGGTCATTCTTTCATTTACATAGAAACAGTTGAACTATGAAATACTGTGAAATAGCTGCTGCTCCTGTTATCTAAATGACATCTGAAGCAAAGTCATCGAGTTCTCGTGGTTCAACTTTTCTTGATCACCTGCAGTTAACGTCCTGATCAAACTGTACTCTGAATTGGAAATACCTGTGATTTTCACAACATCTTAAAAAGGCTGTCAGTGTGCCGAATAGGCCAGATTCAAGGTCTCTTGACAGTCTGGATGCTTACGATAATACAGTTGCACAATCTTTAAAATTGTTTTAAAAAGTTCAGCACTTTAATCTCAGAGAATTTAGTTTTTTTTCACCGTAAATTTAGAACTTTTATCTCTGACAACAAAAGAAATCCCTCTCTAAACTCCACCCCCTCCCCACTGTAACTAACCAATCTGATGACAGAAGTCAAACTGAAAACCAGCAGGAGAGCAACAGAATAAAACTTTACAAAATGAGTTTTTGTAATCTCAGCTACAGACCACTTCCTGTAATCTCCTAAAATGAAAATGCTGTCCAAGACAACAGAGCACAGTGAATATTTTATACTTCGCCCCGTAGTGTTAATCCTATACGATTAAAACCTTTTTTCATGGCATGACGCAACTTTATGACAGAGAATGTGACAGTGACGGCTCAGCGACAGACAGTCAGCAGCTCGTCTACAGATACCTGGAAAATTTGCCTAACCACAGAAACAAGGTATTTGTACTCTGTTACTTCCCGCCTCTTTCAGTCTGGTCTCACCTCAAAGAAGAAGGGGTGGGCGTTGTCTCCCAGCTTGCGCAGCAGTTTGGCCTGTACCCTGGTGTGGACTCCCTTCTCGCGGTCCTGCAGAGGTGGGTACACCTGGCGGGTGGACAGGTGCAGCTCCCTGCGGAAGGCGATTCCCATCACATCCATGTCGTCTCTGCCGTACCGGAAGGTGCAGGACAAGGTGACGAAGACTGGAGGGACACAGTGATGATCAGGAGGTTCAGACCGCTTATTTATTCATTTAGTTCCTTGTTTTTTGCATATTATTTTACTCAATCTGCACACTTCATCAGTATCATATTGTTGTCATCGGTGTTGTGAAATGGCCAAAAGTTAAACTCGAGCAAAAGTAAAGTATTAGTTTGGGAAAAGTGAAAGTCACCCATACAAATAGTACCTGAGTAATTGTCTCTGATTTTAAATGTATGCAAGTATCATAAATACAGTTTCCATACATTTCCTGGATCTACATCCTGTAAGTGTAAAGTGTGTTTGGTTGCTGACCTTTCCTCCCCTGCAGAGCCTCAGGATCGATGATGACGACGCCATCTAGTGGTGACAACAAGTAAAAGCTCTTCAGGTGATCAAATGAACTCCAACACTCTTTCTAACCACAATCATTAAAATGTGCCCAACAGCTTTCTGCAGATGTTCTACAGAATAAAATGACCATTCATTCTTTTAACCAAACAACAGGAGGAGACCAGAGGCAGTTCTAACATTTCAAACTGGTTTAATGCATCAGCAAGAAGACTAACAGCTCTGACTCTGGATGTAATCTGGTGGAGGACTCACCCACTGGGTCCACGGAGTCAACGCGGTCGACAAAGTCTCTTTTCCCCATGTACACTCCAACCTGCAGCAGGAGAACAGATTCACTGGTGAGGAGTTGGATCATGACAGCAGACAGAGCCATCATTTTGATTTGTTTAAAGAAATAAAAAAAGACTTGTTGGTATTTAAAACATTTGAAAAAGTGAAGTAGGATTATGTGATTGTAAATTGTGGATTTAATCCGTTAATGAGATTAAAGCAGCTCTGCAGTTGAAATGTATTTCATTTTCCACCAGGAGAACCAGATTCTGACACAAACACTACAACCGTCTGAGTCATGGAGCCATCGAATCCATCAAATCTACATTAAAACCACTTTAAAACAGGGCCTCTCTACATTTTTGTATTCAAAGTGATTGAAGCACTCAATGAATTCTGTCGCTGCATATAAAACCTTTAAAAAACAAAAAAACATACTATTTGCTGATGGTGAAAATACCAATAATTTTACATTATTGTATTTAAAAAAGAAAGGCTCAGCAGTGGTATTGATGGATCAGGCAACAACTTTAATAAAGGTGCATACCGCCAACTACTGTATCAGAGTGTGCAGATGCTGTTTGTATTATCAGCAGTTCCAAACATCCCAATACATCGCTGATACTATAAAAATATACATCCATCATATATATAATATATATATATATTTTGATTTTATGATGATGACCGTCTCATACAGAATCACACAAATCCATAAATTCATACAGGCCAGGACCAGCAGAGGGAGCTGTTCACATCTCCAAACACCAGATTAAAAACAGGAACACAAATAAAGCATCCATCAAACATTCAGACCATAAAGCAGCACAACAAAACAACAAAAAAACAAAAACATACAGGACTCATCAGAATAAATACTTATTATATATTATAAATGAAACACAGTTAACGAACGTATTGCTCGTCTGTTCATCAGAATGTTTCAGGCGTTGTGTCATTTCACAGAACATCAGTCTTTGATGGAGACATAAAACCCTCATCTGTGGAGAGACGTCTGGTTATTAAACTTGAACGCTGTAATCTGACATGAAGCCGTCCATCACACACGAGGCTCTGCTCAGCTCACGTTGCCGTGGCGACCTGGTGAGGATCAGTCAGCTGAGAGGCCGAACTGTTTTACAGAATTAAACGCAGTGAGACGGAAAGATCATAACACTCAAAGACAAACAGTTACTGATCTGCTGTGTCTGAAGTCGTGACATGCTTCAGTATTCAGCAAAGCACTGACACGTCTGAGGGAAGACCTGCAGCTGAGAACAGATAAATATCTAAACATATCTGCTTTTCATCAGTCAGTGTTTCAGGTGAAGAAGTCTGTTTTCTTTACAGTGAAGAAAAGTTCTGCATCAAATTTCTGTAAAATAATTTATCTCAAGCAACAAGAAATGACACGTTGTTTTAGCAACAGTCAGCTTATGAACTTCTTCTTCTTCACTGGAGCCTTTGTGAAAAAATAGAAAAAGAAAAAAGAAGCTCACTGATGGAGGAGGCAAAGAAGGTGAAGAGGGAGAGTTATAGACACCGAGGTAAAACAAGAGTGAGCGGACGGACATTCACTCGATGGAGAGCGCCACGGTGTTGTGTTTAACTCTGTTCCCCTGTTCACATGTGTTTCCTCTCACCACCAGAACTTGAGACACTTCAGAACCAGCGTTCTTTCTACAAAACCTGCCCACTTATCAACACAACCAGTGTCACTCTGTATTTTCACAGCACTGAGATCAGAGTATCTACATCAACATGGGATTCTTACGGTTTGATAAGAAATACCAGAAGGGGAATTCGAACATTTGTCTTTTTCCCAAATTAAATAAATTAACAAGTAAATGAACATGTTTCCTCGTATCTGTGGCATTATTTCTCCATCTGCATTTGTTTGTTTGTTTGTTTGTTTGTTGCTGGAAAAACCAGCATAGACCAGCACCAAAACCAGCATAGACCAGCACCAAAACCAGCATAGACCAATAGACCAGCACCAAAACCCAACTGTTATCTTCCTGACTTCCCTGCCTTCGTGTGTTAATCAAAGCACTTTGTAAACTCTGTTTTTAGTTCATTACTATGTTTTACTTTCGCTGCTTTTTAAACTTTACAGCCGATTTGACACCACATTGGGCCCATTCTTACTGCAATCGCATGCTAGATTTTTACAGCTGTATGACGCCTTGCCTTACCTTCTGTCTTATCAAGGTGAGCTGCTGCCTGCAGCTGAAAGGTCCGAATAATGCAGTCAGACGTTGTTGTGCACCGGGAGGTGCTCCGCTAATAGGCGGTCCCTCCGCTCAGTTAGCCGTAAAGCTAAAAGCCGTTAAAATAGCCGTTAAGCTAACCGTTAAGCTAGCCGTTAAAATAGCCGTTAAGCTAACAGGCTAACAGGTTTGTTGTAGGAGTAAAGACAGCCGCCATTTAATCTCCATCTACGGCGTCGGGCCCAAAACACTTCCACAAACTGCTCCTCGGATGTTTTGTTCGGTCCGTGTTTGTTATCTGCTCGGTATCGTCCTCCATCTTGTAGAAAAAGCAACAATAACGTTTCCTGACGGGTCGACGGGGTCAAAGGTCAAGGTGACGGTGTCGGCTCAGAGCGCCCTCTGCTGGATCACAGCGCGAACTACAACTACCGGCGGAAGTCCCGCCCCCTTCCGGTTTCCATCACGTGACCTTATTTGGTAAAACGTTTGTCTGGTAGTGAATGAAGAGAAATAAAGTATCGATCCTGTTTGAATCGTGTCATAAATCACACGCATGATGTTTGAAAGTTTATATTTTAATTAATATTTTAAATTAAGATGTCATCAAAGAAAGGACACATCAGACTGAAATACGTCATTATAAAGACGTCACAGGAGACAGTGACATCACAGTGACGTCATCTCCTTACATAAACACTGTAGAGCTGCTCCTGTATCAGCAGCTTATTAACCTTTAAACTGACAAACATCGTGTGTGTGTTTCATGACATGATTCAAACGGGATCTTTGTCTCTCTTTGTCTCAACCGATCAAAGCAATTTCTCTTTTGTTCAGCTGATCTGTGCTCAGTAGAAATCTTTGGGAGTCCGACTCCTCCTGCCGTCAGCTTCCATTATACTGAGAGGAGGCCGACATCTCTACTGTCTACATGTACGAACAGCTCGACAGGTGAGAGGATAAATATGTGTTCTTGATTTTTTTTTATTTATCCCGTCACGTAACGTAATCTGAATTACAGATTTTGTGCTCACTTCCGGTTCTGCTGTGGACTCCTGCAAGTCTTAAAAGTAGGAAGGTGTGTGGGTGATGTTGCATCGTCTGAGACTCTCACTCACCGACTTGTCCTTGCAAATCTTCTTGAAAACGACATTTTTTGGACTCATGTTGGAGCAGATCGAGGGCGACGAGTCAGCAGCACCTGGGAGAGAAACAGAGACCCGAGAAGATGCTGTGAGATGGCTAATGTTGTCTGAACCTTTAAAAACATAATTGATTCAAAATGGATTCAAAAACAGCTTGCACAGAAGACCAAAACATTTTCATTGACCTCAGACAATCCACTCATTACTTTGTCTAAAGTGATCTTAAACAGAATCTGAAATCGTCTGAGGCTTTTTGTGACACCTTCACATGTGAACAGCAGTCGAAGCTCTCAGACTGAAAAATTCATGTTTTTTATTGTATTTTCAAACTAAATTAACTCATCAGTTTCTTCATGTAGCTCTATGATGTGGTGATTAAATAGTTTAACTAAAATTAAAAGATACACATTCAAACTTTACATCCTGTCGGATGCTTTTTAAAGCATGAAACCAGATACACCAGCAGGAAACAGAAAACATATTTCTCTTATTAACAAGAAAAAGCACTGAAGGCAGCAAATTTTTGCTGCTATTTGTTTTTTGTTATTTTCCTTCTGTGAGCACTAAAAACAAAACCATCCTTCATTGCAGGTGAACTGGAGCGGAAGCAGAATTATTACAGAAGAAGATGACGTCACCTGTACTTTAATGGTGTTTTTGCGCCCTCTACTGTCACAAATACAAACTGCACTGATAAAAATGGTTAAAGCGAACACACACACACTGAAACATTTTTCTTTAAAGAAGAATAAAACATGATAATCTTAAATGTTGTCCTTAATTCCGCTCATTAGATTTAAACGACGTCCTCTTGCTGAGTTAACTGAGTTGAGATTTTAACACACTGAAGCTTCTTAATCCTTTTAAAAGCCTCTCAGACGAGTTTCACTCCTCAGCAGCTGAGAACCGTTCAAACTAACTTCCCGTCCTCCTTCAGGACTCAGTGAAATAATCACAGTCTGTAAAGATTTAGATATAATTCAAAAAAACAAGTAAAGTTGGAAGGTTTGTATTAAAAAACAAATGTTTGCTGCAGGTCTCGCTGTAAAAAGACATTAAAGTTGTTCACATTTCACTTTTTCACCTCTGCATTTATATCAACAGACCTTACAGATCTTTACTGTACATCTCTACATATCTTATATATTTTATGGTCTGATCAATTTGATTTGCAGCTCAGAATCAGATTTATCAGCAGCTTCACAGCATGAAGAACATATGAAAACACATTTTAATCTTCATGTCCGAGTCGTTCTGTTTGTTATTGAGCGCCAGAAATCCTGATTTTACTGATTGATTTGATCAATCATTATATCCATGTCATGCACATACAGTGTCCAACCTTCCTGGGTTTTCAAGACACTAAAAGTGCAGTTGCAAGAAATTATTCTTCCTTCTCTCCAGAGCAAATTTGCAACAAACAAAAAAGGTCCAACCAAAAGAAATCAGGCTGAACAGGAGATCTGTATAAAAGCACGTCCCTTAAATCCTCATCGACGGGACAATGAAACAAGAGATGAACTTCAGTCACACATTAAATACAGTCTGCCTCCTCTGAACTGACACTGAACCTGCCGCTCTCACAGCTGATGGTCCAACACAACAGTACAACTCTCCTTCATGTCAACAGACAACATGAGAAACATCTTCCTCACAACCTCCTGAATATCACAAGTAACCTGCTCTGACACCTGAGATGTTCCAGTCAAATACAGTTTTAGAGATGTATTTAAATTGTAAGTGAACAAACGTGTCAGTGTGGATGAGATTAAATCCCAACACAACAGACAACAAAACAAATCACCTCTTTTAACACATACGTGTGAATGTTCTTGATTCTGGATTAACTGTAGTCTTTCAGAACTGAAACCGACATGTAAACCCTGTGAGAGAGCAGAGGTTCTGTCAGAACCGGACTCACCTGTGTTGCAGCAGCAGAGGTGGAGGTGTGAGGGTGGATTGGAGGAGGAGACGGACGAGGCTCTATAAGTAAACACCTGCTGTCCGTCACAGCCTCCCTCGGCCCCCTCGGCCAATCAGCTGACCCGGCTGTGAACTTTGACCAACCCTCAGTACTCAGCGCTGGACCACAGCGTCCAGACAGACGGACGCAGACTTCCTGTGAATGAGCCGGCTGAGAGGATTGAAGCTGGTTCCCCTCCGTCAGCACAACAGGCAGATTACAGAGAGGGAGACGGTGCAGCGAGGAGAGCAAACCACTACATTTAAACAATAAAGAAGAACACTAAACATTCTGCACAGATTGTCTGCATACACACAGATTAATCCAACACCTTTACGTATTTTTTAATCTGAATTATGTTGTTTCAAAGCTCCTCTGATTGGTCGTTTCTGATGTAAACAACCAGCAGCAGCAGAACATGTGGACGTGTTACTCCTGAGGTCATTTCTCTTTTCTTTTCTCACACAGCTTGTTTTTGTTTGCCTGTAAATATCTGAAACTAATATTAATTCACAGTTTTAAACATTTCTTTAGAAGAAATAAATGATTCAAAGAAGCACATCAACACGTTCAGATGATTTTATCAGTTTGATGGAACATGAAATCTGAATAAATTCATATTACAGTAACTCCAGAGAGGGTTTAACCTGAAGCCTCCACTCGTCTGGTGTCAGTTCTTCCACCGGAGGATGTGAAAGAAGGATGTTTACCTCCTCACAACAATGTGAACAGTCACGTAAAGTACCACTGAAGTTATCATCGACCTCTGGCTTTCAGCTACACAGATGCATTTATATGTTGGTTTGCAGGAACGTGTCACCAGGAGAAACAGGGAAGATGTTTTCAGACTTTTGACATCCAGAGTTCGTCCAGAGGCAGCCTGAAGGTTGAGCAGCAGGTCTGATCCAGTCTACAGTGTGTGAGTGTGTGTGTGTGTGTGTGTGTGTGTGTGTGTGGTGTGTGTCTATACATAGACAGAGTGATGCTGTGGAGCTTTAATCCACTGTTCTGCCTGTCAGCAGGTAAACAGACAGAGGTGGATTACTGCCCTGCAGCGCATTAATCATCATTATTACACAGGGGATTACACACACACACACACACACACACACACACACACACACACACACACATACAACGTGCACGTGCAGGAGTGAACGTGTGGCGTCTCCTAACTTAACAACAGAGTTTACACCTGAACCTTCATTTTAATCTGCTTCATGATCAATGAATTACTGAAAAAACACTACTATTGATTTTAAACCATATAAATACATATCAAAGTGTTTATTATTATATGTGGCAGCAGTTCATACAGACATGTCAGAAAGAGACCGACGGGCCTCACGGGTCAGCGCCAGACAGCTACAGAGAGACACAATAGAACTCCAAAGAGATGAAAAACGTGCACGATTAGACTCACAATGAATCCAAAGAGACACAAAACAACTACAGAGAAACTCAAAAGAACAATCGAGAGATCTGATTTGCAGTTTATGTTAGAAGGACGGGAGTCTGATCCATCATGATGGTTCTACTGGGTCCATCTGTCCAACAGCAGCTGCACCAGTTTCAGAGGCTTCACGGGTCGAGTTGTTGCTGTTGACAGATACATTAACAAACACATCTCTGCATTTACTTACTATCTGTACAGAGAGGTTAAAGTGGTGTCTGTGTTTGTGTTCGGTCGCAGTTCCCCTAAATATCTCCAACTGATTACCAGGAGCTGACAATCAACCAGTCCGAAGCACAAAACATCAGAAAAGTCGTCTGTCATGTAAAACAAATTTTATTCAGATTCTTACAAACTGCAGACAGAATTACACAATCATCAACAATCACCTACAAATCATCTTTATGATCATTCACAAGATTCACAATTAAGATTTCACTCAAAAGCTCTAAAAAAATAAGCAAATATTTCAAAAGGACAGAAAAAAAACAACATCTGCAGGTTTTCAGACGTGGACACGATGCGTTTACAGTACATGTGAGGGTGTGTGTGTGTGTGTGTGTGTGTGTGTGTGTGTGTGTGTGTGTGTGTGTGTGTGTGTGTGTGTGCATGTGTGTGTGTGTGTGTGTTTGATATCATCACAGTCACATCTGGAACAAACATCTGGTCCCCTCAAAACAAAAGACGACTTATTTGTGGGGTTATAGTTTTGTTAAAGTAGTTTACATGCATTTACATTCAGGACCGGGTTGAAGTCCGGTCCGGTAAATGACAGCGAGCCTTCACAAAGTCCTTCAGAGACGTGACGACACGCGTGGTTAGACGTAAGCTCGGGCGTCTGGATCTGACTTGGCTGTGGCTGTGTAGACCTTCCCCTGTGGGTAACTGCAGAACAAGAGAGAGGAAGTCAGACTCGGACTTTCAGATAGAATCATCGGCAGTGATCGATGAACAATATGTGAAACATTTGAGCTTTGAACTATGTGATGCATCGATTATAAAATCTCAGGTGAAACATGTCGCTCGTACCCTCCCTTGGCTCCAGATGACACTTTTTTACAGGCGGAGCAGAGCAGAGCTCCACCCAGAATGCTCAGACTGGCTGCACCCCATCCCAAGAACAGACCGGTGCCCAGCTCAAACCTGCAGACACACAACACACAGTCAGACAGCAGCAACACACAGTCAGACAGCAGCAACACACAGTCAGACAGCAGCAACACACAGTCAGACAGCAGCAACACACACACAATAAAAGAGTCATTGATTATAGATTTTAAAGTTCTCTCTGAAGAACTGAGGGAGGAGAAGAACCGAGAGAAATAAAGATAATCAGGTCTTACTCTGACCCGATACAACAAATACCTTTTAGCAATAGTTTAACTAAGCTAAACTTATTTTATATTCAGTAGATTAATCAAGAACACATGAAGAGATCAATTCTTGCTTCAAAGTTACAGCACCAGAATCTCGACTGAGAAAAGTCATATTTGTGAAATATCTCTCATGTTTATTCTGTTTACTCTTCTTCTTCTTTCTCAAAGCACCATCTCTGTTTAATATGTAACGCTGTCGGTCCTTTCATGAAGTGTAATGAAGCGTCCACTCACTTCATGCCTCCGTAGAACGGGTCGTAGAAGTCCTGCACGACTCTGTAGGCGTACCAGGAAACTGCGACCATGCAGCACAGACCTGCAGCACACACACAAACAAAACACACATTACAGGTTAATTCCACTCAAACGCTTCAGGCAGGACTCAGAGTCAGCTGGTCCAGCCAGAACAGCAGCACCACAGGAGGATGATCTCGTATCAGTGAAGGTTGAATGAGTCACACAGTTTATTTTCTACAACTGAAAGATACTTTCTGTAAACTGTGAACGCAGCAACACACCTGTTACATTATCAACGTTCTGTTAAAGGCGAACACAACACGACCAGAGTCAGAGTCAAATAAGACCCGAGCGTGATTTCTATCAAAGACCTCACAGTCTTATACTTTCATACACGCCTGTTACAACTAGACAATATGAAATCTAATGTCTTTATCATTTAGTCCAGTCAGTTTCTGGCCAAATACACAGATATGATCTATGTTTAATTTATATAAGATACAGTAGAAAAGATGATGACGTCAGTGCAGCAACATGAAGCTTATAGAAGTACAGCACACCACTCTACAAAGCTGAAAGTTTACGTATTACACCTTTACATCACAGTGGTTCTTTATATTGATGTAGATTAATTTCTCTTTTTTCACTATTTGCCAGCAGATTTCATGACACTTGACTTGTTTAATGAAATCTATTACGTGTGTTAAAGAACAGACTCTCCTGTCTGTTGGACAGAAAGTCTCTGAACACATTCACAACCTAAAAACTATTTACTCCTCTGAAGGGAAAACATGTCTAAGAATGTTAAACATATGTTGTGTTGACTCACCAGCCAGGGCGCTGAGGATTCCTCCGGTGATGGCGATCTTGGCCTTGGACTGTTCGGTGGCCGAGCCGATCTTGATGCACTTGAGTCCGAGCATGGCCACGATGATGGAGCCGAGGCCGAGCAGCAGAGAGATGATCATCAGAGCGCGACACGCCTGCACGTGACCTGCACAGAGGAAGAGACGGATTCACCACAACGTCACTGAACACCAGAGAGGAGCTTCTCCTCGGCTACAGAGACGTCTGAGTCTCTGCAGGACGGCTAGAGACGAAGCTGATGATCATATAAACTGTGAGAATCACTGATATCAGCAACATCACTGGACTGACAGGAAACTGGTCACAACACGCAGACGTCACCTTTAAATATAACTGTCTGAAAATCTGAGTCCAACTTATCCAATAGAAAATAATTAACAATAACGCATGATTAATAGAAATATGAACAAAAGTGCAATTTAACCAAAGTGTAATGCTCGAATCACAGGAAGCTGCGACCTTCTGATAAATATATGTGTGAGGAACATCCATCCAGTGCAGCTGCAGAGACACTCTCCAGAAACAAACAGTTGTTTGTGAGTTCACAGTCAAAATTGTGATGCAAAACTTAACATTTTTCCACCAATCAGCACCGTTCGTCCAATCACAGCTGTAAAAATCTGTCAAAAGATGAGATGTGACTGTTTTTTGTTGTTTTTTTCTACCCTGATTATTTGGAAGTGAAACCAGCGGGAGAACAGCAGAAAAGTCAAATAAAAAAATGTCTTTACAAGCTGAAGTCAGATGAAAGCTGAGCGAGATATAATTATATATCACGCAGGTTTCAAGAGACGCTTTTTAGCTTCAAAATCAATGAAATGTATCAAACACATCCGGTTTTAAACCTTTTAATATCTAATCTAATCTCCATCGCACTCGTCTTACAGCTGCTGTGATGTGGAAAAAAGAAAAAGAAAAGGGAGGAACAGGAAGTAAGTGTGTGTGTGTGTGTGTGTGTGTGTGTGTGTGTGTGTGTGTGTGTGTGTGTGTGTGTGTGTGTTACAGTGCCCAGCTGTACTGCTGCCATCACTTATTGACTAAGATGACCTGTAATGATCATAAAAACCTGCCACGCCTGTTTACGAGCCTCGCAGAGTTTCAGCCGGGAGCAGAACGATGAATCAGTCGTAGCTCAAACCGCCTGATCGGCTTCGTTACATTAAACTTATTTAGATTCATTTATACGTCTGTGTTCGAGTGCATCAGGTTCAACACTCCCTTAGTTTCAAACCCCAAAAAGCTTCAGATGTTCAATCTTTGCAAACTCCAAAATATCCACAAAAGTTACCAAAATCTGTTTTCTGATTGATGGTATTTCATCTGTGATTTGACTTAAAGGAACATTTCACCCCAAACTGTAACAAAACATCTCTGTAGCTGCACCTGAAGCAGCTGGAGACTCGTTTTAAAACGTAAGAAGACTTTTTGAAGATATATTATTTAGACGTGACGCTGAAATCTTTGCTGTATCTTTGCTGCTATAGTGAAGATTTTGTCTTAAAAAGAGTTTAAATAACGTTTTCTCAGATCAGTTTGTGACCTCGGGGACCTGCAGACCTGGACCACTGCAGACGAGCTGCACAGAGACATTTTATATTGTTCTTATTGTTGTTTTTAACATTTTACATCAAGTCTCCATCTGCGTCCGTTGTTTAGCAGAATGCTCGTTACGAAACTTCACCTCAAGTGCTTTACTTGAGTATATCGATATACTTCCACTAAACTGCATTTTGCAGGCACTGTACTTTCTACTCCATTACATAGATTAGATAAGTTACTTTATTAGTTGCTTTACATTTAGATTACATGCTGCATCAAAGCAGCAATTAATTTTTATCAGCAATCAGATTTAAAATCCTGCTAATTTCAATAACTTAATTTAATGTCAGATGCTTCTTCTACTTCTCACATGTGTTACTCTTTCTTTTAAGCATTGTTTGAATAGTGTAACTTGACTTTTAGGCACTTTTTTCAACACTGCCTTCCATCAGCATCAGTAAAATCGGTGTAAGGACTCAAATTTGTTCTCTAAACTCAAATGTGAACCAGAAACAAGTAAAGATAACTTCTAACATCCATCACAAACATATTTATTTACATCCAAACACAGTAAAACCTGATTAAAGCCAAACTGAAGTGACGAGGCGACACTTCTCTGTTTGGTCTCTGCAGGCGTTTCCCTCCATTTTATTGTCAGTGATCAGACAGGAACAGACTCAAAATGGCGCCCAAAAGATAATTTTACAGTGTGACGCATCAAGTGGGAAGAAAAACGTTGAATTTACTTAACTTCACTTTTTGCAGCACAGTTAAACATGACGGTGATGTAGTCGTGTTGTCTTTGTCGGAGTTTAACAGAAACAGTTTTTTAGCTTTTAGGCGGGAAACTTCGTGGCTGTGAGAGCCAACAACCTTTGGTCGAGTGGATCTGAGACGGAGCCACACGGCACGCTGGCCTGATTCCTCTGCAAACGATCTGATGAGCATCAAAAGTACGAAAACCTTTTACATGAGACTGAAGTTTTAAGTTAGAAGCTCCACTGAACAACCAGTGAGGTTCAAAAATAAAATCTAATTTTCTTTTTTCTAAATTTCATTTCTGCGCTCAGAAGCAGAAACCTGGTAGATCATTAATGTCCCTCAGCTTTATGACCTCACTATATGATTATACGAGGAACTTGACCTCAATCCTTCGTCTCCTAAGATTCTTTGTTACCTACGATCAATGAAAACGCTTCTGAACAAGTAACAGACGTTTTATAATCTAACAAGAGGTCGATCAGTTTGACAGTTTCAGGAGCACGACTGAATGATTCATCTCTTATTTCATGTTTGTTGCCTGATCCTTGAATTGGCACTTTTAAAACTGTCAAAGTCGAGAAACATGATAAAATGTTTGTTTTTAGAGAATCTGATTTATTCAGTGTGAGATGATTTACGACTTGATTATCTTTTCTTTATTGAAACATTGTGAAATGTTTGTTTTTCTTCAGGAGGAATCTAAAAGTCTTATCGGTCTTATTTGTAAGAAAGTTGATCTTTGAGTCTCATTCTCGGTCACCAGACTCAACGATCAACTCTCTCACTTTGACATTGTACATGAGGTTTTATAACTCGGTGGTTCAGCGTTCTCGTCTTACCTGGGAGGGCGAGCATCGATTCAAAGTCCCTACACTCGGCGATGCCGGCGCTGTTTTCGGCGCAGGAGTGCCACAGGTTCTCGAACTGCCTCAGGGAGACGATGACGCTGCCGGAGATGGTGGAAATCTTCCAGTAGTCGTTAACCAGCGACGCTCCGGTGACCAGCCAGCTGATCAGGGTCATGACGAACCCCGTCGTTTCCAAAGCCGTCGACATGATGGCAGCGTTTACAGAGAACTCTTCAGGTGGCACAAAGAAATCCAACCAGCGTAAGAAGGCCTGGTCGTCGTCGGTGAAGCCTCAGTGGGTGCAGTCAGTCAGTCGGAGGCTCTGGTGTCTCTCCTTCAGTTATTCGTTTTAATCTGATGTCTGTGGCTCAAACAGGAGGACTTTACACTCTGACAGGGGCCATAAACTACTGGGAGCCGCTCCCTGTAGCTCCCCACCGCCTCCTACTCAGTATTGATGATGATGATGATGATGACAGTGAGTTTCCAGCCACACCTAAAATAACCTTGAACTGTCCACACAGCCAGAATACATGTTAGCTAAGTCTGCAGAAACACAGATAACTTCACGCTGGATGTTTCTTCTCGCTGCAACTTTACGTCCGTTTATGCTGAATTTTATATTTCTCTGTCATCACAGCGCCGTGCTTATTCTCCGGTTAGGTTCAGGTTGGGTTAGGTAAACATCATGGATTAGATTCAGATATCCAGCTTTGGTCGCCACAAACACGGCTGGAAATGTCCCCCACGTCTCTTTAAGGGACAAGGGACCCCGAACCTAACCATTATTATTTATTATTATTCTGTTTTAGGATGATTCCTGAACAGATCCAGATCATCCATCTCAAAATAAAATGGAAGTTTCCTGAAGATAGACAATGAAAGTTGTCTGTGCGGTCGAAATACTGACGGTAACAAATTATCATTTATCATTTTAAATGAAAATACACTTCCAGATAAAGTCAGGTACCATTGTAATGTTTAATTCAACAAAGTTAAAGCACGTATAAACATGAAAATGTTTAAAATGACCGCTCCACCTCAGATCCTGATCCGATCATCGGTCCTCAACAATTAACTTGCTTCTATTCAGCGTTTTTCTGACTATCAGCGTCTGCGATTTTTCTGTCAGATTGCCGATAAAATAAACTAATTTGAAAATGTGCTGTTTGGCTCTGATGCAGCTTCCTCTCTCTGATTGGTCACATTAATATTCAGTTGTTTTTTATGGGTTAACCTGGTTGTTGTGCTGGTGCCATGGTGACTGTAGATAACGCTGATGTGACTCTGATTATTGATACACTGCAGCGTGTGTTTGATACTTATGCCAGAAAATTAGAGACATTTTTACCTTTTTCCAAAAAAGTTATTGAAAGCAGCACTTTGTAGTGTTAGGGAAAATAATCAGAATTTTTTTCTGTCTAAACAAACAAACAAAAATAATCAAACTGTCTTTGTTTTCGTGACTGAATGAACAAACTGACCTTAAAATCAAGTTTATTCCTACAGCAGAGTTCAGACACGAGGCAACCCAAAGTACAAAGGCACAAATTACATTAAAAGACATTAAAAGTTACATTTAAAATACATTAAAAACAAGTTGGAAGACATAAAGAAACAAAACATTAAAACCGGTTAAGAAATAGGACAATAAGCTACAATAGAAGAGGCTTAAAAGAATAAAAAGACACAATTTCATACTGTTTTACTTTGTTTATATGTGGCGGACCCTGCCATCTTTATAGCTTCAAACTGTGTCCTGGGACCTTAATGTCCTCTGAGAACAGATTGTTTATTCACAGCTGTATTATTATCTCATTAATATTGTAAAATACCAAAAACCAGAGTTTGAATTTCGTCTCCAAAGCTGCGTAGTGCCCCTTTAAAAAACCAGTTAATCGATGATCAATCCAGTTGTTGATAAATTTAGTAGTAAAATGATTAATTGTAAGATTTGATTGTCACATGATCACATAGAAATAAGTCAGAGCTGAACAGAATTAAAGGGATCTGAGCTAAATTAGAAGCTGAAATAAGCAGCAGTGGTTATTACTCTGATACTGAGATAAACATTTATTGCAGTGGAACCTCGACATGTTTTATTCTGCTGCTCCACATTAAGAATAATCTTATGAAGGGAAGTGAAACCTCAGCAGCGTCACCGCCCGTCTCTTCTCTTTGTCTGATCACCTCTCACATATTTCCTCCGGTGAGGCAGAAAGATGTTTACGAACTGGCAGAAAGAGGAAATCAGACTCCACGGAAGGAAGCAGAGGGACACTAAACACTTTCATGACCAAATAAGGAAGTCCAAGTCAAATGAGCGAGGAGAGCGATGACGTCGTCTCTTTTATCAGTTCAGATCTGTTGATGCATGTTGGTTTCATCCTGCAAAATACATTCAAGTGTGTAAGAATTGAAAATAAATAAATGTTCCTTGACATTCACTGTGGCAGATGTTTTTTTTTTTGCCAGATGTTTTCTGTGTCTGCTGGTTCCAGGCTAAGAAACAAGCAGCTACAAAGACGAGGCAGGTAGCAGGTTGTGAGAGTGGGCCAGTGTTTTATAGCTTTATGGTCAGAGACAGTTAATGTTTGATCGACATGAAAGTCCAAAGTCCAACGCTTCACACTCCTTCTGTCCTGAAGCCGAAACACTGTGAGACAAGAGCACAACATGGAGTCCAGGAAAGAAATAAAAGAAATGAAGCACAACAGCTCAAAATGATTTCACCATTAAAACATGAGAAGAACAAATATCTTACTTTTCACAACACATGTGGATGTTTCAGTGGTTAAAGGAGAAATCCACCCATCAGGGTTGAGCAGTAATAAGGCATCCAGGTGATGTTTAAAAGAAGAAACATTTCAGAGAAGAAATTAAAACTCAGAGTTTTGATATTTAGAAATATTTATTTTTTCCATAACTGAAGAGAGATGGAGTTTGTGGGAGTAAAAGCCAAATACATGCTGTTCCCCTTGTGTCCTATAGGTGGCTCTGCATCATAATACTAAATATAAACCCCTCATACAACTGACACAAGGACACATGGATGGATGGATGGATGGATAATTATAATATAAAAATAATGTTAATGATTCGTATTTTCACAGCAGTTTTTCACCTTGAACATTTCGTGCACTAAATGTGGTGTGAGTAATTTTTATTTTATTTTTTTACAAGTTGCATGAGAATTAAAATGAACATAACAGCATCGTAAACTGTTAATGTGACGTGAGTTGGACGGTTGCTGCAGCAGCGCGGCCGCCTTGTGGTGGAAGATGGTGTTGCAGCGATCGGTGGCTCCATTTTATCTGCATTGTGATTTGTAATCAGCTTGTGGTGAAACAAACACTGCAGGAACATTTGGGGAAAGTTTAACGGTATTAAAACCCTTTAAGAAAACCTGTGTCCCAATGTTATCAGTAGTTATAGTTGTATAAATGTTATTAGGTGCCTTGACTGCAGGAGGTAAACCTGCACACCTGAGCTCACACGGCTCCACTACATGATGCAGAACATGAAAAGAAGCCAGAATTTGATTTGTTAAAATGTCACTTTTCATTAATTCAGGTAGTTTTCTTTATTTATCTCTCATTCTGTTTAAATAAATAAATAAATAAATAAATGAATAATAATAATAATAATAATAATAATAATAATAATAATAATGAATTTTATTTGTAATGCACTTTATATTGAGCAAACAATCTCAAAGTGCTACATCAATAAAACAAGAAGTGGAGAGAGAACGTCTCGATCTATACTAATAAAAGGCTTTCTTAAAAGGTTTTTAGGCCTTTTTTAAAAGTGTCCCGGGTCAGCGGTGCTCTCAGGTGGTCAGGGAGAGCGTTCCAAAGACAGGGAGCGGCGTGGCAGAAGGCTCTGTCTCCCATGGTTCGGAGCTTGGTCCTTGGGATCTGCAGGACGTTTGCCTGACCGGAGCGGAGGTGTCGTGAAGAGAGTTGAGGGGTGATTAGCTCCTTCAGGTAAAGTGGAGCATTACCATAGAGGCACTGGGGGTCAGTAGGGAGACCTTGTATTCAATCCGGAGTGAGACAGGGAGCCAATGGAGGGATTGGAGAACTGGTGTGATGTGGTCCGGGCAGCACAGTTTTGAATGTTTTGGAGCTTCTGAATGTTTTTGTTGGAGATCCCGACAGGAAGAGCATTACAGTAGTCCAGCCTGGTGGAGACAAAGGCGTGGACACGTTTTTCTGCATCTGGGAGGGAGAGTGAGGGGCGGAGTTTTGCGTTGTTCTTTAGGTGGTAAAAAGAGTTTTTGCAAAGCTGTTTGATATGAAGTTCAAAGGTCAGATGAGGGTCCATTATTACACCAAGGCTGGTGACTGATGGAGAAAGGTGGATGTCGAAGGTGATACTGGTAATGGTGGATGACCGGGTCTGATGTGGGCTGCCAACGAGAATGGCTTCTGTTTTTGAACTGTTTGGTTGCAGAAAATGTTCCTTCACCCAGGCCTTTATCTCCCCCAGACAGGTGGTGAGTGTGGAGGATGGCAGGGATTCAGAGGATGCCGGGTTGAAAATGTGTTATTGTGACGACTTCCATTGAAATTTCATGCTGTATTTGTTTATCCAGCGAGGCAAATTTGTGTAAAACTCTTTCAACATGCAGATGGACGTGGTTCTAATCTGATTCCTCCTCCGTTCGTTGTGTTTTATGTTTGACGTTGTTGATGTTGCCACATGATGCACAATTTCTCCAACGCAGAAAAAACATGCTGCTGATATTTCGATAGATGGATATATGTTTATACTGTATTTGAGATAACGTAGCAGGAAGAGTAATGACTTGATTTTGATCAGGCTGTGAAGAGGAACCAGCCTCACATTCCAACAGCAGCTCTATAAGCCCGTCACTGTCCTCGCAGCTCAGCTGGTGAGTTCACTTTGAGCTGTAAATTTCAGCTGTCAGCGACCGAGCTGACAAACAAGTCCGACCAGATCTGTGGCCCAGAATCCAACCGCAGCATCCGGACACACCAGCTTTTCTCTGACTGCAGCAACACTCACATGGCTTCTGCTTTTTCAGACGCCAAAGTTTATAGGACGGAATAAACTCTAAAAGCAACTTCAAGTTCTGGATTAACCGGGCCTTTAATGTGACGTTCACAGTAGATTTAAAGCTCTGATTCTCCTCTCGGATGAGCTGAAGGATCGAGAGATGAGCGCTGCATGAGAAACAAAAAGGAGAATCTTGGTTTTCTTTTAAGGAATTTCTGGATACTCTGGATTATTATTATATGTTGCAGTCTGGATCAGTTTAGATGCAGGTCACTGGCAGGATGTGGACCTGATGTGATCGGGTCTCTTTGTCCTTTTGTCCTGGAGAGGAACACTCTTGTCATGAGGCTGAGAAGCACAGCGAATCTGCTGGTAACGATGATGATGGTTCTGCTGGACCTCCCAAACCGTGAGTTCACTTTCCCTCCCAGCTGATACAGATACGGGTGTTGGATTGAGCCGGTCCGATCCACCGATCAGGGTTGTTGAGGAGGACTTTACTGACCCACCACCCTGGTCTGCAGAGATATATGTTCAGATGAGGTAACATCTTTTTACCATGTCGGGTTAAAGGATTCATGTTTAAAATGTCCAGTGTTTCCCACACATAGACCTTGCGTGGGCAGACCTGCATAAATGCACTTACGCCACCTGAACATGAATCTCTTTAGTCCGATGAATTCATCTGATTCATCTGCAGAAAAACAAGAAAAAGTGTAAATTTGTGATAATTTTCATTTAGAGCTGTTTCGTTTTCATGAAATTGTGTTTTAGTTACATCTTTAGTTTAAATCAACCTTCGCTATAATCACACAGTGATAATTGAGTTGTTCATGTCAGTGTTAATTATGATAATTATCATGACAATAATCTCTGTATAGATAAAGATTATGATCCTGTAACGATGGGGAGCAAGAATACCTTCAGGTGTGACCTGTAATCAGGTCATTTCAAACTCAAACTCAAACTCAGAATGTTACATATCTTAGAATATTAGTGAGATAATAGTACAAATTTAGAAATGGGGATTATTTTCCATAACTAAATAAACTAGCTGTTCTCAGAGGAAAATAAGGTTTCAGGCTATAAACAAAGTAACACAGCATGAAATGTGTTTTCCTTTAAAGTCAGATTATTCAGTTTATTCAGTCATGACAACAAAGGGAGTTTGTTTTTTCAAATCAAATTAAATCAACTTTATTTATAGAGCACTTTTCATACAATGACATGTAGCACAAAGTGCTTTACACAAGAAAAATAAAACAATATAAAAGAAAGCCCCTCGCTCCCACCTTCCATACTATATACATGCACACACACACACACACACACACACACACACACACACACACACACACACACCTGCACACTCTTACTACTGGCAATAAGGAAACCTGGCAAGGCACTGAGGATTGAGGAAACGCCACCTTTGGGGCCGTCCACACTGGGAGGAGCCACAGTCTGTGCCACAGGGCCCCCCGACCCTGACAGACAACAGCTGGCCGGGCCGAAGGGACCCAAGGACAGGGCCCCAGCAGCAACCCAGACACAGCTCCCAGTGTGGAGGACCCCCCTGAGGAAACTCAGGTTTTTCAGTTTGTTCAGACGGATAAAAATCTTTCTCTCCTCATTAACATTAACGAGTGCAGCTGCAGGGGTGCACATGTGGCTGACATCAGAGCAGACAGCATTATGTTCTGGATATAGAAAATAGCATTTATTCATATTTAAACCACAGAAACGGGCCTAAAAAGAATCCTAAAAAATCCCAGCCTTGTATGTCCCTGTGTCTGCAACTAACTACATCTCCCATAGTGCATCTCAGCAAGAAGCATTCAATCACAGAACTGTAGTTCCTGTTTTGTCCCGATTACAAAACTGATTTAACCCCACAGGATAACAACCGCTGCCTCCTCATCCTACATATCTACAGATCTGATTTCAAACATTGTGTCTGCAGATGTTCGGATGCTGTCGGCTCCCAGCGGAGTCTCCATGGAGTCTGTTGACATGAGACATGTGCTGAAGTGGCGCCCGCTGCAGGCGCCCTGCGACACTACAGTCCTTTACTCCGTCCAGTTCCAGGGGTGAGTCATCGTTCATTTAGAGTCAGCAGCTTTCTCTTTTTAAAACTGATACCTGAGAGGTCAACAGGCAGTCGAGACAGTGTTGAGAGACAGAACCAACATGTTGTTGGTTTTTAGGTTGTATCGTAATATCTGTCAGTGCAGAGGGACTTCAGAGAGTCCAACGATATCTGTGTCTATGTCTATAAGTGTTTTCTCGCAGAGTCCGACTTTATAAAGTGAAATCTTGAGCTTTAGTTGACGGCCGTAAATCTAAATATAGTTTGTTTAATATTAAAGTGACCACGAGGAACTTCTCAGAGAAACAGTCTCTGATTCCTGTGATGATTAATCAAAGACATTATGAGTTGTGTTTTTCTGATTATGATCAGCTTTAATCATAACATTTGCAGTGACAGTAAAACAATAAACCTTGTTGACAATAATAATGAGGTTTGCTTAGGTGCGTTATGTCAGAGCAGCTGTCTGACAGGTGACATGAAAGGACATTGTGGGACTGAGTCATCTGACTGGCTAATAACAAAGTAATTAAAGGCACACCTGTCAGACTAATGATCAGGTGTGTCTGAGATGATGAACGTCAGAGCTGCTCCAGTTCTTTGTCTTTACGTTCAGTCTGCATCACATCAGCTGTCAGTCACACAGAACGAGCTCTAGTTAGTTCCCGGGAATATTCCTGCAGCTGATTTGAATTCTTAGTAACACTCCTCTGGTTTTAGCAGCGTTCACTGTCGAAGGCAGATCAGTCGATCAGTTGCTTCACCACATTCCAAATTAAAATATCATGTATCAACTCACACTCTTTGCTGGATATTTGCTTTTAATCTAACAAGCGTGCATCAACTCTTTGCCGGAAAAAGCTCAAGCTAGCATAAAAAATGTATTTCGACAAAACTGAAGTGTTTTTTATTTTGTTATTTACATCAATCTTTGACACCACCATGCTTCAAAATGTGCATAAAAATACACTGACTGAAACACAGCTTGTGTTTTTTCTCCCTCAGAGAGTTTGAGCTGTCGGTGTTGAACGGCAGCTGGGTGGACGCTCCTGAGTGCCAGCAGACTCGTCACGCTCACTGTGACCTGACCTTGGACCTGGGCTCCGACTCTGACTACAACCTCCGTGTCAGAGCGCAGTGCGGGTCCACGCTGTCGCCCTGGACCGACCTCAGCCCGCCTTTCAACCGCAGAGACAGTAAGATGCTATTCACATGTATTCAGGTCAACCTCTGACTAAAGTCAGCACTCAGCAGAGACTCTGGTTCTGGTTCTGGTAATAAAGTCCATTTCCCGTCCAGCTCCAGTAAACAGTCAACATTACAGAAATAAACCACCAACAGTGGAGGTCACCTCCAGATCACTGCTGCAGTCAGGTTGATAAACAGGAGTGAAGATGAATCCACTTTTTAATCCCAGAAGATACAAAGTAATCTCTGAGCTCTCCTCCCGTCGGTGAATGGCTCAGAATTTGCGTTTTAAGCGTCTTTACAGGCGAATGAATGACTGACTCTCTGAATCTTGTACTGGCAGCAGTGCTGACAGTGCCGGAGATGGTGGTGACGGTGGTGGGCGACGTCCTTCAGGTGTCGTTCAACAAGCTTCCTCATCCTGCCGTCATCAGCGTGACGGTGTGGAAGAAAGGCGACGAGCAGCAGGTCAGAGTTTACTACACATCTTTATTCCCTTCTTTTGTTCTGTTCATCTCATTATCCTGCCGCTGCCCTCCTTACTTCTTGTCCCACTGATGTGTTTCCTGTCTTCTCTTTCAACCTTCATCCCCATATTTCTTTCCCTTATTCTGGACTTGTTGTCTTTTTCCAGTTTTTCTCTGTCTTTCTTTTTCTTCATACCCTGCACTTTCCTGCTTTCTTTTCTTCCCTTCTTCCCTCCAAACATGTGATTCCAATCATCCCTCCTTCCTGCACAACACAGTAGGAAAACATATTGTCACACCTGTGTGTCCCCTCCCTCCTTCTGTCTGACTCCTTCAGCCTTCTATCTACATGCTGTCAGCTGAGCAGACGATGCTTCCTGTCGCCGCCCTGCAGGAAGGAGCAGAGTACTGCGTCGTGGCTCAGACTGTGCTGAACTCACAGCTGTACAGCAGCAGCACTGCCACCCAGTGTGTGTCCATCACAGGTACAGGCAAACACACACACACACACACACACACACACACACACACACACACACACACACTTATACCTTATTTTTTGTATTTGTAACAACCTTTATTGACAAAAAATATGTCCTGACAAAACTGTCCTCACCCCCAAAAATACCAGCTCTCAATTAGTTGAATTTTGCTTTTTCTACTTTTCAGAATACTCTCTATAACTGTCCACAGCTTCCAAAATGACTTTTAATGACTTTTACTTTTCTTTTCACTTTACAACAGTGTCCTGACTTCATAAAATGAATCAAATTATCTCTTTTTGTGTGATATTGTCTATTCTATATCTTTCATCTCTATCTTTTATACATATTCTTATTATCGCTTTCAATTGTTCTGTGAGTATTGTTTGTTGTTTTGCACCTACAGACCACAGCAAATTCCTCCTTTGTAAAAGCTTACTCGGTATGATTCTGAAATGTCGTAACTTAAAAAAAAAAACGAAAAAACAACCCCTCTTGGTCCTCATTCTTTCCAAAATATTCCCTATTTCAAGAATTGTCCAAACTTTCCAGAAGTCATCTTTTAAAATTTAAACATTTCAGTTTTTGTCACGTCACGAAAAACCCTCACAATCACACTTTGAGTTTTGGGGGGACCTCTGAAATAATTAACCCTGCCAAACATTAGGGAGTAAGTTGATAAATAAATAAAAGGCGAACTGTTGCATTCTGAGAGACAAAGAGAGAGTAAACATTTAGTTTACCATCTGTCCAGAGTGATACGATCATAAGTGGACATCTTGAATTAACAGGTGAGTGACATCTTGTGATCAGATCTCACTCCTCCTCTCTGTATGTAACATCACTGGAACAAACACATACAAAGAAACATCTTCATGCATAACATTTGCTGAATTAACATCTTTGTCCAAATAGTAGAAATTATTATATTTAAATCATTATTAGTTATTAACATTATTGAACTTATAATTTCAATGATGTTGAAAAAGCATTGCACGAAGTTTATAAAGTGTCTTCTTACACAAAATTTGACATTTTTTCAATGGAGTTTGGTGACTTTCTCCACCGCCAACAACTAGGCCAATATTTGTTACTTTTTACTGTATTTATGAAATTTGACATGTCTACCATGAAAATGTTACATTCTTTATTACATTTGGTGTAAATGATGAAATCAGTTGAAACAGTGTGTTCAAACTGGACAGGCTTTTACAGCACCGCACAACAAACTGACATGTTTTACGATGAACATCTTGATTATTGGATTTAGTGCCATAATAACAAAAAATACTTTTGGTCAGATAATAAACAAATGTGTAAAGTAACCTTTTCTCTTTTATTTGCTGTAAAAGCCAAATGATCCAGTTTGTTGATATTATCATTAACTAAAGGTTTTAAAGGAACATTCGAGCCCGGGTTCAAAGAAATGACTATAATTCATGATTGTGTTGCAGCTCCAGACGCTGCCTGGAAGAAGCCGACCACTGTGACTCTGACTGTCATCACCATGGCGGGCCTCTTGTTTGCCGTGTTCTGGTCCATCGTTCACTGTCGTCCAGATGCCTGTCAAACATATTTTCATAAGGAGCCACTGCCCCGCCCACTGGTCAGTCTGAGACATCAATAGATATAAAAACAATAGATCAAATGAGAATCTGAAAATTGTGTTTGTTCAAATGTGATGAAACCTCAAAAGAAAATTCCTCTTCTGTTGCAGCAATCAGATTGGGACATTCAAATCCAAATCAGCCCTGAGGAGGTGGAGTTCTGTGAGCCGATCCACGTGGTGCCGAGCGCCGACTCTTCTGACCGACGAGCCGAGGATCTCAAACATTAAAGGTCACGCCACATCTGGAGGGCTGGAGCCCTGAAGTTCTGCTCATCAGGGATTTTATGGAGGAACATAAAAGTTTTTTGTGGTGCATTCAAATCTTGTGGGAGCAACAAACAGAAACAGCATCAAAACACAGAGAGACAACTGAGCTGCTTTATAAACCAGACCACAAGAAACTATTGACCGGTCCAGGTCTGTGGCCTCAGCTGGATGGACAGCGAGCCTCTGGTAGTCTTTGGAGGGAAACTTGAGGACTGTTCAAGTCAGTCAAACAGCAGCATCTGTTGTTTCAGGAGATGTTTCATGTTCACATTCATGTGACAAGGACTCTCCAGTAGAGGGCATTATGGCTCTTACTCACCAGGAACAAAGAAGGAAGTCAGATGATGCTTCATGCAGCCGCTGAGTCCACAATCGGAGCAGGTTGGAGAAGTTGGATCAACAAAATGTTGAATGTTAACAGAGCAGACTGCTGGATAGTTATTGTGTCTTTTACTGTGGCTTCAATCAGTCCCAAACATCCTCCCTGTGGTTATTATTCTAGCCATGACACAAAGGTCTCCTCACCTAAACAAAGTTTTTACTGTAACCCAAACTATGATCAACTATGATCCTTTTCCATGTTATGGAACTGCAATTCATTCATTGACACTTTATTAAGTTATATGTGTCAAATGGATGGATAATCTGAGTGTGAGTAGGCGCAACAAGTAATCTCAAGAGACCTTTATTCAACAAGAACATGAGTTGATTAATTTTTAATCTATGGTTATCTTTAAAACACATACGCAGGTGAAAATTACCTTCAGAAACTATATGTTCAAAGTCCCCTGAGTTGAATATTCTGTGTAAATAATGAAATATGTTTACTTGATAACATTTTGTTCATGTTGCTGCCATGTCATGCTGCATATTTTTATTGTTATGGTGTTTTATTGTATTTATGTTTCCCTGCTGAAGTTAACTGATATCGAGTGTTGGTGTCAGTTGTAACTAAAAGACATGAAGGTGATTTTCTAACACTAATATTTAGTGTAATTAAATGTAAAAGGTTTAAATACCAAAACTTCTGACCGAAATAAACAAGTACAACACTGAGAAGAATGTTTGACAAAAATCGGTTCAACATAATATAAAAACTAACATGCTTTTATATATAAATATATTTGAGCTGAGAAGAACCACTTACTCTACTTTATGTCAGTAGAGAAAATATAAACAAATATTTTATATTTTTATGTTGGTTAAAAGCCAACACAACAGCTATTATTAATGCACAATCAAGCATCTTAATTTGAATTTAAGTAGGGGAACCTCTTTTCAGTGAACATGGTACAAAGGTGATATTTCATACTAGTGCACAAATTTAAATACCAAAACTCCAGAAATTTTTTTGAAACTCCCAAAAGAAATTCCAGATAAACAAGTTTAGGAATGAAATTCATCCCCTGATTCATAGACTGCTTACCAATAAACAGTTCAATATTGTATTTTATTTTCATATTTTTAAACAGTGCTAAGGAGCCACTTGTTTTGCTCATTTTCTTCTCAAAATCCAACAGACTTCAATTTTGTCACGAAATTATTACATCGAGTTATTTTCTGTCTGTCCCGTTACTAATTGTTGAGGGATAGAAGGAACATATACACACATATAATTGTAAATTAAACCTAACACAACTTTCTAACATTTGGCAATAATTTGATGAAGGTGAAACACACATTTGTAGAAAAAACATAAGCATAAATAAAACATTTCCTGCAAGGATCATGTTACCAAAAGATCAAATTAAGAAACTGACATCAGATACCTGGATCCAGAATAATTTGGTAAAATATAGCCAACAAATGTTTTATTAATGTGAGAGGGAACACTTTTGTGAAAGTGTTGTAATTTATCAAACCAAGGATATAAAATGACAGTCAGTTAAGAAAATGGAATTTAGTTTCATCACATTTATTTAGTTAAGAAAAAATGAAAACACAAACTTTGAACTGAATATGACTTATAAACACATTAAAACCAGTGATGATAAAGACTCATACATGCACTTTGTTTTGATGCCACTGGTCAAACAAGAGTTATACATTCTCTTTATGTCTTTTACAATCTAAATGAATAATAACCTTATCACGAGGAGTTTATCACAATGTTAAACAAGTACTCAAATATATGAAATGCAATACGAGAAAATCAGTGACATTTTTATATAAGTATCTGAAATAATTACATTTGTCCGATTATACATTTTAACAGTCAGAAAGTTATGACACAGTGCTGATATAATTAAACATGCACTCAGAATAAATGATTGCATGAGAACAAATTAAAAAAAACAAAACCGAATAATCAATTATTGAAAGTTTCAAACAAACATAAACCAGCGTAGTGGTCGACTACGTAAATCAGTTCTTTTTATTTGATTTTATTTAAAGATTTGTACTTAAAGCTCTAATCTAAACCCTAAAACCACATTTCAAATGAAAAATAGACTATAACATCTATAATGTCCCCACAGTGTCAGTGGGTCTCCATATGGTAGGTACACTACCAGGTCTAATTGTGACCCAAAAACAATTTTTTTTTCCACAAATAAAGTGTCTATCTCTAAAATATTCCTAAAGATTTTCTCTTGTCATTAACATTTGTGCACAAAATTACAAAGTGCTCTTTTAAAAGCAACAGAATTAAAGAAAGATATTAGTACTGTAGCGCCCCCTGGTTGTAGAATTATATGACACTTAACACACACAGTGCAGTGCGGCAGAACTTGCTGCATGTGCAAGATTCACAAATTGTGTTTCAGCCAGATTCAGAAAGTGCATCAGGCCACATCCTCAAAATTTGACAGCCAATTATAGACAAAAGTAAACATGCAAGTTTTGTTTTGGCTCATATAAAAAAGACATGTGCCAAATCTGGTTAAGATGGATGAAATATGAGGCCAATTGAGGCAAGAAAGGTGTTAACCAAAAAGTCTAATGACCGTAGTCTATATCAATTAACTCAGCATCATCCAGGGAACTCACTGTACAATTATCCTTTTTTTACTCCAAGCAGCTTCACTGGAGCAATCACACAATTAAATGATAATGAAGTACATATTGTTAGCAAAGTCAGTAACCACACATAGCTACTGACTAAATAATATGGGTTTTAATTACATTTCTGAATTACTGTTTCACCTGTTTTAGATGGATTTTGGAGGTACTGTTTTGCAACCAGCGGTTAATAGGCAATAAATGGTTCCAGAGCTCGTGATTGGTTAAAATTTGTTGATAACCGCATCTTTTTTTTTATTAGTTGTGATGCATTTAACATATTAAGCTCTACCACCAGTCAGTTGTAATGATCTCCATGACAACATATTCTGACTCTGATGGAAGTCCTGAAATGATCGTCTCTTCAGTCTCCCAACTCTTCCTCTCTGAACTCTTCCTTATCTGATGCATTGTCTTGAACGCCGGATCCATCGGCAGTCTTTGTCAATATTTCTTCATGAGGAATATCAGGTTCTGGTCTCTCACTCAAGTCTGGTTCAACTTGAGGTTTTCCAGGAGGGCTGCAAGGTAAAGTTTTAATGGAACCACTGAGTTCATTGGCTGGTCCAACACCTACTGAGGTCACTGCTCTGCATCTGAACTTGTACTCTGTGTTTGGACTCAGATCGCTCACTGTGACTTCTTCAGCTGCTGCTGCCGTCTTTTCTTTCCATCCATCCTGTTCACTGACACAGTACTCAACAGAGTAGGAGGTGATGTTCTCTGCTCCAAACTTTGCTGGAGAAATCTTCAGCGTCACACTGTTGTGGTTTATGTTTCTGACTGTTAATGTTTCAGGCTTTGAAGGAGGCTCAAAGTTCTCATTGACAGAGGAACCATTTTCACAAAGAAAGATGCGTGAACCTGTATGTGTGTGGTCTGTTAAACCAACTGCCAAGAACTTAATGTTCTTGTTCTCCTTGTTGGTCTCTGCAAAATCACCAAAGAGCTTTGCTTTGTGTCTCATTGCATCTGTGACTTCTTTTGAGGCGTACCACTGTTCCTTCTCTACATCATGAGTACAAGACTCTTCAGGATCGTCTGTTTTGGGTGTTTGTTTTAAGTAGTTTGATAAAGTTGAGAGGTACGGTTCATCACTTCCCAGTGAGGTGAAAACAAAACACACAGCATGATCTGCACTGAGAATTTCCTTGTTCAGGTCTGTTTCAGATGAGACAATCTTAGTATTCATCATCATGTTGGTGAAAGACTTTAAGGTGTGAATTTCTCTCTCTTTACAGTCCATCCACTTGTTCAGGTCTTTGCGGTTGAAAGGAGAAGAATATATCTTCTTCAGGATCTCTGCGAGCACAGCCTCTTCTTCTCCTCCTCCTCGGATTGATGGAAGTTTCTTTGCCAATGTTTGTTGGAATTCCAGCTTGAACTCAGAGCACATCTCTTTAAAGGTTTTAATCTTTGTGCCAATCTGTGGGAACTGCTGTGCAGTGGTGGTTTTCAGTGCATCATTGCACCTCATCTCCAGCTCACTGAAGTCCTCCAGGACTCTCTGTGACTTTTGCTGGGATTTATCCCAGCTGACTGATATCTTACTTGAGTTTGGTTCATCTTGAGGTTTTCCAGGAGGGCTGCAAGGTGAAGTTTTAATGGAACCACTGACTTCATTGGCTGGTCCAACACCTACCGAGGTCACTGCTCTGCATCTGAACTTGTACTCTGTGTTTGGACTCAGATCGCTCACTGTGACTTCTTCAGCTCCTGCTGCCGTCTTTTCTTTCCATCCATCCTGTCCACTGACACAGTACTCAACAGAGTAGGAGGTGATGTTCTCTGCTCCAAACTTTGCTGGAGAAATCTTCAGCGTCACACTGTTGTGGTTTATGTCTCTGACTGTTAATGTTTCAGGCTTTGAAGGAGGCTCAAAGTTCTCAGTGACAGAGAAGCCGTCTTTATAAAGGTAGATGCTTGAACCTTTCTGTGTCTCACTTGTTGAACCAACTGCCAAGAACTTAATGTTCTTGTTCTCCTTGTTGGCCTCTGCAAAATCACCAAAGAGCCTTGCACTGTGTCTCATTGCATCTGTGACTTCTTTTGAGGCGTACCATTGTTCCTTCTCTACATCATGAGTACGAGACTTTTCAGGATCGTCTGGTTTGGGTTTTTGTCCTAAGTGCTTTGATAAATCTGAGAGGTACGGTTCATGACCTCCCAGTGAGGTGAAAAAAAAACACACAGCAAGATCTGCACTGAGAATTTCCTTGTACGGATCTGATTGAGATGGGATGATCTTCGTGTTTTTCATCATGCTTGTGAAAGACTTCAAGGTGTAAATTTCTCGCTCTTTACAGTCCATCCACTTGTTCAGGTCATTGCTGTTGAAAGGAGAAGAATGTCTCTTCTCCCAGATCTCTTTGAACACATTGTTTTCTTGCTCTTCTCCTCCTCGGATCGCTGGAAGTTTCTTTGCCAAATTTCGTTGGAATTCCAGCTTGAACCCAGAGCACATGTCTTTAAAGGTTTTAATCTTTCTGCCAACTTCTGAGAACTGCTGTGCAGCAGTTTTCAGTGCATCATTACACCTCATTTCCACCTCCTTCAGGTCCTCCAGGACAGCCTGCATTTCTTCTATGAACGTAGGACTTACTTCACGCACAACTGTTGGTGCAGAAGTTTGCAACTGAGTCAGTGGCAGCAGCCAAACCTTCACTGGCACGGCGTTTTCTCCGTTGGCTCCCAGCAGTTTTGACAGACTTTGGTAGACTTGTACTGCATCCTGAAAGGATGAGGGAGTTTTATCAAGTAAAAAGTCTCCATGGAATATGCAGGCGAATTTCTCGACTGATTTTTTTTCTTCCGTCTTCATTTCCAGGGAACCATCACCACTTATATTAATGCTGGGAATTTTATTGATCATCACTGTCAATTTGCCCTCAACTTCTTGACAATTCTCCTCACTAGACACATCGCTGTTAAAGACAAAGAAAGCTTTTGCTCCGTAAAGGATTCCTGTGACTACATGTGTCGCTTTCCCTTGCTTGAAATCATCCAGATACTTCAAATTTTCTCTCCCCAGGTGATCCATTGATAGCTGCTCGAACTTTGTGGTTGCTTCATACTTCAGTGTTACTGTGGCCTCTTTTTTAGATTTCTTATTATGACGTAGATATTTGGCCGCTCCTCCAACTTCAACAGTGCCAGAGAGGAAACTTGCCTTGAGGGATGCAGTTACATCTAGTGCTGAGGTTTTGTCATCAATAGATTCAGATGCAACAATCTCAAAAGCGCTGTAGTGCTGTCGCCTTTCTCTTATGTACCGTACCAGATCATCATGACCCCACAAAGTCATACCTGCAAAGAAGAAGAGGAGAGGAACAAACCATCAGCTTCTTTAATTGTGAATAAAGGCATCAGCACTTATCTCAGTCTCAATCCTGAAACCTGCTACTGAATACTTGACTTGTAAACAGAGACTGTAGTACTGCATAACCTCAAACCATGTCATCAACTACTTCTTTTCACAGCATAACAATAAAACCACTGAGAGTGAATTATAATGAGCTTCTCTTTACAATGCAATTTTCTTCTGGAGAAATTTCAGGTCATGGCATTCATGTGGATGATACTTAACACACACCACAGATCCAAACACAGTTGCAGGCCAATTCCCCCCCTCAAGGCACCAGCGCTCCCTGATAGCAGTGTACTAGGACATTCCCAGGGAACATGACAAAGAGTGAACTCTTCGTCGACCTGACCTCCAAACTCCCCAGATCCCAATCCAATTGAGCATTCATGACTCATCTCTGAACAAGTCCAATCCATGGTGGTCCAAAACAGGACCTCTGGGGCATCTCCTGAGGTTTCTGGCACCGAGGCGTAGTTGGCAGATCTGTAGGCTTTGAGGTGGGGCCTCCATGGATCAGACTTGTTGAGGGATGTCCCATGAATAAAAAACTGTATTGAAAGCTGGGCAATTTGGAGGTCAGACAACGTCCTGAGTTATTCATCACATTACTCGGGCCATTCCTGAGAAGTTTCTACTGTAAAGCGCTGGTCCCATCATGGGGTGTGATTAGTCTACAATGTTGTCTGAGTGGGTGGTCCGTGTCCAGTGTCATCCATATGAATGTCAGGGCCAAAGATTTCCTGGCAGCATGTTGCATTGAAATTAGATGATTGTTGATTTTTGGGAATTTTAGCCCTTATTTGATAGGACGCCATGTAGAGCTTCAAACAGGAATAAACCTGAGTTCAGTGTCCAGCGTCTGATTGCAGACCAGAACACAATGCAGTGTAATGTGGATTTGCATACTGCCTCGGCTACACAAAGTCAATGAAAACTACGATGCAAATTTATGCTGAACTTCTTCCTAGAAGATCTAGCCATGAAACATTTAGTTGTTTTCCAGCTCTGATTAATTCAGTATTCAAGCTGCCTCCTTACCAGGAATGAGTAGATCCCTGCGGCAGTCGTACAGCATCCCGAGGCTGAAAGGTCGCCCGAGTGCCGCCACCTCTATCGTGTCGCTGTCTGCAGAGCCCATAACTCAGCCTGGCCTGAAATAAACAAACAAAGGCATGTTAGTTTACGTTTCTCCTTCTGTTCAGCCTGTTATTTATCTTAACAGCTGCACAAGAATTGACTTTTTTAAATTTGTATTTAATGATGCAAGACATAACAATTGAGACACATCTAATGATATCACGAGACATGACAGGATGAAGACAGAGAGGGGTGACATAAAAACAAGTAAATAAAAAAGAAAACAGAAAACAGTAGAGGGATGTTGGCACTATATGCTGGAGACATTTTGTGGCAGTGTGTGTGTGAAGGTGAATGTGTGTGTGTGTTTGTGCGTTTGGCAGCAATTAGGCATACACATAAATCACTGCGGGGAACGGGAGGGCCGGGCACACCCAATCCCGGTAAAACAGAGAATTGAAAACACTTGTACCAATTATAGACTCAAAACAATGATTCACCCTCAGCGTACAGTGGTCTGGTCCACTCACCACAAACACTGCAGCGCTCAGTAAGAGTGTGTTGGTGGCGATAATCGCAAACCTCCATAGTGCTTCACAAATGTTAAAACACAAAGATGGGCCGACATTTAATCACTTCTGACACACAATAGAATAAAACACACACATAATAATAACCATGCTGTATTTTGTTCTGTCCGTCGCCTTGTGATTAAATCTTGTGTGACAACGTGGCGGCCATATTGTGACGCATTATGTCCATAAAGCGGAAGATCAAACCCCCATTAATTTAAATCATAAATCCCTGAATTGTGTACCCATTTTAAAACCCTTTTTTTATTTGATTAGTTTTTTGTTAGAAATGCCAGATATGACTTTTTTATTTTGGACACTTGGTTATATTAAGAAGGCAAATTGTAAAACCAAAATACTGGCTTTTGTGGATGATAACATCAATAATTCTGTAATACAATTAGGCGAATATAACCTATGCATCTTTAAAATATATATATTTTTTCATTTTTGTATTTTCATTTGCTCCTGGTTGAATATACAAAATCCTCTGAAGAGCACGTTAATAACTATTGTTACTATTTAAAAGTTTTTAACATGCTGGTTAAACACTTAAGTCAGTTAACTTTCAGTTATTCAGTACGGTTTAACAGTACGAATTAGCATTTCCTATAAATACATATTTAATACCAGTTTGTTGAACTTTTTTTGCTAATCAATACTTTTGATGGCAGGGTTAGGGTTCGGGGCAGCTTTGGTTGTCACCTTCAGAAATTGCTGTTGAGATAGTAGCTTTGTTTGTTTTTCCCCCAGTAGTGAAGTGAGAAATTCACCTAACAATGAGGGAGAGTAATTTAGAAGTAGTCAGAAGGGGAAAATAGAAAAAAAAAAGTCAAACAATCAATTTGATATTCATAAATATCAATAATAATAATAACTAGAACTGCAAGCAGTTATGAACGGGGGCCAAGCCCCCCGCGCGACTCGGACCCCGCGCACCGCAGAGCCCACGGAAGTTGGCCCCAAAGGATGATGGGCTCAGGGCAAAAGTGAGGACACAGGCCAACGTCTGAGCCGTGGTATTCACTGTAATGGGAAGTGCAGTGGAAGTGCAAAAGACTGAATGTGTGCCGATTTGGATTTGTTGTAATAAGCCACGCCCACATTGACAAGTCATGACCACCTTCTAGACATGGCCTCAGGATTGGCCCTACATCATACCGACCAAATTTGGTAAAAATCGATGTCGCCGTTCAAGAGATATGAACTTCCCATATTTTTAGCACCCCTACTGGTCAAAGTTTGCCAAATTCGACTCATCCCTTCCCAGTGTCAAGGCAACCAAGGATCTGAAATTTGGTGTTAATAGCATTCAGTTTGACCGAGATATCAAACAGTTTACATTTTTATAGCTAGCTACAGAAATGTGTTCGTCAATAATTTCCGCATTTTTTGAACGAGCAGAATCCTTTTGATAACTTTAGATCAGGTCCAGCTGAAGAGTGTACCTGCCAAGTTTCACGCAGATCGGACAAAATCCCACGGAGGAGTTCGAAAAAGTAGGTTTTCTATCTGTACCATATAATTTTCAAAGCTCTCAGCATAATAGTTTGGCTGAAATGAATGTTTGTCGTTTATCTTGTAATAAGCCACGCCCACATTGACCAGTCATGACCACCTTCCAGATGTGGCGTCAGGATTGGCCCTACATCAGACGACCAAATTTCGTAAAAATCGGTGTAGCCGGTCAAGAGATATAAACTTCCCATATTTTTAGCGCCCCCTAGTGGCCAAAATTCGCCAAATTCGGCTCATCCCTTCCCAGTGTCATGGCAACCAAGGATCTCAAATTTTGTGTTAATAGCATTTAGTTTGACCAAGACATCAAACAGTTTCCATTTTTATAGCTAGCTATAGAAATTTGTTCGTTAATAATTTGCGCATTTTTTGACCGAGCAAAATTCTTTTGATAACTTTAACTCAGGTCCAGCTGAAGAGTGTACGTGCCAAGTTTCACACAGATCGGACAAAATCCCAAGGAGTTCGAAAAAGTAGGTTTTGCAGTTTTTGCGATTTAGTGAAAAAACGTTCTAACCGGAAGTGGGCGTGGCCACTCGCAAAGTGATTGAGGTCCATTCAGGGAATCTGGGGATATAAGGTTTTTGAATGTGCGACATACGGTTTGGGAGTTATAGGCAAAAACGTGTTGGCCAAGGTTATAGCGCCCCCTGCTGGCAGATATATGTAATTTTTAGTGTCTGAGATATTCGCAGGAGTCTGGACCAACCCTCCAAATTGCACCGCCCTCCCTTGCACGGTTTAGCCTGCAGCATCACTTTTATCCGGAGAAAAATAAAAATAAAAATCTTTACAATTACAATAGGGTTCCTAGCACTGCTGGTCCTCGGCCCCTCGGGCTTGTCCCCCTAATAATAGAAAGGCTGTGTTGCCTTTCTAGTGAGGTAAAACCTATTATTATTTTTCTTTTCCTTTTATTTCCCTTTTTTGTACGGTTTGTGTTCTCAGTTAAGTAAGGGATAATGTATAGAACGGCTGATTCAGGACGAACCGGACCCCGACGCGAAGCGGAGGGGTCCGGTTCGTCCTGTCGGGACTTATTTTCCCGATAATGACCGCCGTTCTATACATTATCCCGCTTATTACACGGCTACTTGCCAAAAAAAAAACCCGTCACACAGTGTGTCTTTTTACAATTTATTTGTTACCGTTCACAGTGTTTTTCAGCAGAGAAATAGTTCGCCAAACCGACGCCGTTTCGCTTCTCCCTCTTCACTGCTTTCCTCTCTTTTTCTTTTCTTGACCAGTGACGACAACTCAGCCTTTTGCCAAGACTCGAAATCACTGTATTTTCCAAAAATATTGAAAGTTAATGTGAAACTCATCCGTACTAGTGGCATAGGAGTAGTTTTTTCTGATATGAAGTAGACTACAGATCAGCTGACGTCGCTTAGCAACCGAAGACGCTGGGGTGATAAGTGACCGGACCACTTGCGGAGCAAAGATTTTAGAGCGCGGAGTGATATGAAATAATTAAGCATCAGCATAAAGAAGAGCCGTGTAATAAATTCCGTTACAGTTCTCTGCAAACTATTGTGACTGTAAGCAAAATCAAAAAGAGATGATATCTGATGATATATTTAGATGAACTACACTGTCCTCAAATTCCTGTCAAATATCAACATCAAAATATTAAAACAAATTGATTCTGAAAATTTGAAACAACAACAGCAAGTCCACCATCACCCTACCCTTCATGTAGAAGCAATTTAAAGTTGCGCGATGTACTTTTTAGAAAAAATTCAAACTCAGATTTATTAAGGTTGTGATACAAACTTTTTCCATGAGTAAATAAATGAGCTGTTTACAAGGTGGCAGGGTCCGCCACTTATAAAGTAAAACAGTATAAAGTGTGTTGTCCTTTAAAGTCAGTTTGTTTATTCAGTTTATTCATGAAAACAAAGAGAGTTTCAAGATTTCAAGTCAGACTCAGGAAGTGCGTCAGGCCACGTCTTCACATTTTTTACGACCAGCTACAGATAAGAATGATCTATATCGAAAACACGAACACATACGTTTATTTGGGCTTATTTAAATATGACACGGACAAAATTTGATGACGGTTGAACGAAATATGAGTCAGTTGAGGCAACAAAAAACATTTTTTTTATCATAAAAATCTAAATCAATCTAATCTAATATCTCTATATTTCAAGGTATTGTACCAAATATAGAAATTCCTGTATTTTGACAACATTTAATTAATGTGAATATTCTGTTCTGCTGTTAAAATAAACTCTGTTCATGATGTGTAACTTTTATTTATCTTCTTACTTACAGCTGGTCGTGTTGGAGAGTCTGATGGTCTTGAAGTGCAGAAGAAATGTAAATGAACGTCACTGTTTCAGAACGAAGACAAAGCACTGCGGATCATCAACCACCTGAACCGCAAACAAATCAGAAGAAATAATATCATAAAAAACTGAGGCTGGTTTTCAAATCATGTCAAAAAGCCACAACTAGAATGGAACAGAGTAGAGCGCATACCTCCGCAAGAATCCTCTCTATCTGCATCAGATTGTTCTCTGTTATAGATACCAGCCACCTGAATACAGCTGATTTTTTAAAAATGTTTTATCCAGAGTCACACATTATTTCCTGATCAGTAGTTTTTGTGTAATTCTGCTGACAATCCAACAAACAGACAAACGGACAAACGGAGGCGGTGAAAACAGAACCTCACAGGTTTAAGAAGCAAGCAAGTTAAAGAATCGACTCACATGATGTTTCTGTGCAACAGGATGTTTAA
The DNA here is from genome assembly GCA_963678695.2 of Diplodus puntazzo. NCBI lineage: Eukaryota > Metazoa > Chordata > Actinopteri > Spariformes > Sparidae > Diplodus > Diplodus puntazzo. Next base: position 1,768,621 of record OZ023166.1, read on the forward strand.
AATAAGAAAAACACACGTTATAACTGTGTTAATCAGACTGTGTTGATCAGAGTTCAGTTAAAGTTAAACTTGTCTAAGATCAACCACAAACACATAAAGAGAGTCAAACTGAGCTGCAGTTAAAATGTTCAGCAGCACATCGACAGAGAGAAAACACAGAAGAGATCAGTGTGTTCAGCAACTTACCGCTCAGACGGTCTGTGATCGAGACGGGAGGGCGAGCTGCTCTGCTTCCTCTGGAGCTGCTTTATAAGGACAATACACACACACACACACACACACACACACACACACAAACACACACACTCACACATGCCTCCACATGCAACGTGAGCGTGCTCGGTGAGGGCCAATCAAAGCAGCTGCTGATGAAAGACACAACAGTTTAAAGTAAAGAAGAAATCAATTTTTTTGTTGGAGTTTCTAACAAAGGAAGCAGACAGCAGGCGGCCCCGCTGAGTTAGAGAGGCAGAGACAACAACTGTGTAACACACCTTGAACTTTAAAGCTGTTATCAGTGAAGGTGCAGATTGTGATTTGTCTTTACTTTCAGGTTTCAATCAATCAATCAATCAATCAATCAATGTTTATTTGTATGGCGCTTTTCATACATCCGGATAGCTCAAAGTGCCTTACAGAAATTGAAAAAACAACAACAGAAGAAGGAAACAGCAAATAAAATCAAGAAAATTAAAAGAACCCAAACCTCCCAACCCCACAGACATGTACAGAGAGATACACAAATACGTATACACACAAACACACACTCATACATAGGCACGCAGACACACAGACACACACACTCACACCTACACATACAGGGCTGGTTCCTGAGTGATGGTCTCACTTGTCGTCGAGTAACGTCTCTGTGAGCCACATGTTGGTTTCTGTTCACCGCTCACATCAGAAGATCTTTTCCTTCTTCAGTCGTGTTTTTACTTTTTGCTCCATCAAAAATAAGAAATAAAAAACAGAGTCAGGACGGTGAAACTTTCACTGAAAGATGCCAATCTGCTCATTATTTCTGTAAATGTTGATTCCTGTGCCAAAATAAACTCCTCGTTTCTTTTTTTCTTTTACTAGAAACATTTTACTAAACACCAGGGCTGCAGCCAGATGTTAGAAATACTGAAGTGACTTTGGTATAAATGTCTGCAGAAGAACAACGACAAATATGGACAATTTCAACTTAAATTTACTGAACTTATTCAAACTTATTTCTTTATTAAAAGTGACTTTATAATAACTATTAAACAATCCTAAAGGTTAAAAATCAGTTCAAACTCTGTGATAGCATCAAATAATGTTCATAAATGAACTACACAGTATTTATTAACATTTACATTTAAGTATTATGAACATTACCTGCGACTTTCCGCCAAACAGTCACTATTGAATAGTTAATAAAGTATCTCATTGCTTTTTAACAGCAATGAGATACTAACTAACTGCCTCTGTATGTTTTCTGCCTTTTGATAAAAGAATAAAAACATGTATAAAGCGTCAGAGTTCAGAGACGTCGGTGAAAAGTGAGAAGATGCAACATGTTGTGTTGAGCTGAATCATCAGCGCTTTAAACCACAAGATCGACTCCATCTGAATGCTCCTGATAGTTATTCTCTCACTGAGGAGAGACGGTGAACACAGTGATGTGTGTGTGTGTGTGTGTGTGTGTGTGTGTGTGTGAGTGTGTGTGTGTTTGTGTGTATTGTCCTTATAAAGCAGCTCCAGAGGAAGCAGAGCAGCTCGCCCTCCCGTCTCGATCACAGACCGTCTGAGCGGTAAGTTGCTGAACACACTGATCTCTTCTGTGTTTTCTCTCTGTTGACGTGCTGCTGAACATTTTAACTGCAGCTCAGTTTGACTCTCTTTATGTGTTTGTTGTCGATCTTAGACAAGTTTAACTTTAACTGAACTCTGATCAGTCCGGAACACAGTCTGATTAACACAGTTATAATGTGTTTATCTTATTTTAAACATCCTGTTGCACATTGTGTGAAAAGAAACATCATGTGAGTCGATTCTTTAACTTCACCAGCGAGGTTGTGACTGTTTGTTGGTTTGTTGGTTCGTCAGCAGGATTACACAAAAACTACTGATCAGATTTGTATTAAATCTCAGATGGAGGACGAGTCTCATCAGAACAGACTTCATTAACTTCTGCTGCAGATCAGATAAAGCAACAGATCCAGGATCTTTATTTCTCACTTCCTTTAACATTGTGATATTGGCTGTTTTTCCAACATATCTGTTAATTTCTCAGGGAATAATGCCTGAATGTGGGTAAAACTTTTTTTAAATTCAGTATTCAGGTGGCTGGGTGAAATGAGAACAATCTGATGCAGATAGAGGGGATTCTTGCAGGGGTATGTGCTCTACTCTTTTCTAGTTGTGGCTTTTGGACATGATTTGAAAACCAGACTCAGTTTTTTATTACATTATTTCTTCTGATTTGTTTGCGGTTCAGGTGGTTGATGACCGGCAGCGCTTGTCTTCGTTCTGAAACAGTGACGTTCATTTACATTTCTTCTTTCTGCACTTCAAGACCATCAGACTCTCCAACACGACCAGCTGTAAGTAAGAAAATAAATAAAAGTTACACATCATGAATGAAGATAGTATGTGAACACAGAATTTACTGCATGTATTCAAATGAACATGACAATGTTTCACTGCACTCAACATTTGTGGCAAAGGTAAAGACATTTTGTCAAGGTGTTTCTAAGATATCACATTCACAACTGTAAGTTCTTGATTTTTTTGTAAACCCACAGAAACAACTTAAACATATAAAACAGGGTAGCCACCTGATTTAAAGGGAAAATTGCATTCACCGAACTTTCATTTAACAGTTCAGTCCCTTAATAAGAAGAAGTTAATATGTGTGAATTCATCCTGGAAGCCACTTAGAAGGAAAGCAGTGACTCAGACCTTCAGGATCGCAGCACTTATTTCTACCTCTAACCCAGCTCAGCTTTCAGGTTTCAGGTTTCCTGTTCAAACCTCTCTGATGTAAACAAAGCAGATTAGAACTTCGCATCTCTTTTAAATGAAGATCAAACACAGGAAAAATAACAACTGACGGAAACTGATCACAGAGTACTTGAATGAAGCTTTGGTGGTCACAAGTGTAACAAAATGAGACAAAATGCATGATTTACTGCAGACTGTTTCCTCCAAGTACAGATACTACAGATACTGATCCAGCTTGTTTACTCCAGTAAAGTAATAGATTACAGGCTCTGACATGTACTCAGAGTCTCAGAGTAAAAAGTCTCCCTCTGAAGGACATTTGTGGTCAAAGCTAACTGAAGCTCACGTCATATTAACAGAATTCAAAGACTATTAAAGTTAAAGGTAGAATCAGTAGGATTTGTCCCAGCTGTTCCTGAACGCACCACAAAGACAGTTGATTGTTGAGTCTCCTCCCACAATCGTCAGATACAGACATCTTGGATTGGCAGCTCGGGTTGAATGCTGAACCCAAAAACATCAACAATAAGACTCAACTATCTTCCTCCATGAAGTTTTGTTGCTTTAAGTCTATCATACATAAAATGTCTGAAATAGTGATAATAAGCTAAATCAAACATTATGTTTGATTTTGCTTATCATACAATTACAATCACAATCTTAATATTGCTTACAGTCACAATACTAAGATAGCGTTTCGAGTACATCGGGTAAAACTGGTTGATTCCACTAGTTCCATTTTTCTTCTTCTTTCTGAGAATACATAAAGTAACTCTTAATATTTTTGGACTATAGTCGTAAATGTTTGTGCAGCTGGTGAAAGATAAATTACAGAAAGAGAAACATGACCTCACACGCTGTTAAGGCAATCAAAAGAAATTCTGCATTTGTGTTTATGTAATGGTTTGAATTTATTTTGCAGCGATTTATGTCTTTCTCACCAGAGGGTGACGTCAGGATCAGGTCAGACTCCAAAATGTAGGTAGGAAGGCCTGAGGCCTGAGAGGTAGAGCTGAGGTGATAAGTAGGCTCAGAAATAGGTGTGTTACTCAGACAGTGTTTGGTGGCATCACCGCATGGAGACCTCAGAGACGCCAGTGGTGAGAAAACTTTAATTTAATCACATTAACAAATAAAATAACTTTAATTTAGTAAATGAGAGATTAAAATGTTTGTGTTTATTTATTATTTAAATGCACAAGGCTTAAATGATCGTCTTTTCAATATTAACATAGTGGTACTGGTGGTTTGAGGTCTGACACATCTTAGGATTTATCTTTTATTCCCCTTCATTGTTTAAACTCATATATACCATCTGATTTAGAAGAAGATGATTGGATTTGAGTATAGACCAAATTTAAATATCAAGTTTGGAACATATTTCAATCATTAAAGTAGTTAAAATTTGTCAAAATGCATTCATTTGATTTAAAAGTATGAATTAGGTTCACTAACAAAGACCACGCCAAAGGCTGTATGGAATGAAAACAGGAATTAATACACGTAATGACATATGCTGGATACTGGGAGAGAAAGGGTCGAGGGATGAAGGGATGATGGAAGAATGAAGGGATGATGGAAGGATGAAGGGATGGTGGAAGGATGAAGGGATGATGGGGTAGGGGTCGAGGGATGGGGGAAGGGGTCGAGGGTCGAGGGATGAGGGGGTATAGGGAGGACGAGTGAGGGTTGATAGAAAGGGAGAGAAGTTGGTAGGATGGGTGGATGGAGGGATGAGTTCAGCGGGATGATCAGGAGGAACGGAGTGGGTGTTGAGACGCTGAGTGGGGGAACCGTCTCTTATCTCTTCGTGAGCCCCCAAAGAAACTTCGGTGAGACGGGTGTGCGTGAGCATTTCTGATGTCATTTATGTTGTGCGCATGTATGTGTGGCAAGCGGGGGAAGACCATCGGCCGAGGGTTATGTGAGAATTGGAAGAGGCTTGGCGTGTTGCCTCGGAAGTTAGTCTGGTAAAGAAGTTGATGCCGCTTTTGTAGGCCTGTATGGTGGTGGATTTAATCTTCGGGATGGAATGGGCGAATGAGATGAAGCTTGACAGTGTCAAGACGTCGAGCGAAGGAAACTGAAGATCATGAGAGGCGTGGAAGGTTTTGGAGCAATTCCATCCGGTCATGTACGATGGAAGTGTACGGGGAACGACGCTGTTCAGAATGGTGTCTTGGGAAATGGAAACCGGGTTTTGTGACTCGGGAGTCGATTGAAGATGGTGACAGAAAAAGGTGGGACTGGAGTTGGGAGAGCGTCAGAGGCTGGCGCCAGTTGTCTGAATTTCAACTGCATGATGTCTAGGCAGTGTGAACTTCCCTTGTTGATGATGTCTACAACGGCGAGGTTATCGGAGTGGATGGTGATGATTTTCTTTGACCATTTGTGGCCCCAAAGAATAGCTGCGATGATGACTGGGTACATTTCGTGGATGGCGGAGGAATGAGGGAGTTTTCGGCCATTTGGCTGAAAACCGCTTGCCGCCAAAGCCGACAGAAGGAGCTCCGTCTATGGATAGTTGGATGACTTCTGGTGGAGTGATGTGTGTGTCGTAAAAGAAGGAGATGCCTTTCCAAGATGAGAGGAACTGGTGCCATAGTTTGTGCTCCATTTTGCAGTGTGACATTGTCGTGGAGTGATGGGAGGGAGGAGGCTATGGATAGCAGGTGTGATGGGAAGGATCGACCTCGGGAGATGATGCGGCCGAGCAGTGAGAGGAGTTGACGTTTGGTGCATTTGTGCGCCAGGAGGAAGTTTGAAATGATATGGGAAATCCGGTGTACTTTTTCGGTGGGCAGGGATGTTTGGAGTGAAACGGAGTTGAGGGCAATGCCAAGGAATTCCGGGGATGTGCTGGGGCCCTCGGTTTTCTCCTTGGAGAGAGGGACTCCAAGCTCGTTGAAGGCGGAGATCAGTGTGTTTAGATCGTGTGATGGGGGAGAAGAGGATAGCGTGACTGTAAGGAAGTCATCCAGGAGGTGAACGATGTAGGGTGATCTGTGTTTGCTACGTTATCAATTAGTTTCTGAGTTTAGTCAACACGTGAGAACTCGTCTGACACGGAGAGTCTCCTGTTGTGTGCTACATGTGTGAAATCACAACTATAGAATGGACTTTGTCTGCAGTGTATCTGTGTAAACGGCTTCATTCAGCGTCTCTCCCTCCCCTCTGGCACCGTGAGTTACCATGGTTACGGGAACGCCCTGAAATGGAGTCAACAACTTCTGATCAACAAGAAGTTTTTGGTTATTTCGACTGTATAAAATCTGGAAAAAAGCATTGAAAACAGCAATAATTGAAGGATCGTGGCACCAATAATCGAATCGAATTGTCAATCGTTATAAGCGAAGAATCGAAGCTCCCATGGTCGTAATCGAAACGAATCGTGAGGTACCCTTGTTGGAACACCCCAAACTGTAAGGAAGTCATCTAGGAGGTGAACGATGTAGGGTAATCTGTGTTTGTTCAACAGGATCCATCAGAGTGCTTTGGATAAGGGATCGAATGCGTGGGTCAAAAAAACGCAGCAGTAGAGCTCTGTGTCCAGCGTACCACAGTAAATTCCTTGGTTGAACTGCTGAAGGCGGCCGGCAGCTTGGGAAGCAAACAGAATGTATTAAATATAAAAACCGTTGCCTCCGAACCGCAAGGCCAGGTCGAGGACCAGAGACATGTAGTCGTCCGGCTCTTGCCTGAGTTCGGGGAAAGATGAGCAGATGATGTCACGTCACAGGGAGAAAGAGAGGGTGAATTCCACAGCGGTGGGTTCTTTGGAGCGGGTGGACAGGGGTTGCGTAAGCTCAATTGGACCGAGTACAGTTTGTAGTTCTCTGGGTAAATGGGGGTTTGCAAGTGGACGGATGTATTAGGTGGGCGAGGTTGACGTACTTACCCGCGAGAATCTGTTGGTGGAGAGTAGCTGACATGAGAGATGGGCGAGAGGAAGCGAGTAGGCGTGTTGGAGGTAGTGCTGTGGCTCGAGTGAAGTTATTGTGAGTGGAGGGGGATAGGTGGGGAAAATCCAGGATCCGATTGTGGGGGGAGCTGTGGAAATAGCAGGAGGGTTAGTTGGAGGACAAGGAACATGAGTTACGTATGGGTGGTGGGGAAGACAGGAGTAGGGTTGGGGGGGGGGGGGGGGGGGGAGACAGGAGGAAAGTAATGGTTTTTGCTGGTGGTGCCGCCAAGGACCATTGTAGTGGGCGCGCTCTGTGCGGCTGAAGCGGTTGAAGTTGGAATGTGGGGGGAATGCTGGAGGAGGGGGGACATGAAAGTTAGGAATGAGCGAAGAGCTGGGATAGGAGACGGAGGGAAAGTAAGGGTTTTGGCTGGTCCTGTTGCCATGAGCCGTCGTTGTGGGCACGCTCTGTGTGGCTGAGGTGATATGACTGGGTATCATAGCCGAAACGGGAAAGGAAAAGAAAGGATGCTGGGATGGAGGGATGCATGTGCTCGGGTTGTTTGTGAAGCGTGAGGTAAGGAGGAAGAAGAGTTTGGAGCGAGAAATGTAGGCTCTGGTTTTGGTACGACTTGGCCCTCTCGGAGGGCTGTTGAGTGAGGTTGAGCTGGGTGCGTGATGACGTCATCGGCGCTGCGGTGGGAGCGAGGCCGTGAACCCAGAAGTGGCCGTGAAGTTGCTCTGCTCTGCTGGGAGTTGGTGAAGAGTTGGAACAGCTTCGCCTTGTTGTTGGTGCGGTGGAAAGTTGTGTTCCGCTCTGTGAGGGCGCGCTTAATGCGAACGACCGTCCACTCTGAAATGTTTGGAGCCGCGGGACGATCGGCGAGACGGCGAGGTGAGGCCGGGTCACGGAGGCTTCGCCCGGAGCGGCTGGAGGAAGGAGTGTCGGTCGGACGCCGGGTGCGAGATTGTCCCCTGGAGCGGTGTGGGGGGGAGACGGGCGGATGGTGCTGGAGCCGCCGACGGACGGAGGCTGGGAGCGCCTGATGACGTGGATGGTTGACGAGGAGGGATGATCAGTGATGGAGAGGACTCTGGGATGCCGTCAAACCCGCTGTCTGACGGGTTGAGTGAGAGTTCGTTCTCCGTGTTTAAGGTACTGCTTTCTTTTCGTGTCTTTCGGCTTTGACGATGTAGAGAATCAGTCAAAGAGGGAGTGAACGGATGAGGTGTGCTTAAATATATTTCGGGCGGAAATGAGATGAGTTCAAGGCGTGGTCTTTGTTCCTGAACCTAGTTATAAAACTTCATTTAAACATTTAAGCATAAAGCATGATTTGAAACAAGTGGGTTTAATAATTTATTAAACTAATGCTGTCGTCTGTTCTCTTAATTCAGCCTGAGCGATGGACTTCGAAGCCAACAGGATGATAGAGATGCCGGCGCTCGGTCGGCCCTTCAGCCTCGGGATGCTGTACGACTGCCGCTATGACAAATTCATCCCTGGTAAGGAGGCAACAGTTTCACTAATAAATTCATCAGACACATTCAGAAATGTTGCATCAACTGTGGCTGCACAGTGAACTTTGCTCCTGATTCATGAAGACAGTCGATGTGTTTCTGTCCGGAGGAAGGCAGCGACTTGGAAGAGTCCAGTAAAAACTGTCTGAAACTCTTTTGTCCTTTGACAACAGTTTGTTTATTCAGTTTGTTCAGTCATGAAAACAAATAGTATCTATAAATGCTCCCAAAGTTTTTCTTTTTGGTACAGATAGCTCCGACTGATGGTTGACCAGTATTTATTTTCTCCCTTTAATTGGCAAACGCCGTGAAAAACTGAAATAAAATGAATATTACAAATACAAAATATTATTAGTACAGAATAAAATACTTCTGACCAAAAACTTATAAGTGGTTACCATCCTTTTTAATGTTGCACTGCTACTCTTCAGTACCAACTCTTTGCCCTGCCCTTTACTGGATCAGTTTGACACCACTGCTGTAGGGGCTTCGACATGTGGCCTGTTACACCTTTTAGTAAAGGTGTTGTTTTAGTGTGTAACAGCTGCACCAACACCAGAAACAAATGAATATTTTTATATTTAATACGTTAAGTTGGGTCTTGGGTTTTGTTGAACATCAGCTGGAATAGAGGTCAGCAGCGACGCTGAAGAACTCAACTCAACTCAACTTTATTTATAAAGCGCTTTAAGCAGTCGTAGCTGGGACAAAGTGCTGTACATTAAAAGAAATAGAACATGAAACATAAAACATAGGAAACAAAGAATAAAAAATAAAAACACTGAAACAATAAAAATGTTAAAACAATTAAAACAATTAAAACAATAAAACACTAAAACAAGAGCAGAGTCTCATACTGGGTTGAAAGCCGAAGAATAAAAATGGGTTTTAAGATGCGTTTTAAAAATGGACAGTGAGGGTGCTTGTCTGATATGGAGTGGGAGCATGTTCCAAAGTTTGGGACCGGCAATGGAAAAAGCTCTTTCCATCCATCCATCCATCCATTTTCGTCCGCTTATCCGGGGCCGGGTCGCGGGGGTAGCTGCCTGAGCAGGGACACCCAGAGTTCCCTCTCCCCGGACACTGCCTCCAGCTCTTCCGGGAGGATCCCAAGGCGTTCCCAGGCCAGCTGGGCGACATAGTCACGCCAGCGTGTCCTGGGTCTTCCTCGGGGTCTCCTCCCGGCGGGACATGCCAGGAACACCTCCCGAGGGAGGCGTCCCGGGGGCATCCGAAACAGATGCCCGAGCCACCTCAGCTGGCTCCTCTCGATGTGGAGGAGCAGCGGCTCTACTCTGAGCTCCTCCCGGGTGACAGAGCTCTTCACCCTATCTCTAAGGGAGCGCCCCGCCACCCTGCGGAGGAAACTCATTTCGGCCGCCTGTATCCGGGATCTTATTCTTTCGGTCATGACCCAAAGTTCATGGCCATAGGTGAGGGTCGGAACGTAGATTGACTGGTAAATCGAGAGCTTCGCCTTTCGGCTCAGCTCTCTCTTCACCACGACAGACCGATGCAACGACCGCATTACTGCGGCTGCTGCACCGATCCGCCTGTCAATCTCACGCTCCATCCTTCCCTCACTCGTGAATAAGACCCCAAGATACTTAAACTCCTCCACTTGAGGCAGGAAAAGCTCTTTCCCCTCTGAGCTTCCGCTTAGACCTCGGTACCTCCAGGAGCAGCTGGTCAGCTGACCTGAGGCACCGAGCAGGAGCGTAGGGATGGAGGAGCTCAGAGAGGTAAGGCGGGGCGAGATCATTTAAAGATTTAAAAACCAATAAAAGAATCTTAAAATGAACTCTAAAATGCACAGGCAGCCAGTGGAGGGAGGCCAGACTGGGAGTAATGTGCTCCCTCTTACGTGCTCCAGTTAAGAGCGAGCAGCAGCGTTCTGGACTAACTGGAGACGTGTGAGGGAGGACTGGCTGACTCCAAAATAAAGTGCATTGCAGTAATCCAGCCGAGATGTAATGAAGGCGTGGATTACTGCTTCAAAGTGCTTCTGTGCAAGAAAGGGCTTCACCTTTGCCAGCTGCCTCAGGTGAAAGAAGCTGGACTTCACTATTGCACCAATTTGCCGGTCCAATTTAAAATCACTGTCCATCTTAAACCCCAAGTTTGAGACTGTTGGCTTCATAAAGTGTGCCAAAGGGCCCAAGTCAACAGGGGGGGGGGGGTTCACCAGAGCCGCTCGGAGCAAAAAACATCACTTCTGTCTTCTTTTCATTGAATTTTAAAAAGTTCAGTGACATCCATGTTTTAATGTCTTCAAGACATAGCAGAAGTGGCTTCAGACAGACGTTTTTCTTTTTCAGCGGCACATAAATCTGACTGTCGTCAGCGTAAAAATGAAAGAAGATGCCATGTTTTCTCAGGATGGAACCCAGGGGAAGCAGGTACAGAGAGAAGAGCAGGGGCCCTAGAATTGAACCCTGTGAAACCCCATATGACAGCGGAGCAGAGCGGGACTCAGAGCAACCAAGGCGTACACACATAGCTCTTCCCTCAAGATATGATCTAAACCAATTTAAGGCGCTACCACTAATGCTACCACCACACTAGGTGCTGCAAGCGAGACACTAAAATATTGTGGTCCACAGTATCAAACGCTGCAGTGAGGTCCAGCAGGACAAGGATCACGTAGTCTCCAGAGTCAGAAGAACAGATTGCTGAATGTGTGATGTATACTCAAGCATAATGTTGATGCTGATGCTTATGATGCTTTTTCTCCTTGTCGTCTGCAGGCATGACATTATGGGACCATGATGATCTGGTTAAACATGTTGGAGAAAGACCACAAAACTACAATGGTGTTAAAATAGATACATCAGAATCGATTCAGGACAAATGTTCAGCTCTAAATATCGAAGGATCCTTGAAGGCAAGTTTTTTCTGTGGACTCCTATCTGTTGAAGGATCTGCTAAATACCTGCATGATTATAAGACTTACAAAAACCAGGCCAGAGTTACACTGGAATATGAAGCTTACACAAAGTTCCAGGAACTGTCGATGGATCATCTTGGAAAATGCAACATAAAGCATCCCGATATATTTAAAAAAAGATTAGCAACACATGTAGTCACAGGAATCCTTTATGGAGCTAAAGCCTTCTTTGTCTTTGAACGTGACGTGTCCAATGATGAAAGTCAACAACAATGTGAGGGCCAACTGACGGAGATCATCAAAACGATTCCCTTTTTTGCTGGTGAAGTTTCCCTGAATATAGAAGACAAAGACAAACAAAGAGCTGATGAATTCTCCTGCAAATTCCACGGAGACTTCTTACTTGATAAAACTCCCGTGTCCTTTCAGGATGCAATACAAGTTTACCAAAGTCTGCCAAAATTGCTGGGAGCCAACGGAGAAAACGCCGTACCAGTGAAGGTCTGGCTGCTGCCACTGACAAGTTTAGATTCTAATGTTAAAAAACTTGCACAGGAAACTCCTGTGTTCATAGAAGAAGTGCAGGCTGTCCTGGAGGACCTGAGGGAGGCGCAAATGAGGTGTAATGATGCACTGAGAACTGCTGCACAGCAGGGTCCCGGAAGTGGCAAAAATATTCAAACATTTAAAGACATGTGCTCCAAGTTCGAGAAGGAATTCCAACAAAACTTGGCCAAGAGACTTCTAGTTATCCGGAGAGGAGAAGAAAAAGAGGAAGCTGTGCTCGCAAAGATCCTGAAGGAGATACAATCTTCTCCTTTCAACAGTGAAAACCTGAATCAGTGGCTGGACTCTATCGACACAGAAACATGCATCTTAAACTCTCTGACCAGCAATATGAAAAACACTAAGATTGTCTCATCTCCAACAGACCTTCATAAGGAAATTCTCAGTGCAGATCATGCTGTGTGTTTTGTTTTCCCCTCACCAGGAAGTATTGAAAAGTACCTCTCAACTTTATCAAACTACTTTAAAAAAAGACCCAAAACAGACGATCCTGAAGAGTCTCGTACTCATGATGCAGAGAAGGAACAATGGTACGCCTCAAAAGAAGCAACAGATAAAATGAGAAGAAAAGCAATACTCTTCAGTGGCCTTGCAGAGGCCAACAAGGAGAACAAACCACCCAAACCAGACGATCCTGAAGAGTCTCATACTCACGATGTGAAGAAGCAGCAGTGGTACACCTCAAAAGAAGTCACAGATGCAATGAGACACAGTGCAAGGCTCTTTGGTGATTTTGCAGAAGCCAACAAGGAGAACAAGAACATTAAGTTCTTGGCAGTTGGTTCAACAGACGAGACACAGAAAGGGTTAAGTATCTACCTTTATAAAGACAGCTTCTCTGTCACTGAGAACTTTGAGCCTCCTTCAAAGCCTGAAACATTAACAGTCACAGACATAAACCACAACAGTGTGACGCTGAAGATTTCTCCAGCAAAGTTTGGAGCAGAGAACATCACCTCCTACTCTGTTGAGTACTGTGTCAGTGGACAGGATGGATGGAAAGAAAAGACGGCAGCAGCAGCTGAAGAAGTCACAGTGAGCGATCTGAGTCCAAACACAGAGTACAAGTTCAGATGCAGAGCAGTGACCTCAGTAGGTGTTGGACCAGCCAATGAACTCAGTGGTTCCATTAAAACTTTACCTTGCAGCCCTCCTGGAGAACCTCAAGTTGAACCAAACTCAAGGGAGAAATTCCAGCAAAAATTCCAGAGAGTCCTGGAGGACTTCAGTGAGCTGGAGATGAGGTGCAATGATGCCCTGAAAATCACCACTGCACAGCAGTTCCCACAGATTGGCACAAAGATTAAAACCTTTAAAGAGATGTGCTCTGAGTTCAAGCTGGAATTCCAACAAACCTTGGTAAAGAAACTTCCATCAATCCGAGGAGGAGGAGAAGAAGAGGCTGCGCTCGCAGAGATCCTGAAGAAGATACATTCTTCTCCTTTCAACAGCAAAGACTTGAACAAGTGGATGGACTGTAAAGAGAGAGAACTTGACACCTTAAAGTTTTTCACCGACATGATGAAGAACACTAAGATTGTCTCATCTGAAACAGACCTGTACAAGGAAAGTCTCAGTGAAGATCATGCTGTGTGTTTTGTTTTCACCTCACTGGGAAGTGATGAACCGTACCTCTCAACTTTATCAGAGTACTTAGAAGAAACAACCAAACCAGACGAAGCTCGAGGGTCTCGTACTCATGATGTAGAGAAGGAACAATGGTACGCCTCAAGAGAAGTAGCAGATAAAATGAGGAGTAAAGCAAAACTCTTCAGTGACTTTGCAGAGACCAACAAGGAGAACAAGAACATTAAGTTCTTGGCAGTTGGTTTAACAGACGAGACACAGAAAGGTTCAAGCATCTACCTTTATAAAGACGGCTTCTCTGTCACTGAGAACTTTGAGCCTCCTTCAAAGCCTGAAACATTAACAGTCAGAGACATAAACCACAACAGTGTGACACTGAAGATTTCTCCAGCAAAGTTTGGAGCAGAGAACATCACCTCCTACTCTGTTGAGTACTGTGTCAGTGGACAGGATGGATGGAAAGAAAAGACGGCAGCAGCAGCTGAAGAAGTCACAGTGAGCGATCTGAGTCCAAACACGGAGTACAAGTTCAGATGCAGAGCAGTGACCTCAGTAGGTGTTGGACCAGCCAATGAAGTCAGTGGTTCCATTAAAACTTTACCTTGCAGCCCTCCTGGAAAACCTCAAGTTGAACCAAACTCAGGTGAGATATCAGTTAGCTGGGACAAACCTGCTGAACTCGGACAAGATGTCCAGATCCTGAGCTACATCGTGGAGTACGCCAAAACAGACAGCAGGGGGAAAGAAGAAGATCTCCAATGGAACCAAAAGATGTCAAATACTGAAAAGACAATCATTTCAGGGCTTCAGCCAGAGACAGAATATGTCGTCAGGGTCAGATGTGATTGTGGTGAAGCTGGAAGAAGCAAAGAAAGCATCTCTTCTTTCTTTGTTATGAAAGAACGACTTGCTGATGCTGTTAAAAACAAAAGCAGTCTGCTGGAAAATCAGCCGGGTCCTCTCCCTGTTTATAAAGTTCCCCTGGTAGAACAAACGATGAGTGTCACGGGGGGCAGGTGTTTCACTTTTGGGAATGAGTCCAACAAACACAATCGCACCATCATGGTTCTCGGAGCAACTGGAGCTGGAAAGTCAACTCTCATCAATGGGATGATCAATTACATTCTGGGTGTTGAATGGGAGGATCCATATCGGTTGAAGCTAGTTGATGAGGATCAATTGAAATCACAAGCTCACAGTGAGACTTCTGAAGTCACTGTGTACAAGATCAACCACCAGGAGGGGTTTAAAATAGACCACTCACTGACCGTTGTTGACACTCCAGGATTTGGAGACACAAGAGGCATAGAGAGAGACATGAAGATCACAGAACAGCTGCGTAATCTCTTCTCTTCTAAACTAGGTGTCAGTGAAATTGATGCTGTGTGTTTTGTAGCTCAGGCTTCTTTAGCTCGACTCACACCAACACAGAAATATGTGTTTGACTCTGTGCTCTCAATCTTTGGCAAAGATGTGGCAGAAAACATCAGAGTTCTGGTGACATTTGCAGACGGCCAGCTTCCACCAGTTATAGAGGCGATCAAAGCTTCAGGTGTCCCATGTCCTAAAACAGAAGACGGGCTGCCAATTCACTTCAAATTCAACAATTCAGCGTTGTTTTCAGACAACAAGTCATCTGAAGGAGGCAGCATGAGGGAGGAGGATGAAGATAGAGGCTTTGGTCAGATGTTTTGGAACATGGGAACAAGAAGCATGAAGAAGTTCCTTGTTGCTTTGAATGTGATAGAAACCAAAAGCTTGACACTGACAAAGGAGGTCCTCAGAGAGAGACAGCAGCTTGAGAACTCAGTTGAGAAGGTTAAAGTTAAGTTAGCCAAGCTTCAGGAGATAAAAGAGACAAGTGAGAAACTTAAGGAGCATGAGGCAGAGATCAGCAGGAATGAGAACTTTGAGTTTAAGGTCACTGTCAAAAAGCCTGTTAAAGCAACCATTTCACAATCTGAATTTCGCCTCACCAACTGTCAGCAGTGTCATTTCATCCGCCACTTTCCCTGTGGAATACCCATTGATGCCGATACAGCACGCTGGGCTGCAATGGGATCAGATAGAATCAGATGTATTCACTGTCCAAGAAAATTTATTTTGAGTTTACATTACAGATGGGACTATGAGGAGGTTAGAGAAAAACGAACAATCAAAGAGCTGCAAGAAAAGTATGAACAAGCTAAAGACGCTAAGAAACCTGTTGAAGCAATGATTGTAACACTGAAGGCTGAATATAAACGTGTTCAGGCTGAGGTGGAGAAACTGGTGGAGAGCTCTACTGAGTGTTTAAACAGACTGAAAGAGATCGCACTGAATCCAGATCCACTCTCCACTCCAGAGTACATTGACATGCTTATAGAGGGAGAGAAACCTGAGGCCAAGCCATACTGGAAGCAACGAGTTCAGAGCCTGATCACGATCAGAGATAAAGCAGAGACATTGGCTAAAGTAGGCAGAGGAGAGAAACTCCTTGATTGTGAAGAATCTGAAGTCCAGGACGAAAATCAGCCACCGTCCACCAGTTCCAGAGGTGATCAAAGCTCCAGTTGTTTCATGTCCTAAAACAGAATTTGCAGGTGAAGGTTAAACTTGGGTTAGCCAAGCTTGAGGAGCTAAAAGAGATAAGCGAGAAACTGAAGGAGCACTTGGCAGAGATCAGCAGGAATGAGAAGTTTGAGTTGAATGTCAATGTCAAAAAGCCTGTTCAAGAAGATATTTCAGGTACTGGGAATTACATCGCCAACTGTCAGCAGTGTCAACAAACATGTCACTATCCCTGTGGAATACCCAATGATAAAGATAAAGCAGGCTGTACTGCAATGGGACCAGATGGAAACTGTACTGAGTGTCCAGGCAAATGTATTTGGAGTGTACCTTTCAATCAGAAGTACAGATGGGATTATAAGGAAGTAAAAGTAAAATGAACAATCAAGAGCTGCAAGAAAAGTAGGAACAAGCCAAAGATGCTAAGACACCTGTTGAAGCAATGATTGCAACACTGAAGGCTGAATACAAACATGTTTAGGTTGAGGTGGAGAAACTGCTCTACTGAATATTTAAACCGACTTAAAGAGATCGCACTGAAGCCAGATCCACTCTCCACTCCAGAGTACATTGACATGCTTATTGAGGGAGAGAAATCTGAGGGCAAGCCAGGCTGGCAGCATCGAGTTCAGAGCCTGATCACGATCAGAGATAAAGCAGAGACATTGGCTAAAGTAGGCAGAGGAGAGAAACTTGTTGATTGTGAAGAATCTGAAGTCCAGGATGAAATCAATATCCAGTGTCAACCATGAGAATGTCATTGGGAACAAGATCCATTCTGAGATGTAAATAAAAATGAGAGTGATACAGAATTGTGAGTCGCATCGATCACAGCAAGACAAATACTGTTTAACAGCTACAGCCGAGACAAGACTGAGACCTGAAATCTGAGGAGAAATAAGACAAAGAAAATTCAGTCATGAGACAGAAATCTTCAAAGTATGTTTTTCTTTATTTGAGTTTGTATTTTCTTATGACTGTTTTATCTTCTAACTATAAACATGTTAAAGATGCTCTTATCAACACTCATATACTCTCATGTTAATGAGCATCTATTAATGACTCATCAGTTGATGATTATTCCAAGTACCTTATTATAAAGTGTTACCCAGTAACATCTGCTTCTTGCTAAGTTTGATTTTCTTTGAGATTTAAAAACATATTTGATGTGAATAATGTTTCTGTTTGATGTTGATGTGAACTGATGACGTGTTCTTGTCCTGTAGTAATAAGGAGGCTTCTGCTGAATGATGAATAAGACCAGAGGTCCATTTTACAGCTCATGCTGAGAAGAGAAACTGTGGCCTGTTTGCTCAAACTGAGAGTGTCTCTGGTTTTTTCACCTCGCTGACATTTTATCCTTCTAAATAGAAAACAGAGAAGGTCACAGCTGATGCTGAGCTTTACAATTCAGAGAAATTAATTAATGTTTTCTAAGAACTATATTTTGCGACAAGAAGAAAGAGTTGTGTCATTGGTGTTGTCCTAGTTTTCTTGATTATCTTTTCGTCTTATTTTGTATATTGCTGCATTTTGTTTGTAATTTTGTATTCACTTGAAAAAAAAAAAAGCGAAAACTTAAATAAAACTGGAGTGTATTTTGTACATTCCAACCAAAGTTTTGGACTTTGCTTTTGGACTTAGCTTCGGGTGAGCCCTGAATGTGGAGCCAATGGGGTGCGGGAGCCACACGATCTTCGGAGAGGACAGGAGCGCTCACTCTGGATGAAAGAAAAACACACACTACAGAAAATGACGGCGGGTGCTGTAACAACGTGTATATCTCAGTTATATCATCAGCACACCAATTAAATGAAAGAAAATTTCAAAGCAGTCTTAACTTTGACAAAGAACCAAATCATCAACATGAATCAATCATCGTCAGAGTGTTAGACCAAACAGTGAATAAATTATAATACAATTCATGAAATTACTGTGAATATCAAGTATATGTAACAGAGTTGATCATATGTTTACAGTGTAATTATACTTATACACGAGAATTGTTGCTATACAAATGATGAAAATAACAAAAACCTCTGTTGTGCATTGGGAGCAGGTGGAAACTGTCCTGTGTGTCCATATAAATGTTACTGAATCAACATTATAATCAGAAGTACAGTTGAGACGACGTGCAAGTTAAAGAAAAACAATCAAAGAGTTGTTTGAAACGTACCAACGAGCCAAAGACGCCGTCGCTGCAACGACTGCAACACCGACTGCTGATTGTGATCTTGTGCAGGTTGAGGTGGAGAAACTGAGGGAAATGATCTGTTAGTGAGTATCAATATTTCACTTTTCAATTCTATGTGTGCGACTACCAAATGGTTTAAAAGTGTTTATGTAAAGTTAAAGCCTTACAGTAAAATGCACCGCACACAAACACTGATGATTCACTGTTAACTACTTTAACTTCATGGCTGTGAGTGAGCTTCAGTTGTGTGTTCTCACATGTGAAAGACAAAAACCTTCACAGGTCAGAAACTCATTTTATGCTTTTTTGTTGAAGTATATGTCAAGCTTGGTACTATCATCTTCTGTTTCTGTAAACGTAATCATATACAGTCGGGTGCTCAGGTAGGTTAAAACATGTTGGCAGCACAAAACTCCACCTCTGTTGTGTTCACAGGACGGAAGCTTTGCTTTGGAGCAAACTACTGAACAAATGCTCTGGCTCTCAATTTGAATATAAAGAGCAACAACAAATAAAAACTAAAACATGTACGTTGGTAAAATAAGTGTGAAATAAAAACCACTAGAAATACATAAGAAGAAGAAATGTGTTTTCTTTCTCCCTTATTTCGTGTCTGTCTGTCCACACTCCTCCTCTACCACTCTGTATAATAATCTGATCCTTACTGGCACTGATATCAATATGCCACTTGTTCAACCCAGATAACAGATGTGTCCAACAGGATGTGTTTTTTAACATGGTTGTTTAAGGAATGAGAAGCTACTCATTGCATCAGTTGGGGTTGAATAATTTGTTGCCAGCTGAAAGATAATTGCCCATGCAGAAACTTACCTTTTGCTTTGTTAAATCCAGGTGGAGACTTTTTTTTTGGCCAGGCAGTGTAATAATCCAAGTCAAGCCAGTCTTAATTAATTTGAATAAAAATGTGTTGTGCACGAGAAGGTTTATTTCATTACAGCAGAGTTGTAGCTTTCAACATGCCATCTTATTATTATGATTATGATTATGATTATTATTATCATACTATTATTATCATATTATTATTATTATTATTATTATTATTATTATTATTATTATTATCATCATATTATTATTATCATATTATTATTATCATATTATTATTATTATTATTATTATCATTATATTATTATTATTATCACATTATTATTATTATTATTATTATTATTATTATTATTATTATTATTATTATTATTATTTTATTAATTATAAGTAGCCTACCTTTGTGTTAAAGGTCCCATCAGCTCAGTTATCCTTCCTGCATTTGGCAGCTGTACCTGTGTTACTTTCAGCCTGGTTTATGTGTTTTAATTTATTCTGTATTTCTTTATTAGTGTGCTCTTTTTCAATCTCACATCTAGAATATATTAAAGGTGACACTTTTTGGATTGAATTATCATGAAAATGAACTTTTCCATGATATTAAATGTCTTGAGATGCACCTGTGTATATATAAAGAGCGTCCCTCTGTCTTGTGCATTAGCCTCACTGCCACAATTGACAAGATTGTTTTTTTATACTTTACTTTACTTTTTGTACAAAAACAAACACATACATTCTGAAACTAAAATTGAATCATACAATAATGTTAACTAGACTAATATCCTCATTATCACATAAACACCAGAACATATAAAAGGAAGGAAGGGCGAGTTCTGCTTCAGTTAGTCTGCTGCTCCTGTTTTTATACAGGAAACACATGCCTGTGTAAGGGTGGAACTGAGGTTATATAAATGTGTTCCTAGCAATGGGACCATTTCTGGGAAACCCTTCCCTTCAAAAATAAGTGAAAGTGAAAGAAAAGTTGCTGGATTGCACCACGCCTTGATCAAAGTCATATCTGTAATGAGCAAACTGAGTATCAAAGCATCCCTTTAACTGCTGTGGCCCACGAGACTTTCTACATCGATATGAATCTAAAGCTTAATTTAGTTGCACAAGTGAGTTGTAGAGCTGCTGGTCACTGATATAATATGAGGAAGCAGTGAGTGTATGAGGCCAAGTGAACGCACAGTGCTGACATGTTAAATGTATACAAGGGCATGGCTTCAATACAGTCCCATCACAGTCAATAACTGAATAAGATCAATGGATTTGGAAATAAATAAACAGAAGAAGAACTACTTCATTCAGTTCAAGGCTCATAGCACCACCATGATACATAACACAATTTCTGGATAGAGCAGGTTAGGTTATTAGCAATGAATAATTACGAATAGTAATCATTAAAATAAATAATAAAAGTGATTTATATAAATTAAAAATACAGAGTGTGTGTGTGTATGTGTGTGTGTGTGTGTGTATGTGTGTGTGTGTGTGTGTGTGTGTGTGTGTGTGTGTTTGTGTGTGTGACAGAGAGAGCCACCAAGATGGCTGACATTGATAACATGTTTTATTATGTTACGGGCACTTTTATGATAGCATCAAAATCTCTATTTCTAAAACAGTAAGAAGTCTCGACACAACATGAAACTTTGCTCGTAGTATCACCAGGGTCTCTACACATGAACACGAGCATTGAGAACATTGTTTGTGTACACAGAGTTACTAAAAAGAAGGTTTTTGAACAACTCACGTTAGCAGTAGCTTGTTCCGCTAGCCGCCGTCCTGCCAGTGGAGAAGTGTCGATCTCAGAATGTGACGTAACCTGGAGGACAGTTAAGGTGGAACTACTGTCTTCCAGCAACAACTATCCACGAAGATCTCACGGGACTTTTCCAGCTTTTGATTTTAGTATTGTTTCTTATATGAGGCTCCTTTTTCAACTTCAAGGTCAATATTGTTTTTCGCTTACGACAAAACAACAAATTATCCTGCGTTTATATGGAACTAAGCTTTAGGAGCGTTCCACCTTAACTGTCCTCCAGGTTACGTCACATTCTGAGATCGACACTTCTCCACTGGCAGGACGGCGGCGAGCGGTATAAGCTACTGCTAACATCAAAAATAGAGATTTTGATGCTATCGTAAAAGTGCCCGTAGCACAAAATACGGTAAATCTTATTGTCAACAAGGACTCCTCACCTACAGTTGCGGTCAAAAGTTTACATCCACTTGTAAAGAACATGTACATGATGGCAGTTTTCAGTTCCGAGTGGAACACAAACTATCACTATAATAAATTAAGATTTGAGACAAAGTTCATGAGTGTGTTTTGTGACAAAATAGTTTGTGTTCCACTCGTTCCCTCACAGAAGTGAGAGCTGTAGAAATCAGTGGAACTGAAACCTGCCATGATGTTCATGTTCTTTACAGGTGGATGGAAACGTTTGACTGCCACTGAAAGTGTTTAAAGCCAGTTTTGAACAGGAAAAGAACACAGTATAATTTTGTTGAAAAAAATGACCTGCAGTAAAATCATATTCCGACAAGAATCTGTGATTATCTCAAATGTGTTAATTGTGGAGTTCTCTTTATCACAGACTCTTTTAATCTCTGCTGAGAGTCCAACAGGGTGAAAGTTACTCTGGACAATTTACAGAGAATTTTCTCTTTCTTTTGTCTCTCATCTTTTTTCCATTGTATCCTCCAACATTTATCGTTATCAGAAGGTACAGATGTTGTTTAACACTGATTATTTGTGTTGTTTCCTGTGCACTTGGCAGGTCATGTGATTTCTGTGAAATCAGCCTGATTCTCCTCTGTGCCGCCTCCTCATACTGAATAATTATCTGGGGGCGTTTCAGTTTCAGAGACAATATAAGGAGTCAAACTACAGCACAGCCTCAGAGGATCACACACACACTTCTACTATGAGTACACTAATGCGGAAATTGTGGAAAATGGCATAAACAGTAAAACAGTAATGAATGCTTTGTGTAACTGAGCAGCTCATTAGTCATATTTTAATGATGTACATAAAAAACAAGAATAATGAGCTCAGAGGTCCATATTCTGCATGATTTGATTTTTATAAGATTGCACTGACAGAAGTTAAGGTGTGTGAGTAAAATAAGGCTGCATTTCTAGGAGCTTTAGTCTTGGAGTGGCAACGCTGGTAGTTCAGGCGGTCCTCGCCTTCGGTCCAGACCACATTTTGACTACAAAAATTGCATGGATCGCTTTAAAATAATTCCCAGACTCTCATGTTTTACATGAGGTGACTATTGATTTGCAGTAGCCAGGCACGAACATATGATGTGTGAGAATGGTGAAGATAGATGAATAGACTAACAGGCTAACAGGTGTTTTCTGAGAGAGAGAGAGCAAGAAGGGAAGAGAGATCCAGATAAACACCTACATGACTGGAACAAACTGATACGTTTGACACAAAGAACAAAATATCTTCATATATAATGTTTGCAGAATGAACAAGTAAGAATATGTTACAGACATCATTTCACAGAGTTTATACAGTTTCAGTTAGTCTCAAAATCAAGCGTTTTTAAAGGAAGTCCAGGGACTTTCTCCACTGTCTTCTTTCTCCAAAGAAGAAGTTTATATTAGTTACTATATATTGTATTTGTTGAAAGTTTAATTAATTAATTTTGTGTAAATGGTGAAATCAGTGGAAACAGTGTGTTTCAAAGGCTTCTGGGAGTTTAGACACACAAGACGTTTACTTTAAACTTTAAACATGAATAAAGATGAATTCTTTCACCCACAGTCCATCACCTATTGATCAGTTCCAGTTCTTATGACCTGGACCACATTACACAGAGAGAAGCACAGAGCGCTCCTCCTCCTCCTCCTCGTCAAATCATGTAAATGAGACATAATAATATATGTTGTTACGTTTTAATGTGATACTTTATAACATGATTATGTTTTTTTCATGTGTGGCAGCAATTCTGTCATATCACGAATGTAAAACAACAAAAACTTATTACATTGAAAAATTCATAATTTGTGATTAAACGCTGGTTGTTGGTGATGGATTAGAGACTCCTCACAGCTTCCATGCAACTTGAGCCCAGATGTGGGTACATGAAGAGATTCTTCACCGTCTCTGCAGCACAACGCTCACTGTTTAAAGTTTCTCATTTCCACTGGGATTATTAACTATTGCTCCATCTGCTGGATGTAAAACTAATCAGCACTTTGTGAACGCGTCACTTTTAACAACTCCATAAGGTGATAATATGTCTCAGTGTTTCTTTACAACTAGTTCTGCTAAAACAAATCTCGCTTGAATAGTTGAATAGAATTATTACAGACATTGTATACATATATATATATATATATATATATATATATATATATATATATATATATATATATATGTATATATATATATATATATATATATATATATATATATATATAATATATATATATATATATATACATATATATATGTATATCCAGTTGACCATGATAATTTGATTGATCTTTACAGGTGAAGGTGGTTGTTGGCCTGGTTTTGAAGTCAGTATAACAGCTGCTGACAGGTGGTATGTATTTAACTCTTTTGCCTGTTTATTTTGTATTTCAGAGGCAAAAGAAAATGGTTATGACCTCATTTATTTTTCATTCCACAGTATGACGATTCATCATGCACATTTTCTTTTCTTTCTACAGTTGTGTTTGCAGGAGAATCAAATCAGCACAGTTCTATTGAGCTCATTCTGATGTGAATACAGTGGATCAGAAAAAATGAATTAGTTATTTAAATGTTGGCTTGCTGTAGCAGCAAATTGAATATTATTATTATTATTATTAATAATAATAATCAGGTTAAAAACAAACGTGGCTTTATTTTGGATTTGTTGGCCCAAAATGTTAAGAAATCTTCTTAATACAGAGCAAATCATTGAATCATTGAAATAAGCATTATTAGGCTTGGACAACAGGACACAGAAGTGAAGTAACATACTTCATGTTTTCTCTGGTCTCGACTAAGTGATGGACCCTGAAGCGAGCAGAACCATGGAGCTGGCAGTTCAGCCTGGGGATGCTGTATGACTGCAGCAGTGATACACTTGTTCCTGGTTAGTATTGACATGTTATCACAACAAGATGGTGGCAGCTGGTCTGAACTTGAGAGTTGGGGGCAGTCATTGTTTTGAAAAAAAATGTAAAAATCTTAAAAGAGAGAAAAATACATATTTTTTTCTCTCACCTGTAGTGCTTATCTATCACAAGTGAACATTTTTAGGGATGCTCAAGCACACCTACATTTCATCTCAGCTGCTTAATTATTTTTCCGTCTCCCTGATGAGAACAAAATATTATATGTGCCGCAGTTATCAAATTTAGATTCTCTCAAAACTCCTCTTACATTCATTTGCATCTTAAATGTTCTGTTTATGTAATTTCCCACCGCATAGATGCAACATGTTTGTGTGTGATTGTCAGTGCAAAGAGGGAAGGAGGATGTAGAGAAAGAAAAGAGGAAGAACCAGATGGACAGACAGGGAAGGTTGTTTCAGTGTAAAGAAGGTAAAAAGAAAAAACACATTTTATCCACAGTTTATTTGTACATGTGGGAGCTGAGCACTTGTTTTTTCTCTCACTACAAATTGTTACCTCGGCTTCCTCTGGAGCTGCTTTATAAGGACAATGTACACACACACACACACACACACACACACATACACACACTGGGCATGGCTTCAGTCCGTCACTGTGTTCACCGTCTCTCCTCAGTGAGTGAATGTATATCAGCATAAATTAATATTGATGTTTTTAACTTTTAGCATTGTTTAATAGTTGTTATAAAGTGTTAATAACACTTTTAGCAAAGAAATACGTTTGAATAAGTTTAATACATTTAAGTTGAAATTGTCCATATTTGTTCTTCTTCTTCTGCAGAGATTTATACCAAAGAGGAAAAAAGAAATGATCCGACAGAAAGTTTGACACCAAGTTGGTCAGGCATGGACTGGCCATCTGGCGTACCGGGCAATGCCCGGTGGGCCGACGCGCATTTTTGGGCCGGTCTGTCATAATTCAATCAAAAAAGTTTATTATAAATCATTTTTATCGTCCGCGACGGCCCATTGGTTGATTTTCTAGAAGGACATTGGGCTAATCCAATGAAATCTCTTAGCCCTCCTCTTTTTTTCTAAGTGCACAATTTAGAGGGGACGGCCCATTGGTCCATCTTCAATATAGACAGTGGACTGAACCAATCAGGATATAGTACGACAGCGGCCCCGCCCCCTCCCTGCGCTGTCTCCTGTAACTTCTGCTAGTTTCAAAGTGTTAAGCGCGGGGAGTGACAACATGGAGCAATTAAAGAGAAATAAAAGTTGCTGCTAAGAGAAGAATCTCATTGTAGATGCTGCAAAGCGTGCTAAAATCACAGACATGTTGGCTGGAGGGGCTGCTGTAGCCTCCACGTCCTCTGAGACAGCAGCAGCGGGCAGGAGAGGAGCAGCAGAGATGCTGCTGACTGACAGGGACAGTGTAGTACAGCCGGTAAGCAGGTAGTAACGTACAGGGCCTGTGAGGTGATGGAGGTAACGCTAGCTCTATTAGCCTACATGTAGAGTTATCAGCGGGTCGGGCCGGCCCGACAAACCCGACCGGACCCGCGGGCTCAGGTCCGGTCGGGTTAACGTGGGGGCGCGGCGGACAATTCATGCTGGTGTGTCGCGCTGCGCCCGCGGGCCGGGTCGGGTTGTAATTCAGGCCCGTTGAGAACTCTAATTACATGAGAATGATGGGCAATGTCGATTGATTAGTATCAATATTAATTGGTGTTGCATCCCAAAATCTGGCAGCCACGGCACCTTATTCTGATAAAATAGCAAACGGTCAATGCTGAGAAGTGTTGGATGAGCAGCAAGTGTCCATTTTAGGCTCCATCAAGGCATTTTGGATATTTAGGTTAAAGGTGTGTTGACAGGCTGCATAGTAGTTTAAATTTGTAGCAACCCTCTATGCTGTGGTTAAACATGTTTTAAAAAAAACAGATTTTAAAACTGCTAAATGATAAATAAAAGCTTTGCAATTTAAGCACTAAAGTAAGTGTAAAGAAAATATAAAAGTATTATTAGCAAAAGGTATGCCCACAATGAACAAGATGAGTAAGACGGTGTTAAATGCTTTTAAGACATAGGCTAGTTGCTTTGCATAAGTTCATAAAGCAGCCCTGTCTTTAGCCTGATATAACAATGTTTCAGCTTTTTAAAGGAGGGAGCACCTTTTAACCTGATGAATTAGAATTGAGCTGCTATATCAGAGGAATACAGAAAATACATATTAGAGATGATTTCAATAAAAAGGATAAAATAATCAATTGAACTACACAGAGCAGACAAAAGTGGTCGACATAACAAAAGACACTAAACCTCTGAGATTTAGGATGTTAATGATACATTATGCTTGAAATAGAGAAGGAGGTAGAACTATGTGTTGAGTAAATGTACTAATTTGCTTTCCACAATGGTTTTTTGATAGACTTCTAAAGTAATGGTAAACTGTAAATTTCTAATAAGCCTAAAGGCAAAAAGTTATGTTTTTCTTTTACGCTTGTGCACCGCTAATTATGAGGGGCCGGTCTAAGCCAAAAATGCCAGGGCCGATTTTTTGTCCCAGTCCAGCCCTGAAGTTGGTTCAACCAGATGAAACACAAAGATTGTGACGGAGGAGTTTATTTTGGCACATGAAGCAACATTTACAGAAATAACGAGCAGATTGTGCATCTTTCAGTGAAAGTTTCACCATCCTGACTCTGTTTTTTATTCCTTATTTTTGATGGGACAAAACATAAAGACAAGACTAAAGAAGGAAAAGTAACGTGAGCGTGTTCAGTGAGGGCCAATCAAAAGAGAGACCGAGACAGCAACGCTTTGATAATATTACAGAAGAACTTTTGCTCTCCTGAAGGGTCAGTCAGGGTTAGTTTATGACTGGAGGCCCGAGATCAACTGGAACAGAACCAGCCTGAATGACTCCACAACAAGCGAGACCTTCACTCAGGAACAAGTCCTGTAAACCTGAAAGTGAAAGACAGATCACTATCTGCACCTTCACTGATAACAGCTTTAAAGTTCAAGGTGTGTTACAGTTTGATATCAGTCATTAAAGAGTTGAGACACCCTTCAACCTCTGTAGGAGAGCTGAGGTCAGCTGAGGACTGATCCACATCAGCACAACCTGTGAGGAAGAGTTCTGAGACCGGATTAACACCAGGCCACAGAACTCTGTCCACCTCCGGACCTGAAGGTGCAGCTGCTGCCTCCACACTCCCATCATTTCTAACTAGCGTGCAAAATCTAGTTTTACCTGAACACTTTATGATGTTCTGTTCCAGCAGCTCGGCTGGTTTAGAGGTTCTGCATCGTATCACATCAGAGGGGAGTTCGTCTGTCTTCAGTACAGAACATCACCTCGTTCCCGCGTTACTGTTCGTCAGCCTGACTCATGTTGCTCAGAACTGAATTCTGTTACCTGCCGGCCCGTGTGTTGTGTTTCCTGACACTGAAGAGGAAGAAATGTTTTTACACGTGTGCTCATCAGGCTGACAGCAGCGGCTGTGACACCAACTGGACCTGAGTGTGCTCAGAGTTCTTAGATTTAAGATGGGTACTTCTGGAATTTCGTTTTACTGGAAACATCAACTTTATTAATATCCAGTATCCCGACAGGAAGGACTGCCGGTGGTTCTGCAGGTGGTTGTGCAGGTGGTTGTGCAGGTCATGGGATTTCTGCGAAATCAGCCTGATTCTCCTCTGCGCGTGTGGGCTTTTTCTGTTTCAGAGATGATATCTGTGTGTGAGTTGGTGCCGTTGTTTCTCTGCTGCTACCTAATGCTGCAACCAGCCCGGTTCAGAGTGGACCTGAGATTATTTCTGAAATGATGTTGATATTTATTGGTGCATTTTTGCCCTTTAATCTCTAAATCACTTCAAAATGATTCATGGAAATTCATCTGTTTAGATGAATTTTGTTTCTGAGTCCATGTGCATCATGTGTTTTTGATTATTTTTTATTAATACTTTTTATTTTTATATTTTGCTTGTCTTAACCTGTCATTGCAACACTTTCTATTTTCTATTTCCTGTTTTGTTCGACACTTTGGGCTGAGTCGTTGTATGAAAGGTGCGATATGATTGAAGTTATTGTTGTTATCATTATTAAAAACTTTGCACCTACACATGTGTGTTTAACGATGTTTCTGACATTTATGTTCCCGTCACTCGTGTCGTTGTTTCTTTTTGTTTGAGAGTTTAGAAATAAATATTCTTCTGTTGGCAGAAAAAAAGAGAAACTACAGTGAATTTTTGGTATTGTATTTCTGGGCTGTTCTTTACATAAATTCTTTGACTGAAAATATTTTTGATCTTTACTTTATCAAGAGCTTTGGAGTTCTGGTCTCAAACCGGTCTCAACTCTTTAATGATTGATATCAAACTGTAACACACCTTGAACATTAACTCATTAATAGGATGATCAATTACATTCTGGGTATTGAATGGGAGGATTCACATCGGTTTGAGCTAGTTGATGAGAATCAATTGAAATCACAAGCTGAAAGCCAGACTTCTGAGGTCACTGTATACAAGATCAACCACCAGGAGGGGTCGAAAATAAGATACTCACTGACTATTGTTGACACTCCAGGATTTGGAGATGTGAAAGGCAAAGAAAGAGACAAACAGATCACAGAACAGCTGCGTAATCTCTTCTCTTTGAACCAGGATGTCAGTGAAATTGACGCTGTGTGTTTCGTAGCTCAGGCTGCTTTAGCTCGACTCACACCATCACAGAAATATGTGTTTGACTCTGTGCTCTCAATCTTTGGCAAAGATGTGGCAGAAAACATCAGAGTTCTGGTGACATTTGCAGACGGCCAGCGTCCACCAGTTCTAGAGGCGATTAAAGCTTCAGGTGTCCCATGTCCTAAAACAGAAGACGGGCTGCCAGTTCATTTAAAATTCAATAATTCAGCGTTGTTTGCAGACAACAAATTATCTGCAGCAGGCAGCATGAGGGAGGAGGATGAAGATGGAGGTTTCGGTCAGATGTTTTGGAACATGGGAGCAAGAAGCATGAAGAAGTTCTTTGATGCTTTGAATGTGATTGAAACTAAAAGCTTGACGTTAACTAAGGAGGTCCTCAGAGAGAGACAGGAGCTCGAGGATACAGTTGAAAATCAGCAGAAGCAGATTAAACTTGGGCTATCCAAGCTTGAGGAGATAAAAGAGACAGCTGAAAAACTGAAGGAGCATGAGGCAGACATCAGCAGAAATGAGAACTTTGAGTTTTACGTCACTGTCACAAAGCCAGTTAAAGTAACCATTTCACATTCTGGATTTTACCTCACCAACTGTCAGCAGTGTCATTACACCTGCCACTTTCCCTGTGGAATACCCAATGATGCTGATAAAAGAAAGTGTTCTGCAATGGCACCAAATGGACACTGTAAGAAGTGTCCAGGCAAATGTCATTGGGATGTACATTATAATCAGAAGTACAAATGGGAGTATGAGGAAGTTCAGGAAAAACAAACTGTGAAAAAGCTGAAAGAAAAGTACCTGGAAGCCTCAGAAGCTGAGACACTTGTTCAGGCATTGATCGACAGACTGAGGGCTGAATATGATCTTGTGCAGGTTGAGGTGGAGAAACTGATGGAGAGCTCTGCTAAGTGTTTAAAGAGACTTAAAGAGATCGCACTGAATCCAGATCCGCTCTCCACTCCAGAGTACATCGACATGCTTGTTGAGGAAGAGAAATCTGAGGGCAAGCCAGGCTGGAAGCAACGAGTTCAGTACCTCATAACCATGAGAGAAAAGGCCGAGATCATGGCGAAATTAGACAGAGGAGAGATTCTCCTCCAGAGTCCATAGTGATGAAGAATCGTTTTAGAATGAAAGACAAAATCCAGACCATAACAAGACCTAAACAGAGACCGCCAAGACAAAGAGGGATCCACTGCAACACACATGAGAACAACAGATGGACCATAATGTGTTCAGACAGATTCTTATACTTGGAGACTTGAGCGAAATCAAACCCCTCCCCCCTTTTGGCATGAAGGTCACGGGTTTGTTGTTTTCATGCCAGTTGGCTACAAGAGGGGCTGGTGACCTTTTGTTGCAAACCACAGATATACCGACACACCGCAAAAACTGCTCAGGAATGTCCTGAGGACCTTGACAAAGAGTTCAGTTGGTCCGCCTTACCTCCAAACTCCCTTAATCCCAATCCAAATCGAATTCCAAACCCAATCCACGGAGGCCCAAACTCGGGACCCCAAGGGATCCATTCCACCGCGGGGCCTCCATTGATTTGATTTGTTATAATCTGGCTGTTTTTCAAGGGAAGTTGGGCAATCTCCAGACATGCTCTGTGACAACCAGAACATGTATTTTAAAGCCAAACCATGATGTTTTCTGAACCCTATCCAGAATAAAAGCACAGTGTTGTGAAACAAGAAAAACAGAAAACTGAACCTTAAGAAAAACAAAGTTCCAACACAAAGAAAAACAAGGTTGCACTTACAGTATCTGTTGTTTTGCAGAAATTTACTTAGCTAACATTTATTTTGACAATTGGGTTGATTCAAAGACTTCATCAAAGGGCAGCATTTGAGGTTAACCAAAATGCAAATTGCAAATTTGACTCTGTGTGCTCCTGAATACTGTGAATACACAGTTTCAAACTGTGGTCACACCACTCAAAGACCATGTATGTAAGTCTGCAGCTCTATTAACTCATCAAACATGAACAGTGCAAGTTAAATTAAAAGTTAAGTTAAAATTGTATATAGTGTTCTTATTTTCCACAAAGCAAAGAAAGGCAGCATATCTACAAATCAAGTAGATCCAACTAAATAAGATACATATATATATTTAGTTCTTGACATTGAAATTTGAGATACTCTGTGATACTTTTGGAATTGACTGCACTGAGAATCTCATAGTTGAAGAGCTTTTTATTTATATATTCTATCATGGTATGTTAAATATTTGCGAGAGAATTACAAACTGTATGTTGTTACTTACGGGTTTTTAGAGAAGGACATCCGCTTCTTCTGAAAGTTTAAAGTTTTCTGCTCTTTAGTTTGTTTTCTTTCAAATTTATTGACGATGGTTAATGTGAACCTTGTTAATTTAATGATGTGTACTGAATAACATTTTTGTTCCCAATGTAAAAATGTGGCTGAATCACTGAATGATGGAGAAGTGATGTGAATGATGAACATGAATTAAATTCTCTCTATATAAATATTAATACTGCCTCGTGGGGTGTCTGTTGTCCTCTGTAGCACCTGAACTCTGAGGAAATAAAAGTAGACCATGAGTAAATACATTTTGGTACGAGGAAGTAATGAATTTACAGCTATCAGAATTCATCAGCATTTATGAGATAGACAGAATTAAATCTGTATAACTTCACCTCAGGGCACCACCCTTCAAAAATGGTAAATAAATAACTGATGAATGAATTTGGTTGAGATCTAAAGGTTGCTCATTTCTTGATATAGTTTAGTGAACTACTCACACATACAAAACTAATAATAAAAGTAGAAATAAAGGAATAAATTAAACAAGGAAATTTAATTTGAGGCAACTTTCAGCAGCTGAAAGAAACGAAAAGTTCCACGAACCCAGGATATGTTGCTGTTATCTTTACTAACAATCGATATCACTAAAAGAGGGTTATCAGCTTGATAAGACACCCCTGATTTTCCATATCGAGCCGTGCGTGTTTACATTAAAGGGGAGGTGCTGTGATATTTAAAAAAGAGCAAACTAATAAAGAAATGCAGAAGAAATTAAAACACATTAATCAGGTGGAAAGTAACACAGGTACAGCTGCCAAATGCAGGAAGGATAACTGAGCAGATGGAACCTTTAACACAAAGACAGGCTACTTTAAACTAATAACAATAATAATAATAATAATAATAATAATAATAATAATAATAATAATCATAATAATAAAATGGCAAAATGAAAGCTACACCTCTGCTGTAATGAAATAAAACTTCTCATGTGCAACACATTATTATTCAAATGAATTAAGACTGGCAAAAACAACTTTGATTATTGTGATGAACATTTGATTTAGGCTTGATGTCAAGGCCTGTGACAGATAAAGAAAGGAAACGATGCTTTCTCAACGTCCAATCAGAGGTTGCAGAAATAAAATGTAGATGAGAGAACAGTGAGATGTTAACAGTAGCACAAGCAGCGCCTCTATGTGGACTTAACTGTAAGTGCAGCAGTTGTACAGTATTTGTAATGATCTCTTATCTGGGTTAAACAAGTGGCATGTTGATGTCAGTGTCAGTAAGGAGATTATTATACAGAGTGGTAGAGGAGGAGTGTGGACAGACAGCAAAATTTGTTTGTCTTTCACATGTGAGAACACACAACTGAAGCTCACTCACAGCCATGAAGTCAAAGTAGTTAAAAGTGAAACATCAGTGTTTGTGTACGGTGTATTTTCCTGTAAGGATTTAACTTTCCATAAACACTTTTAAACCATTTGGTAATCGCACACATAAAATTTAAAAGTGAAATATTGATACTCACAGGTAGGTTCCCTGTGTACATTTATATGGACACACATCACAGGATCCACCTGCTCCCAATGCACAACTGAGTTTTTTGTTTTTTACATCATTTGTATCGCAACAATTCTTGTGTATAAGTATAATTACATTGTGAACATATGATCAACTCTTTTGCACATACTTGATATTTACAGTAATTTCATGAATTGTATTATATCATAATTTATTCACTGTTTGGTCTAACACTCTGACAATGATTGATTCATGTTGATGATTTGGTTCTTTGTCAAAGTAAAGACTGATTTGAAAGGTTATTTTGTAATCAATGAGTTATCTGTCATTTAATTAGTGTGCTGATATTATAACTGAGATATACACATGTGTATATGACAAACTCATATAAACATCACAAGAAATCAAACATGCCAGTTAAATCAGTTCCATAGGTTTAGGTTTAGCAATTTCTCTTCTTAAATATAAAATCTTGTCTAAATAGTTTTAATTTGTCTATTTTTTCACAAGGTGTTTAAAGGGCTCGTTACCTGGAGAGGTGATCAGATGACCTCAGAGAAAAATAAACAAAGTCCAGAACTTTGGTTGGAATGTACAAAATACACTCCAGTTTTATTGAAGTTTGACTTTTTTTTTTTCGGGTTGATCACAAAATTACAAACAAAAAGTAATAAAAAGCAAAAATGAAATGAAAAGACAATAAAGAAAACTAGGACAACACCAATGACACAACTCCTTTTTTCTCGTCACAAAATATAGTTCCTAGAAAACATGAATTAACTTCTCTGAATTGTAGCTTAACATCAGCTGTGACCTTCTCTGTTTTCTATTTAGAAGGGTAAAATGTCAGCGAGGTGAAAGAAACTACAGACGCTTTCAGTTTCAGTTTGAGCACACAGGCCACAGTTTCTCTTCTCAGCATGAGCTGTAAAATGGACCTCTGGTCTTATTCATCATTCAGCAGAAGCCTCCTTATTACTACAGGACAAGAACACGTCATCAGTTCACATCAACATCAAACAGAAACATTATTCACAACAAATATGTTTCTAAATCTCAAAGAAAATCAAACTTAGCAAGAAGCAGATGTTACTGGGTAACACTTTATAATAAGGCACTTGGAATAATCATCAACTGATGAGTCATTAATAGATGCTCATTAACATGAGAGTATATGAGTGTTGATAAGAGCATCTTTAACATGTTTATAGTTAGAAGATAAAACAGTCATAAGAAAATACAAACTCAAATAAAGAAAAACATACTTTAACAAGATTTCTGTCACGTCACTAAATTTTCTTTGTCTTATTTCTCTTCAGATTTCAGGTCTCAGTCTTGTCTCGGCTGTTGCCTTTTATCTTTATATACATCTCAGAATGGGTCTTAGTCCCAATGAAATTTGTTTAGGTCTTCTCATGGTTGACACTGGGTCTTGATTTTGTCCTGGTTTTGAGATTCTTCACAATTGAGGGGATTCTCTCCTCTGCCTACTTTAGCCATGGTCTCTGCTTGTTCTCTGATAGTCATCAGTTTCTGAACTCGTTGCTTCCAGCCTGGCTTGGCCTCAGATTTCTCTCCCTCAATAAGCATGTCAATGTACTCTGGAGTGGAGAGTGGATCTGGCTTCAGTGCGATCTCTTTCAGTCTGTTTAAACACTTGCCAGAAGTCTCCATCAGTCTCACCACCTCATCCTGCACACGATCATATTCAGCCCTCAGTGCTGCAATCATTGCTTCAACAGGTTGCTTATCGTTTTTGGCTTGATTGAACTTTTGTTGCAGCTTCTCTATTGTGCGTTTTTCTGTAACTTTCTTGTACTCCCATTTGTACCTCTGATTGCTGTGTATGCTCCAGTGACAGCTCTTCTGATTTCTATTTTTACACTCTCCGCAGTAGCCATCTGATTTCATTGCGCAGCAATATTTTTTATCTTCATCATTTGCATAGGCACAATCATCGTGACAGGTATAATGACACTGCTGACAGTTGGTGATGAAAATTCCTGTACCAGCAATGTCTTGTTGGAAAGGCTTCATGACACTAACTTCAAACTCAAAATCCTTATTTGCAGTGATCTCTGCTTCAAAAATTTTCAGTTGTTCAGCTGTCTCCTTTATCTCCTCAAGCTTGGCTAACCCAAGTTTAACCTGCCTCTGCAAGTTTTCAACTGAGTTCTCGAGCCTCTGTCTCTCTCTGAGGACCTCCTTTGTCATTGTCAAGCTTTTGGTTTGTATCTTATTCAAAGCAACAAAGAACTTCTTCATGCTTTTTGTTCCCATGTTCCAAAACATCTCATCAAAGTTTTCTTCATTGTCTGATTCATCCTCATCCTCATCATCCTTGCTGCCTGCTTCAGATGATTTATTGTCTGCAAACATCACTGAATTATTAAATTTGAAGTGAAGTGGCAGCCCGTCTTTTGTTGTAGGACATGGGACA
This sequence comes from Diplodus puntazzo, assembly GCA_963678695.2. Taxonomy (NCBI): domain Eukaryota; kingdom Metazoa; phylum Chordata; class Actinopteri; order Spariformes; family Sparidae; genus Diplodus; species Diplodus puntazzo. The sequence goes on from OZ023166.1 coordinate 1,803,687, forward strand.
CCTGATTCTTTGATCGCCTCTAGAACTGGCGAGACTTTACCGTCTGCAAATGTCACCAGAACTCTGATGTTTTCTGCCACATCTTTGCCAAAGATTGAGAGCACAGAGTCAAACACATATTTCTGTGCTGGTGTGAGTCGAGCTAAAGCAGCTTGAACTACGAAACATATAGCATCAATGTGACTGACACCATGGGTAGAAGAGAAGACATTACGCAGCTGTTCTGTGATCTCCTTGTCTCTCTTTATGCCTCTTGTATCTCCAAATCCTGGAGTGTCAACGATGGTCAGTGAGTGGTCTATTTTAAACCCCTGCTGGTGGTTGATCTTGTACACAGTGACTTCAGAAGTCTGGCTGTAAGCTTGTGATTTCAACTGATCCTCATCAACTAACTTAAACCGATATGAATCCTTCCATTCAACACCCAGAATGTAATTGATCATCCCATTGATGAGAGTTGATTTTCCAGCACCAGTTGCTCCGAGAACCATGATGGTGCGATTATGTTTCAAGGAGTCTTTCCCAAAACTAAAACGCCTGCAGCCATCAACTTGGATCTTTTCATCTTTCAGTTCAACTTTATAAACAGGGAGAAACCCTTTCTGTTTTTTGAGCGGTGAGCTCTTTGTTTTCACAGCATCAGCCAGCCGTTTGTTGCCTCTGGAAAACATATCCTTCACAGTTTGCATTTTGTTTTTGAAATTCTAACTTTATAATCAGGAGTTACCAGGAGCAGCTCTCTGAAGAGACTAATTCAAGTCAGAAAATGACATTTCAGACTGGCAGTCTGTGCAATAAAAGTGAACGTCTTCTGCTGTTGAAGTGAGTGAAGTGCTCACTGGTCCAAATCTGTAAAAGATGAAATGTAGAAAAATAATAATGTGTACAGACTTTGACTCTCAATTGCAGGTTCTATGGTTATACTATAGTTCACTAATGCCACTACTTTCTCTGTGTGTGTGTGTGTGTGTGTGTGTGTGTGTGTGTGTGCGATGATAGAACTTTATTGCTGCTGAAAGTAATACACTGCTGCAACTTTTATGACAACCACCCACAGCATTAGGAGATAGAAGAAGGGATGGTAGAGGTTTAATTGAATTTAGCCTAATGTCATTAACAGTTACTGTATATATGTGTATATATATGTCTGTGTGTTTGTCATAACAGGAAATTGTTTTTGTTACAGATGAATATCATCATATTAATATTTCTGTAAAATCATCAAATTTACTATGTCAGGAGATGGGTTATACCCTGACCTTCATCGTCAACCATGTTATATAGGATCTCAAAATATGTCACTCTTTACTACATATCTCTGCAAAGCTGCATGTTTAGAGAGTTACTGTTTTGCCCATACCACTGTGCTAACGAGCCTCCTATATCACTTTCAGCAGCGTTGTAATGCAACCGTGAACTACAGTGTGTTTCTGACTGAGAGCTCTCATTGGGATTTACAGTGTCACTCACCCCTGGATTTCTAAAGAAGTTCAATAAACTTGAGCTTCTGTGCTTTAACTAGTTGATATGAAACATTATCGTCCCTGCTCAATAAACTTCTTCTTCTTCCATTTTATAACGCCTAGTTGTACTTATGAGCCTTGTTAACACTTGTGGGATTGAATGACTCTCACATTAAAGTTAATACGTAGCAAACGGTGACTTTGAGTTAAAAATGTGCTCTTTTAGCACATTCATGCACAACACTGCCCCTCAGTATGAAGTGTGCTGAATAAAAAAAAGCTTGTCTTGCCTTTCTTCTCTTTTTGTGATCTGTGCTTTGCAATACATGGAATGATTCTAATAGATAAACATCAACTCTCAGACCTTTTTGACAGCAGACATGTTGTCTTATTTTAAAAACAGGTATCAACTGATATCATGAGGATCTGTTGAATTGAGTGTTCTAGGAAGCCTCTCCTGAGAGCCAACATGAGCAATACTGGAAACTTGAGTTTATTATCAGTTACACATGTGCTTGTCCTGCATTGACATGTCAAATGTGCGCTGTGAAAAAGTTATTTTTGGATCTACAGCATGCACAGTCTTAACACAAATCTATGGAAGAAATCAACAAAGTCAGTATGATGGTTGTTGCTGCTTACCTGTCTGAGGAAACCAAGTGAGGCAATCAGAAGACTCAAAGGAGGAAAGCCTGGAGAAACACAGAACATGTATATGTATGTGTGGAACAATACTATTATCAACACGTCAGAGGGGAGTTGCTTTGAGATCACAGCTATACCAATTTAAATGATGCTTGTATCTAAGGAGCTACCAAACCTTGGCAGAGCTGATCATAACTTGGCTTTATTGCATCCTAAATAACCCCATACAATCTTTGTTAATAGGCCTGATAAGTTCTTCTGTGTGTTTCAGCTGTCTGGTATTTTAGCCTGTTAATGGTGTGAATAAGTTTGTTTCAGCAGAATATTTGTCACATGGAAGGAATCTTGTAATTATCACTGTCCCCCAAAAGAGGTGGATATGTCACTTTAATGACCTCTGGGTCTTTACATCTGATACAATAAAGATTTGTGTCTAAAACATTTTATATTGTTTATAAATATTATTTAGAGCAGTATCTGAATGAATAGTTGATATTTTATCTTTTTTTATTAACTGACTATTTTTCGCAATGCAGTCACATTATGAAACTGTGCTCCCTCGTTGGATGCATGAAGTCCCCTGACAGTTTCATATTAAATACAAAGAAACAGAAGCAAACAGATCATGGAAAATGAATTAAGACAAACCTCTGTTGACTGTTCTCAGTTCAGCTGCACAGCTCAGAATCTGCTGCTGATAGTTCAAAATGCTGCTTTGGATTTACACCTTGTTCTCCAAATTCCTAAAACAAAAAGAGTACAAAGTTAATTTTATGGACAAGGCTTTATAGTTCAAAGTCCGACTTGTATTTACATTGAGTCGTCCTTTCTGCACAGAAAGCTGCAGGTACATTAATGATCTTTTTAATGTGCTGCACCTGATCAGCTAATTAGCTCTCTATCCTGAAAACTGATGAAAGCAGTACACGTCTGGATATGTTTGATTCCTCTTTCAACAAGATAAGGTCCTCAACAATATAACAGCTATTCATGTAAGTTAGCTGTTAGCTAGATAAGAAGGAGAACTGAGCAGGAAAGTGAATGTTATTGTTGAGAAAACACTGAGAAGGGGATATTTTCAGACATTAAAACTGGCAAATGTAATCATCAGTAAACTGCCAACTCCTGCACACTTTTCTGTGAGGAACAATACTGGTAACGCTTTAGATCGCAATCTGGACTAACAGTGTATCAGTACAGTATGCACCATGTCATATATGCAGGTACAAGAGAACAAGATGTGATGTTAAGACATAAGGAGCTTTCAAAGAATATATATTCTGGTTATTATATTATTTTTGCACATACGTACATACAGAGAGAGAGAGAAAGAGAGAGAGAGGGAGAGAGAGATATACACAAAGGTACACATGCATTTTAAACAACTTGAATTTTGTTTCCTAATATTTGAAAACAAATTACGGAAAAAACATACTTTTCTATGATATCAAAACATTTTTGAGATGCACCTGCATATGAGGTGTCTCACCTCTGTGTTATGCATTAACCTCACTGCCACAACTGACAAGAGTGTATTTGTTATACTTATAAATTAAACAAACATATAAATTCTAAAATAAAAATTGAATCATGCAATAATGTTATGAGACTAATATCCTCACTTATATCATCATTTAATTAAACACCAAAACGTAAGAAAGAACAAACAGCTGTTCAGCAACTTACCGCTCAGATTGCCTGTGATTCAGGAAAGGAGGGCGAGTTCTGACTCAGTTAGTCTGCTGCTCCTGTTTTATACCGGGACACACATGCCTGTGGAGGGGGGGAGCTGAGGTTATGTAGATAGTATGTTCCTAACAGTAGGACCATTTCCCAGAAACCCTTCCCTTCACAAATGTAAAAGTGAAAGAAAAGTTGCTGCATTGCACCATACCTTGATAACTGCCATAAGGATCATATCTGTAATGAGCAAACTGTTTATCAGAACACTCATTTAACCCTCAGCTGATTTGCTGTGGCCAACAAGGCTGTTATATGAATCTATAGCGTTTAATCTATATTGAGAAGTGACAATAATGATTTATTTATAGGTTAACAAAAATGCAGAAAAGGTACACAAAATGTGGGGGAAATGTGGGCATGGTGGTTGTGCCAGAAAAAAAAAGGAATTATAACAAAACATGGCCTCATTAGACTCTGTCTCAAAGAACCAAAAACAAACAAAAGCCTAACTAGCTTATCTAAAGAAAAGAGCTTGTCAGAAACAAATACATGGGAGGCACCAACCAATACACCTAGGGTCTCTAGACAAAAATGTAGGGAAAGAAAGTATATATCATAATGGACGGCACCAAAATATATAATGTAGGAGACACTATCTTGATAATATGATAATTAATCACTGTCAATCAATAACAGTTTTAGACGGGGCACCACCTTCCTATTGATTCATTTCTGAGTAACGGGAAGGTCGTTATTCAGAACCCAATCCTACAAGTCTGGCTTGAACAGTTGGAATCAATTTAATCAGTCTGTTAACTTTCAAATGTATATTTGATCTCCTATTCTGAAGAAGTGAATTCTTTGCACGTATCCATCGGTTTCTCCACATTAAAATTAAGTTCAGACAAAGACAAACGATTTTATATGTTTATTGACTAAATAATTAGGGGTAACATAAATAAACTGACAATTTTAGATGAACAACAGATAACAGAAAAGGTAAAAACTGTAATTAGGTAAGTAATAAAGTTATGTGACCGTCGGCAGATAGCAAAGTTAAAGGGTCGGGTTTTATATCTATTAAATATTACGGGAGTAATTTTTAATACTAACGAGACCCTGATCTCAATTCTCTTAAGTTCATAAGATAGAAGTCAGAACTTGGACAGAAGTCATAACCTAAACAGAAGTCAGAACTTTAGACACCACTCATTCTCACGTGTGTGGATCCAGTTGTATGAAGACGTTCAGCCTGTTTTGTCTGGGAGTCAGGAGGTCCTGAAGCTTGGTCTCTTTGAGAGTTCTGGGTTGGACTACAGCACGGTGCGTCGGTCCAATTGCCAGAGGTGAAGACCGGTACTCTGTTGAGGGACTCTCGGTCCTGAAGGCCCAGCAGGGTTTCCGCCTTGGGAGCGCTGGGGGCAGAGTCGGTCTCAGCTGGGAGTACACAAACTCTCTTTTGTTGGAGAATCCTTGCCAGGCTTCTGAAGCAGACGATGACTGCAGCGTTCTTCATCAGATGATCACAGTCTTGAAAAAGACTTTTTCTTTGTTGTTTCAAGTGGTGGTTCTTAAGTTCTGATTCTTAATCTAATTCAACTTCTTCTGGATCAGGCGGTGATACTTTAACGGTATATTAAAATTAAAAATCAAAAAGAAAAGAATTTCGTTCTATTAAAAACTTAGATAAAAGTAAAGCACTTAAAGTAGTGATTCAATTCGCTTTTCTTAGAGCTTGTTGCAAAAATAAAAGTAAAGATTACTTAAAATAAAATAAAAGAAGTGAAGAGACAAAGGAGAAGAAGACAGAAGAGAGAGAAGCAGAGAAGGGAGAAGGAAAAGTGAGGATCAGAAGTATTGGAGAGAGCAAGAGAATGAAATAGATGAGAGGAGTGAGCAGAGCCGGTGTCTGTTTCATGGCCTGCAGCAGGCAGCCTGAAAACAGGGGTGGGGGCTGGCTGACAATCATTCCTTCTGTGTCCTGAGTTTAGGCTCACAGAAGTTTAATCGAACTAAACTATTGTTTTAATGTTTCAAAATCATGTTTAACCTTCCCAAAAACTTCACCATCTTAAAAGTCGAATTTTTGTCTTCGTGAAAAGATGTAACACGAGTATAATCACTTATCATTCAAAAGGAATTAAAACATGATTAAGGCATAAGACAATAAAGTATACAACATAAAACAGTAAAGTATACAATACACAGTAGGGCCAAGGACTTATACATATTCCTTGTAGTTCTATCTTAACAAACATATCAGACATTTAACAGGTAAATAACACAAGTATTACACAAAGAAGAATAAGGATCTGTAAGTCACCAAGGGGAGGGGCTAGTTTCTCCCAGACCTCAAACTCATTAAGCAATAAACTTCATTTGGGCTTGACAATAACATGGTAAAGATCTCTTGTATGACCTTCTTAGGCTATTTGGGAATCAGCTAACATTAAGAATGAGATTGTAGTTTAATAGTTATTCAGAACATATTGGGATTTGGATAAGTAGAGAGACGGAGTGGTGTTGGGATGTCACAGACAGGGTCGTAAAACAGTTTGGCCCCTGAGGGGGGGGACTGGGTCATCCTTACCATGACCAACATATACCCCCACTTTCTATCATCTGATGTGGAGAGAGAGGACTCTATTGTGCCTAGTCATTATAACTTGATAAAATAAGTTTTCTCGTGATATGCTTATAGCAAGAAAGCACACATCGTCCCAATCTGTAGAAAAAGAAGACTTGTGCTTGACCTGTTTGTCCTGAGGAGAAAAAGGAGTTCATCTTCTTTGGAGGGGGGAAAGAGGAAGCGAATAGTCAGTCAAACAGATAGGCTTTGTTTAGGTTAATCTTGTCTTGTGGTTGAGAGGTGAGAGGTCAGAGGACGGGTATAGGAAGCAGAGACTCGTGATGGAGACATGAGGGCATGTGACCCTACAAAAACTAACTACCAGTGTAGGAAATGTACAGGGTACCCCCGACTCACCTAAATGCCCACAATCTCCCACCACATACCTTAAACTTTAAAGCAGGAACACACCGGCCCAACCGTTGGACGTCTGAAGCGTTTGGAGAGACTCGGACGAAGTCGGGAACATTTCTGTTCCGTGTGTTCAGCTGCGTTGGAGGCTTTCGGGCCTTTCGGACATTGTCTGCTCCAACTCAGCATGCGAAGTCTGAGGAGGAGGGCTGTCGGACGTCTGAGCCATTGGATTCTCTGATTGGCGGTGTGTTAGAGGTTACAATGGAAAACAGATGAGAGACAAAAGAAAGAGAAATTGTAAATTGTCCAGATTAACTTTCACCCTGTTGGACTCTCAGCAGAGATTAAACTCCACAATTAACACATTTGTTGCACTGTACACATAATCACAGATATTCTTGTCGGAATATGATTTTACTGCAGGTCATTTTTTTCAACAAAATTATACTGTGTTCTTTTCCTGTTCAAAACTGGCTTTAAACACTTTCAGTGGCAGTCAAACGTTTCCATCCACCTGTAAAGAACATGAACATCATGGCAGGTTTCAGTTCCACTGATTTCTACAGCTCTCACTTCTGTGAAGGAACGAGTGGAACACAAACTACTTTGTCACAAAACACACTCATGAACTTTGTTTCAAATCTTAATTTATTATGGTGATAGTTTGTGTTCCACTCAGAACTGAAACCTGCCATCATGTACATTTTCTTTGGATGTAAACTTTTGGGCTATATTTGATGTGTGGTGTTCTTGCCTGGCCTCAGCACTATAATACACCTTGACAGTTAAAGTGAAACCAAGGGTCTTTTTGTGAATGTACCCAAGTCAAACTTTCGTGTAAAAGCATAATTACGACAGAAGCACCACTTTAAAGATTTAGTGTATTTTCATTTTTGGGCCTCTTTTTGTTTAAGTCTTTGTTTGTTTATTTTGGGGCCATAACAGCCAACAACAAACAACAAATTATCCTGCATTTATATGGAACTAAGCTTTAGGAGCGTTCCACCTTAACTGTCCTCCAGGTTACGTCACATTCTGAGATCGACACTTCTCCACTGGCAGGACGGCGGCGAGCGGAACAGGCTACTGCCAGGGGCGGACTGGCCATCTGGACGTTCTGGAGAATACCAGAACGGCCGGTGCAGCAGGACGGCCGCCGGCCTCTGCGCAGCCGTCACAGTTTTTTTTTCTCTTGCTTATAATCGACTGTTGTTCCATGTCCAGACGGATAGGTGGCAACAGGCCCATAGATGCACAAGCTCACTCGTCACTCAGCCGTGTGCAAGTGCAGATGGGAATGACTAGAGTCCATGGATACTGCCAGTGACGGACTGGTAATGTTTGGGCAGATACCAGAGAAGCCAGCGGCCCTCGCCGGCCATTCGGGCCAACCGACAAATCACAGAGCGGTCCCAAGCTTGTTTTTCCCGGCAGTTTCAAGCGTCAATAAAGTTCTTAGAGATAACGGGAAGCCTAATATCTCCTAATCCTATACACTAAACAATTATATGATCTAATCACTATTTATATGCCACATACTCTATATCACAGTCATGGTTACCTTCTACAGTCACAAACTTTTATATCACTCTGCATTGTTTTGTAGCGAAATGTCTTATTCAGATATAATCAAAAACGTGCATGGTTTGAAATAAAACAAATCTACCTGCATTTTTTTTATTTGAATAGTTGTTTGCAAAAGTTAAAATGAAGGAATGCCTTCTGGGTATTTCAAGACTGAATTGAGTGGACTGTCTGAGTGTGGTGGTAGGAAGTTGGAGGTTGGAAGTTGGAAGTTGACTGAGTTTAAGCTAGCAAAAAAATGAATCGAGGCATCAAGCGACACAAGGGGAGAGCGGAGAAAAAGAGTAAAATCTCAGAGAGCACTGTTGGCTGACGGTGAAAAATGCTGCAAACGGACTGATTTGTTTTTAAAATCAAGTGCACTAGCGATAATACTGCTAGCACCAGCACAGCAGGGAGAAAGACAGGACAGTGAGGAATATGAGCAAGAGGAGGATGAAGAGATAGTGACTGCGTGACGGTAAGACACATTTGTATTATAGAGCGGCTGGCTCTGATGATTTATTAATGTGTTTTATGTATTGGTGTGTAGTTGTTTATAGCTTGGGAATTTACATTTACTATCACCGGGGCTATCAAAAGTGCCTGTTCTCTACGTGCATCAAAAATTGCGCGCGCGCGCGCAACCTCCTTCCATGGGCCGCTGGTGGGTGAAAATGCCAGGGCCGTCTTTTGTTCCCAGTCTGTCACTGGCTACTGCTAACGTGAGTTGTTCAAAAACCATCGTAGCACTCCCATTGAAAATGAGTTTGACCCGAAAACGAAAATAAGTGCCTCTTTCATCGTAATTATGCTTTGACGCGAAAGTTTGAATTGGGTGCATTCACAAAAAGACCCTTGGTTGCATTTTGGACGGCTACAGGAGGAAGCTGGAGAGGAAACTCCAGCAGAACAACATGAGGGAGGTCTGGAGTGGTATGAGAACCATCACGGGCTTCAGACCAACTAGCAGTGGAGCTGATGGCAGTGTGGCCGGGGCCAATGAGTTGAATCTGTTCTTCAACAGCCCTGGCCCCTGCTGTCTCTCCTGCTGACTGTCTCCACCACTTCTGACCCCCCCTTCTCCTCCTGATAGCACCTCATCCAACTCTATGAGCCCCTTACATCCATCCCCCACTCCTCACACCTCTCCTGGCTCCCTTGCTACCTGCGCTCCTCTCACTATGGACTTCAAGTCTCCCCCTACTCAACCTGCACTGTTTACACCGCTTCATTTAAGGAGACAGCTGAGCAAACTCCCTGCTGGTAAAGCTGCTGTCCCTGATGGTGTCAGCTCACGGGTTCTCAGAACCTGCTGTGAACAGCTCTGTGGAGTTCTTCACCATGTCTTCGACTTGAACCTGAGCCTCCAGAGGGCCCCTGTGATATAGAAGAAGTCCTGCCTCGTTCCAGTCCCAAAGACGCCGCAGCCCAGCGGTCTCTCGGACTACTGACCGGTGGCACTTACGTCTCATATCATGAAGACCCTGGAGAGACTCGTCCTGGATCAGCTCAGGCCTATGGTCAGGCCGCAAGCGGATCCCCTCCAGTCCGCCTACCGGCCCCGGATTGGAGTTGAGGATGCCATCATCTACCTGCTGAACTGTGTCTACGCCCACCTGGACAAGCCGGGGAGCACTGTGAGGGTCACGCTCTTTGACACTCCAGTGCTTTCAACACCATCAGGCCTGCTCTACTGGGTGACAAGCTGACGGTGATGCTGGTGGATCCTCCCCCTTGTGTCCTGGATTGTGGACTACCTCACTGGCCGACCACAGTACGTGCGCCTGCGGCACTGTGTGTCAGATGCAGGGGGCAGCAACACCGGAGCCCCACAAGGGACTGTCCTCTCTCCTTTCCTCTTCACCCTTTACACCACAGACTTCAGAGTCTTGCCATCTTAAGAAGTTTTCTGATGACTCTGCTGTAGTTGGATGTATCAGCAAGGGTGAGGAGGCTGAGTACAGAGCTGTGGTGGATAACTTTGTCTCATGGTGTGAGCTGAACCACCTGCAGCTCAACACAGCAAAGACCAAAGAGCTGGTGGTGGACCTGAAGAAAACCAGGACACCAGTGACCCCAGGTTCCATCCTGGGGCATAACGTGGACATTGTTGAACATTACAAATATCTGGGTGTGTACATTGACAATAAACTGGACTGGACGAAGAACACTGAAGTCCTCTACAAGAAGGGACAGAGCCGCCTCTATTTTCTGAGGAGGCTCCGCTCCTTTAACATCTGCCGGACAATGCTGAAGATGTTTTATGAGTCTGTGGTGGCCAGTGCTGTTCTGTTTGCTGTGGTGTGCTGGGGCAGCAGACTGAGAGTAGCCGATGCCAACAGACTCAATGAACTGATCAGGAAGGCCAGTGACGTTGTGGGGGTGGAGCTGGAGACTTTGTCAGCAGTGTCAGACAGGAGGATGCTGTCGAAGGTGCGGGCGATACCGCAGCATGTCTCTCACCCTCTCCACAGCGCTCTGGTCAAACAGAGGAGCACCTTCAGCCAGAGAGTAGCCCTTTTTAGATAGAAAAGGCGGCACATTTGCTCCAAGGTAAGGGCGGCAATGTGCCGGCCTGTCTTTCTAAAACCGAGGCGTAATATTCCTCCTTTTCCAAAAGCCACCTCTGAGGTAGGCGTAAACATGTGACGTGACGTGAAGCTCCAAGTTGGGCTGCGAACAGTGACATAGAATATGTCTTCAAAATAAGAGCTTTACATTGCACCCCATTGGAGTTTAGAACTGGGTTCTTAGCGGGGGGCTTTTAATTTGAAAGTAGCGAACATCCTTGCTTGCCAACACAACAACAAGCTAACACAACTAAACAGCTACAGAGACCGAGGAGACGCTGCATCTCCTGGATCTCAGCGGCTGTCCAGTTGTTCATCTTAATGTCCGCGGATGAATTGATGGACTGACTGCTGTGATCAGCTGTTTCCTGGTTTGAAAACTCCCCGGCTGTGGGTCGTACAGCAGTACAGGTCATTGACACCTCCACCCATCTCACCCACGGGCCGGCACATTTCCGCCTCGGTTTAAGACAGCAGTCGAGGTGGAAATAAGTGTACCCTCCGAGGCGGAAAATCGGCGACCACAACAGACCCCCAATTTGCCGGCCTCTGTCTAAATCCGCGGACCGAGCCGCCAAAAGGACGGGCAAATTGGCGGCTTGGTGCTCTGTCTAAAAACTGCTAATGATCGCTCCTAAATGCACCACTGAGCGATAGTCATTCTTACCTGTGGCCATCACACTATACAACTCCTCCCTCTGACGACCGGACTCATTTGGCTATATATAAAACAAAACAAACAATATAACTATTCATTTTCATTTTACTTATAGTGTTACAACCATTTAATTGTATATTGTATATATTTCAGTTTGTATACTATACTGTCAACAAGGACTCATCACCTGCAGTTGCGGTCAACAGTTTACACCCACTTGTAAAGAAAATGTACATGATGGCAGGTTACAGGTTTTTTTATTACACTGGGCTTCCAGTTTACTTCAAATTCAACAACTCTGCATTGTTTGCAGACAACAGAAGCAGCAGTGACAGGACCTGTCATGAGGATTCTGATGAGGATGACGACGACTTTGATGAAATGTTTTGGAACATGGGTGCCAAAAGCCCGGAGAAATTCTTCACCGCTTTGGGCAAAATGACGACCAAAAGCTTGCTGATGACAAAAGAGGTTCTCCAAGAACGAAAGCAGCTTGAAACAGCAGTTGAGGGTTTGCAAACACAAGTTAAAGCTGGATTAGCAAAACTGGAAGAAATCAAGACGACCAAAGAAAAGATTAAAGAGCATGAAACAGTCATGACTTCAAATGAAAACTTCGAGATTGAGGTGGATGTTATCAAGCCAGTCAAACAACCGCTCACAAAGAAAGGAGAGTACATTACCAACTGCCAGAAGTGTTTCATCACATGCCACTACCCGTGTATGATAGCAGATGATAATGAAAAACGCAGATGTGCAGCAATGGATCAGAGCGGGATGTGCACAGTCTGCCCGGGAAAATGCATTTGGAGTGTGCATCTCAACCAGATGTACAGGTGGGAGTATGTTCAGGTAAAAGAGAAGCGGACGCTGCGAGAATTGAAAGACAAATATGAAAAAGCTACAAAAGAGAAACTGACTATTCAGGACTTGGTCAAGAGGCAAGAGGAAGAGATTGTTCACCTTCAAAACAAGCTAGTGTCTCTGATGGATCAGTCTGCTCACTGTATAACTCGTCTGCAAGAGATCGCCCTGAGACCAAACCCTCTGACCACTCCGGAGTACATCGACATGCTGATCGAAGGGGAAAAGTCAGAGGCCAAAGCCGGTTATCTCGCCCGAATACAGGCTTTGGAGGCAATGAAAGACAGAGCAAAAATCATCTCCAAAGTAGCCAAACGAGACAAACTTACAAAAACAGAGGAGGAATTGTCCAAAGAAAAAACAGGAGAAGCAAGAAAAGAAAGGTTTCTTCAAGAAATTTGCAAATTTCTTTGGATATTAGGGAAAAACACAACATATCCCGCATGTCTGCAGCCATGTTAGCAGCGCTGTGAGGCCGCTATTAAAGTATAAACACCACTGAACAGTAACCATCCCAACAAGCGTTCTTCAGAACCAGATATTAACATGTATTTGTATAATAATAATTTCCCTAGAAAATAGGCTTCAATAATTGGTTCCACAAAATCAGTGGAAATGTTGTCCCATGCCCAATTATTCTTCTGGTTGTGCTCATACGAGGCTAGCGCCATGTTGTACAGCTCCAGATACTCGGACACCAACATAATCTACTTCTCCATGTGTACTTCTGACATGTGAACCCTACTGTGTCCACAATGCTCGCCTTCTTCTATGTGATTGGCCAACACCAGGAGGTTACTGTCCAATATTCAGCTCTGTGAACCCTATGAGGCAGAGCAAAATCTATGCATGTTCATGTGGGCGGCAACCAGTTCTAAGTACTACAGCTGCAGTTGAAACCTGTCCTCTGCTGCACTCCCCACATAGAAATGACCAGAGGTGAGCTGCCATGTGGAGTGAAAAGACCTTCAATGGATGAAAAATGTAGTCAATTACAATTTACATTGAGCAGACACTTTCATACATACAGACACTGATGGTGGCGGCTGCCATGCAAGGTGCTGACCAGCATCAGGAGCAGTTTAGCGTTCAGTATCTTGCCCAAGGACACTTCAACATGCAGACCAGGGGAATTAAACCAACGACCTCCCATTAACAAAACGCTGGCTCTAATCCTGAGCCACAGCCGTTGTTTTTTTGCTCACACATAGCTTGTTTTACCTATTTTTTTTTTACCTAATGCAGAGTAAAATCTGTTGTATCTTCTTGTCATCATGAAGCTTTGTTAGACTTCTGGAAACTCTAAATAACTTAATTCTTTGGGGATTGTGAATGGGCCATATTTCACTGCAGTTTGTCCGACAGTGTTTCAATTGTCTAAGAATCACACTGACCTGGATGTTTTTTAATATGGAAAATTGCTTTGAATCTAACACCTGATGTCATTTATTGATCTGTCAGCTGGGCCACTGGTGCCATTAATACTTGTCACATATTTTTGTTCTCTTATGTTTCATGATTTATATTCAGTGATTAGAATCGGTCTTATTCTAGGCTGATGATTAAAGACAATCTGTTTGGGGGTTTGCCAGATTCTGTAACTTTTTGTGTGTGTTTTGGAAGATGATTATAACAAAGACTGTAACACAATAGATCAAATTATATTGTATGAATTATATTGTTATAACATAATTATATTGATGTTCAGTCTGTTCAAGCTGTACTGATGAGTGATTAATGTGCAGTTTGTTGTGTTTAAACTTGTTCGTGTTCTCTCTTGAAATGTTAACCAGTACAGCTGAGCTTCAGTATTTACCAACATTTATAAAAAGAGATTATATCTGCAGCTGTGGTTCAGTCACATCACCACTGGAAACAGTGAGGAACTGTTTCTATAGTCAAAGAGGCACGGATCTCTGCAGAGTCTGAGATCTAGTACTAAAACAGTGATTATACACAGTGGCCCTCATTTATCAATCTTGCGTGAAAACGGGTGCAGATCTGTGCGCAGAATTGGTCTTACGACAGGACACACGTGTGATTTATGAAACGTTCGTATCTGACCAATTCCAGCGTACGAATGATCGGGTCTTGATAAATGCGGCGGCTGAATTTGATCGTCATTAACATGTTACGCCCTTAAATATTCCTGGTTCGGAGGCCTCGCCCACTGAGGTCAAACATGGAGAGAAGAAACTCTGGCAAGAAGAGAAACTTTTCCGAGATGGAGATCGGCATCCCGGCAGCGCCGGCACATCAAAGGCTCCATTCACTAATGCAATGTTGTGCAGAACTGAACAGGCCAAAATAATATGGCACACTTTCTCTGGGGTTTATAGCAGAGTTCCCCCTGCTGGTCCGAGACGGAACCTCCTGCCCTTCAGCACCCCGAAGCAGCTCCACTGTGACCGTGTGCGTGTGTGCGTGTGTGCGCACTATTGAATCTGCGTTCCTGCTCTGTAGCAGGTTTGCCAGCGGGGTTATTAGGTATTCCGTTAAATAGTTGTCATGTTAGGCTATTTAGCCTATTATGTTATTTATCATATTTTAAGTGGTATCAGTAAAAACGTGGGCTTTTTTTTTTAATTTAATTTTTTAAATTTTGTTTTATTCGTTTTAAGAATCCGTTTTGATCTGTTCTAAATATGTGACTGCTTATTCTTAATGACAGCTGAGGTTCGTTTAATAATTATTTTCAGTCTCAGACAGATTTTTCTGTGCTGCTCCGCAAATCCACACACTCAGATTTGCGTACACGAGCTCAGAGCTGACGTGAGATCTGATCGCAGCTTCCGCTCACGTCCAAATTGATAAATGCTGAAGCTTGCATGTAAATGGTCGTACGCACGGTTTTCTGCCGTACGTTCGTTTGATAAATGAGGGCCATTATCAGTAAATTCAGCTTCAACATGTATTCTGTATTTTAACCCATGATGCATTTTGTGTATTTTTATTTTATTATATTTAATTACATGTTGTTGCTCAGTTGTACTTCAGAAAAGGAATGAACGTAATGAATAATCTCAGTGAAGTTTGTGGTCGTAAAGATCATTGCTTTCATTGTTTGCATGATTATTGGATTATGTAACTGTCAGCTGATAATAAATTAATTTGTTGGATTCATATTTGTCTTTTTCTCTTTAGTCTCAATCATCCTTTGTTATTATTGGCTCACACCGTTTATTAGAGGTAATGTTTATATTTCCAGGTCATGTAAAGGTTTTATATAAGTTTATACACTTTGCACATCTGAAAAAGTGACTTTTTTATAAACATTATTGCCATATTAGCTCTTGAAATACTTCTCAGTCTAAACATACAGGTAAATATATTCACAGCAAGTTAATGTGTCTAATGACCAAACTTATTCAAATTTAAAATGATCATTCTCAGCTGTTCAACAACATTCAGCAGTTTTGAATATAATCCACAAATATGTGTATTAAGTTAAACTGACAGATAAATCATTTTTAAATAGTTTTCAGCTCTGCGTTGTTCAGGATGAGCAAGAAAACATGAAACCACCTTTGACCGTGCAGCGGAGACATAAAGAGGCGGAGCATCGTGTGAAGGTGAGCGACTTTATTCATTTTCAGGAATGTCAAAGAGCAAAGTGAGTCGACGTCACAGCTGCCTGAAGGTCACTGCGGTCAGCGGATCAATACAGGGGTGGACAAAATAACAGAAACACTGTTTTTACAGTTTGAACTCGACGGTCAAATTCTGAGGCCACAAAAAGATGTAAAGATCAGAAACTGCAGCGTCGGGAGTCGGTGTTGGTCCCTGAAGGTGACCTTTGTTTATAGAGGGAAACATTTAAGTGATTTAATAAAACAACTATTTTGTAACACGCATGTGTGCAAGTACACAACAATATGAACAGAATGAGGCTTGAGATGTTTTCACATGTTACTCATGGAGCAGAATATAAAATATTCCGAACATTCAAGCGCTTCAACTCGCAACTTTCTTTAATGTTTTAACACATTTTTCTTTTTCCTGCATTTTAACATCATGACAACACGAGTGACACACTGCCTTTAGCTCCATTTCACATCCCAGGAAGTCTGAAACTGAGAGGGAGGAGCTTTACAATAAATTAGAATAAATAAAGGGTTTAAGTTAACTTCTGAAATGTGCCCCTCTTCCACTTTAACGCAGATGTTGTAATGAGACAGGAGGAAGTCTAAAAACATCAGGACATCATCTCAGTTGGAGCCTGATGATCCTGTTCAATGGGATCTTTTTTTTTTAGTTTTCACACAAGTTGCAGCCTCAAAGACGACCAAAGAGTCAAACCAGCAGCTCGATGCCAACATTCAGACGGTGAACGTTCCCTGCAGAGCTGTGTGATTGTACTGTGAGCTGTTTTACTGATTTAATCCTCCTCCGTCAGCAGGTTCCCACCCTGTCATGTGACTCTTTTGGTTCTAGTCGAATCTGATGAAACCGACACTCTTCACAACAAACAGCACATGGAGTCAAACCACAGTCGACAGCTGAAGTCAATGAAACACATACTTTAACAGTATGTTACATAAATACATACAAACAGTAGAATATTGTACATGTCGTATACACAGTGATGGTTATGTAGTATTTTAAGCAGTTTGACTTTTTTTTTTTTTTAAAGGTCAGAAATAACTTTTCGACCTGTGAGGGAAACTTGTTATTCGACCTTCAACATCAGAGAAGCCTCGTAAAAAAAAACACAATAAAGACATATCGACATCTGTGTGTTAGTAACTGAACAGAAGAAATATTGTAACAAAGATTACAGAAACTTATTAAACAAAAATATTAGTTTTCTCTGAATCAGCGTTGAGCTGCCACATCAACCCTTCAACTAACAATGAAATAAGTTAAAAACACGGCTAACTGTTTCCCTGCTGAGTCTTTTTGATTTGCTGTCAGATGTTGAACAGTGTATTTGTCTTTACACACAGTAACGTCACAGTGCAGCCGGTCACTGCTGCTGCTGTCGGCCATGTTGGGGCCAAAAGAACCAGTTTTCTACGACGAGGTTGTCGCTAAAAGTCAGAAGGAGTTTGTCGTTTAAACTATAATGCACGATGAAATAAAATATCGTCCCTGCATGATGTTTTAACAGATTTAACATCTACAAAGATGAAACAAATCTGGGCGTTAATTCACTTTCAGAACAAGCAGCAGAGATCTTAACAGCTGCGTCTCTCTGTCCTCTCACCACCTTGGATATTTTTCCTTTTTATCATTTTTAAACCGTCAATCAAAAGAAGGAATTTAATCAGAACATGAATCATAAGAGTTAATGTTCAGCTAATCAGGCTGGTCGACTAACTGGACAGAATTCCTGCTCGTTTAATTGAACCTTCACATCATTATTATTATAATTATTATTATTATTATAGCCATTATTATGCCAGGAGTTTTAAACTCCTGGGTTAGAGTTTCACAGAGTTTATAAAGTGTCTCCAACTCAACAACTCACTAAATTGAGACATTTGTTCAGGGAGTCTGGTGACTTTCTCCACGAGCAGCTGTCTTAGTAAAATGTGACATGTTTGGCTTCAATAACATGTTTCTTCTTTCATAAACTGAGTGTGAACAGTGTGTTGAACCGGACACTGGATTACAGTGGACGAGCTGTATGGAGCCAGTTGATGTTTTTTGGTTCACCAGCTCCTTCAGTTGTTCAGCAGAATGCTGCGACGCTCCAGAAATGTTTTGTGGACTACGACACTTCACCTGACATTCAGCAACACGGAGGGAGGAGATGATGACTGGGTTTTACTTTTTGGGTGAACTGCTCCTTCAATGGCTTCATCTCCGAACAAGAACAACAACTCTTTTGTGGTTCCAGCCTCTAAAATGTGAATATTTGGTGGTTTTCATACTTATTAATGAGCTCATGGTATAAGAATGTTGACCTAACAGAACTCACAGGAGGATTTTAACGTGTAACTTGTTACTCAGTCCAGTCGCTGTTATGGCACTTTGAGTATCGACTGGAATACTAACGCAGTTCGACTCAGCAGCAGAAACACTTCAACTCATCAGATTAATAACAGAAAAAAAATCAGTAACAGTTTAAAAAAAAATGGAATTAAATATGTAACTTCCTACAGAACATTTCTGTTTCAACTTCCTGTGAAAACACAAGCTAAACCGAAGTGACCGCTCCGTCTACAAGAACTAAAAGTATGTTACACGTCTGAAGGAGACGCTGAGATGCAGCTCCTCTCCCTCAGTATCCCAGGTCCAGCTGGATTTTGTGCTCGAACAAGGCGATTAGCAGCATAATGCAGAAGCCCAGCAGGATGCCGGCGTTCTGCAGGAGGAAGAAGCCGCAGTGGCTGAAGCCGTGATCCCCGGCGTCGTTATGCAACATCTCCGGCACCTGAAGGGGAAAACGACACGTGACGGTGAGCGGTTGATCCACCAGGCTGGAAAGAAGAGTCGTCCAACAATACATCTCTTTTTACTTCAAATACTTTAACATGTCAGCTGGCAGGAAGGAGATCGCCATCGCTGAGGCCACGTCTAC
The DNA here is from genome assembly GCA_963678695.2 of Diplodus puntazzo. Classification (NCBI taxonomy): domain Eukaryota; kingdom Metazoa; phylum Chordata; class Actinopteri; order Spariformes; family Sparidae; genus Diplodus; species Diplodus puntazzo. Next base: position 1,822,645 of record OZ023166.1, read on the forward strand.
GATGTTTGACTCTTCCACTAAAAGTCATCTAAACATCACAATCTGAAACTCTTCTAATCTTTTATGTGAGCGCTTAAGTCTTTAATTAGATTTCTGGTGCACAGCTGGCAGGTACGTGGTCCGATGCAACAGATGGAGATCAGTTACATCTCCACATGTCCAGACAGCGTTTAACGTAGCTTAGCACAAAGACTGGAAGCAGAGGGAAACTGCTAGCCTGCCTCCATAAATCTGTCTGATCAGCAGGTGCAACGCCCTCTGAAGTCCGATGAAAATTTTACATGTAGGTTCTTTAACTTCCTCTGATCTAATCTCTGTCTTGTTCCCTGTGTGAGTGTGTGATTGGCTGAGTGAATTATGACTGCAGGTTGTCTGAGGGAGCTGATTGGTTCCAGCCTCCAACCAGAAGTTTAGCGGCCGGCTCCTCCCACTTCCTGTGTGCTCTCCTCGCTCTGCGTCCAGCAGACTGGCAGCACTTCTGTTAGAGTTTGGATGTGTTTTAAATAAAACACTTTGCTGCTGGTGGTGACTGGGTGATGAGAAGAGTGGAGTGTCATTAATACTCTGAGCCAGGGTTCCCGCTCTGGTCTAACGACAGGCTGGATCTTATTGATTGTTCAGGTTTGGACACAAATATAAAAAGGGACATTTTGGCTTCAGCAGCATCAGTTGACCAACAATTACACTGAATAATGGTCAAGAAAATGTGTTTAATGAGGTCATAGAGACATTTGACCACTCAGAAACACAACAACCATCTCCGGTGCTGAAGCATGATGCCTTCAAACATCACAACATGCATTGTATTTTTTTAGAGAAGCTGCTGTGAAATTAGACATTTTAAACAATCCACAAAAAGAGCCTGAGAAATCCTGCAGGGACGCAGCGTCTCTGAACTCATCGTGGGGTTGTTGGTTTGAGCTCCGTCACAACTCCACAGGATGGTGCTCCACATCCAGGAGGGTGTAAAAGTCAGAGCCAGAATACTTCTGTTTTGTTTTGTGTTGGTCATTACAAACAGTAATATCAGCTGCTTTTAAATTCAAGACTTTGAAGGAACACTCCTAAATCAAGCTGAGACAACATGAGTCAGCAGGTTCTGCACTAACGTGTGGAGTCCATGCAGCTCGAGTGCAGCCGTCATGACGAAAAGACGGGAGACGAACAAAATACTCAAAATGTTCTGACACTGAAAACAAACTGAGCGCTGAAGCATCAGAGCGCAGCGCAGAGCGGCAGCCACCAGAGGGCAGCGGAGAGCGACACAAGCCGAGACAGCAGCGCTTTGTGACAGCTCACCTGTGTGTGTGTGTGTGTGTGTGTGTGTGTGTGTGTGTGTGTGTGTGTGTGTGTGTGAGAAGAGGTCATCTGGTCCTGAAGGCTGCTGCTCTCTGAGCTGAAGCACCGCTCAGAGTCACACGGTGAGTCGGTGGAGAACTTGTTGAGTGGACAGAACAGATGCTGCTGACTGGACCAGAGCGGTTTCACTTCTCCTCTCTCACCTGATTCACTCTGTCAGCGTTCACACACACAATCTTTGTTTGTTGAAAACCTTGTAATAGTCATTTCTCACTGCTTTCACTTCACAACCCTCCAACATTGTTTGTAATTTGGGACTTTTACATGTTTTCAGAGGTGATTCTGATGATTCTCAGACTTCAGCTGTTTTCTTGAATGTTATTCTTATCATTGTTGTTGTGGTTGTCGATATTGAGCGTCAGGCTGCAGTAAACAACACAACTGCTCTATAGAAAAAAAACACAAAAACTGATATAAAAAAGATGCATTAAAGCAGCACTGTGTAGGTCCGTAGACGACAATCAACCTCTGAATTTTAATCTCTACAACATTACTGAGGCAACAATACAAACTGTAAACAAACTGTTCTCAGATGAAAATACGATCCTTATGCATCATCTTACTTTGCATAAGCTCATGATGCACATCAATCATTATCCGTTGGCAGCTTTTAAACAAAAGTCGTTGATAAAATGTGATATTTGTGAGAAGGTTCCATGTACAACTTCCAGCTTTAGTTTGCTCAGAAACATCCTCAACTTAATTAACTGAATCGGATCAATTCGCGAAAATCAGTGACGACATTCGGATCTATTGAGAAGCAGAAGAGAAGCTGTGTTGTTCTGAAACTTCACCGGTGAAAAAAAATATTCTGCTTCTGTTCAGGTGACAAAAACCCTGCAGCAACCACTCGCTCTCCTAATAACTGCAGAAAGTAAACTCTGCTTGAGGGAAACTGCGTTCTGACGTGTATGTTTGTGTTGGTCGTTGACTCACCATGTCCACCAGCGCCACATACAGGAAGAGCCCGGCTGTGAGGGCGAATATCCACATGCAGATGTTGTCTGCGTAGTGTCCGATCAAGATCCCGGTCACCATGCCCAGGTAGGCCATCATGGCCGACAACACGTTATACAGAATGGCCTGACGCACCGTCATACCGGCCTTCAGGAGCACCGCAAAGTCACCTGGGAGACACAGCAAAGATCTGTCACTACATGAAATCTAAACATTTCTTCATGACCTTATATTTCTTTCCTCACTTTAATAAATGCACAATATGTCACTTCTGCCACTAGGGGTCAACAAAACACAACAGAAGATGTTGTCGGGGAGAACAGAGTCCTGGAGGAATAAACACCTGGAGTCTCATCAGATTCTGATTCTGATCCAGAGCCGTTTACTGACGGGAGGAGAGCTCAGAGATTACTCTTTAACCTCTGGGATTAAAAAGTCCCGTTATTAGAAATAAAGTTTGTGTTTTTACTAAAGGAATAGTTTGACATTTCAGACACTGTGAAGACATTTGAACAGAGTCATGTTAACACTGATTCGACTCTCATGTCCTTGTGGTAATATGAAGCTAGAGCAGTAGCTGGTTAGCTTAGCTTAGCATAAAGACTGGAAACAGTTGGTAACAGCCAGCCTGGCTCCGTCCAAAGTGGAAAACTAATCGATAAGACACATAAATATCAAGAGACACTGTGGTAAAGTATTTATAGGTTTTATATGCAGATGAATGTTCTTCTGAAGGTCTTACCTAACTCATGAGGCAGCTCGTGACAGAAAACAGCCACAGAAGTGCTGAGACCGCTGGACAGACCCTCAGTGAAGGCGGCTCCTGCAGGACATTCAAACAGTCATGAGCACGGAAATATTCACATTTTTAAACAATGAAAATGTGGCCCAGCTCCGCTCTGAGACCACCAGTAACACCCACTGACCGATAGCAAGGCCGTCGCTGAAGTTGTGCAGTCCGTCTCCCATGATGACCATCCAGGCGAGCGTGGCCACGCCGGCCTGCTGGAAGTGCTCCTCCGAGTAGGAGTGTGAGTGGCTGTGAGGGTGGTGGTTCTGGGAGTGGTGGTGGTGCAGGATGTGGTGGTAGTCGTGGTGATGGTGGTGCATGCTGTCGGCCTGGCCCACCGTGTCGTGGAAGTGCGAGTGGCATTTGTTCTCGCAGTCCTCGTCGGTGTAGGCCGCGGCGCCCGACGCTTCGTCGTAACCCTGCGAGGACACGACGGACACCTGCGGCGCCAGCATCGACTGCTCCTCCTCCGCCAACCCGCCGGCGTGCAGGCTGCTCGAGTGGTCGCCGTACATACCGGCGCCGTTAGTCTCCACATCTGGAGAAAGAAAGACAATAATAGATTCATTCTTACTGCAGGATACTTTGCTATTGGTCTCCAACAGGTACGTTTGACTGAATCTGACACCACTGGATTGTTTGTCTCACCTTCAGTCGGCTTCTGGTCGTTCTCCTCCAGAGCCGGCTGCTTCTCTGGGTCCGCTTTGTCGTTCTGATCCCACTTCTTCTGGATCTGTGAGGACGGCAGGAACACCTTGTTTTTATTTCATACAACTGAAAAAAAACAATCAGCGCCACTTGTTTCCACCTAATAATAAATATCACAAATATTTATAACGACCACTTTGTCTCCGTTCTAAAGAAGCAAACATGAAAAGAAATGGGATCCGACTTTGACCTTCTGTTTCTTGTCTTTGTACATTTTTCCCAGCGTCAGGAAGTGTTCGATCAGAAACATGAAGTAGACTCCGCTCAGAGCCGTCAGGCCTTTCCACACCCCGTCCAGGTTCTCCTCCTCCCCGTCGTGGTGTTGGTGGTGATGTCCCTCAGAGAAGTTCATCATCGGATCCTCGTGATGCTCAGAGACGCCTCTCTGAGACTGAAGCATCGGCAGGTACAAACACAGAAAGGCGTGAATGAGACGAGGAGGTCGACAGCAAAACAACTGAAAAGCATCTGGAGGACAAACTGACACTGAAGTCTACACCGAGTCTACACCAGACAGAACCAGGTCTTTAAACGCCTCCTTTTCTGTAAGTTTGGTCCGACCTGAGGAGATCTACTGCAGGTAACACACGGACTAAGACATCAGAACCTCATTACATCAAAATACCCAGAAGCTACAGATCATCAGGTTCCTGTACTGAGAGGTCGAACAGATGCAGAAGAATTATTTGCATCTTTGATCGGAGCTAAATTAAATTTCGACCCGAGAGGACCGACAACCTGAAGTGGCTACAAGACATCTGGTGCGAACTTTCTGCGAATTAGAACTTCCAGTTGCAAACATCTGGTCGTCCAGTGGACTCACGTGGGGGATGAGATGAAGGAAGGCGTCGCCGCTCAGCGTGCCGACAGCCAGCGCCACCAGGAAGCTGAGGAGGAAGTTGAAGAAAACTTTGTTCATGAGCGGGATGAGGATGACGCCGAGCAGGGAGAGCAGGCTGATGACGGTGATGGAGACGAAGCCGCCGACCCACGCTGCAACAGAGCCGTCAAAAACACTTCAGCTCCCGAGAATCCTCCTCTACACAAACCCGTAACAGTGATGTGATGTCATCTCACCTGTTGTGATGCTTTTACCACTTTCTCCACCGGAGCGCTCGCCGTGGTCGTGGTGCGAGCTGTTGTGGTCACCATGGTGACCGTGACCGTGTTTATGGTCTGGAAATAAAAATAAAAAAGACTTTGATCAATCTTGTTTTAGCACATAAAAATACGGAACTACCATTAAAGTATTCTGATGATAAAATGTGTTTTGGGTCAAACATGAGCTTTTCTGCAGAATATTGTGATGTCACAGTGTATTTAACCTCTGACATTTCTGAAATCAAATTTCATAACTTCATTATTTTATCCTGTTTTATATGTTATATTTCATAGTATTTATTCGATGAATTCTTGAGTTTGAGCTTGACTTTTCAGAATAAGGTGCTTTGAACCATCACAAGATTCCTCTTTTATTTTGAGGAAACGATAATCAGGACTTCCTGTGGCTGCTCTCGGAGCTGAAACACAGAGGCCGGCTCGATAACGCCGCATCACTTTTTAACTTGATCGGCTGTATCCACGTTTACGAGACGAGTTTACGGAACCAACTGGACTCATGTGGATGAACTGAGTGTTTCTGCCAGAGTCTCCTGAGCATCATTCTTTATTAAAGAATGAGTAGACTCCTCCCATCCATATTGTCCCACCTCTTTCGGCGTGTTCTGTGGCACGAATATGCAGGATGCACGCTTCGCCATCGATCTGGTGGAGGAGGGCGGGGCAGAGGAAGCTGAAGTCGCTGACGGACATTCCCGCCTCCTCAGACATCCCGTGAGAGGAGAGGATGCTGGAGGCGCTCAGACACTGCAGGAGAAACACAAAAACTGAGCGATGACACGCATACGGAGACACATTCAGGCTTTGACAGGAAGTTGTTAATTTAATCTGATTCCCTGATTAAAATGTTCCATTTTTCCCTGTACGTTTGACAGTGAAACTCACAAATATCCAACATTTTTAAAAATTGCTCAGCCATACGTAAGACGCGTGTGTCCTACCTCTGTGCTGTCCATGCTGTTGTTGTCAGGGAGATCCTGGCGTTCATGTCCATGGTCGTGTTCGTGTTCGTGTTCGTGTTCGTGTTCATGTTCGTGTTCGTGATCGTGCACGTGGCGACTCTCCCGGCTGACAACTTGGTTGGCAGTTTCTGTGCTGCCATCTTCACTCTTACTAACGTCAGGTTTCACCACCATCTGGGTGCTGTACGCCGCCGTGGCGCCCATCTCCTGGGCCGCCATCTTCTTGTTGTCTAGGCTGTCATGGATGTCCTGGTCTTTGGAGACTTCAGAGCTCTTTGGGAACTTTTTGGCCGGCGATGGTTCGGCGTGGACGTGTTTGTGGTGATGAGAGTCGTCGTGAGGATGGCGATGATGATGATGATGATGATAATGGTGGTCGTGGTGACCCGCCTGCTCGTGATGTCGCACCATGACGTTCCTGATGCGGTCCAGCCCAACGTTCTCCAAGAGACGCTTTAACCCGGCCAGAGAGATGGTGCCGTTTTCTCCGTATCTGAAATGATTTAACGTCTTCAGTTGCTGCAAAAATGATACATACAAGCAAACGTCCAGAGGAGACGTCCCTGCTGTTAGCGCACAGACTTACAACTACAAAGACTTTAAAAACATTTACATGAAGGAAACAGTTTACATCTTTTTTATTAACTAATACAAATCATCTCATTACATCTGCCAGTCTGGCTCGACCCGGTTTGACTCGGCTCTTCATGGTTTTGCATTTCCACCACAGCTGGTCGACCTGTTTGAAGGTGAGCCTTTAACCAATGACACGATTGTCCTGAATCCCCACAGTACTATCGAAGAGTCACCGCTAACGAAGAGGCTGCGCTAATTCAGTTACAAACACGTCTCACTGACTATCAACTTTTACTACTGGCTTTTATTTTGAAGCAGCATTACAGGAAGTGTTTTCAGCAGATGGATGAGAGAAACTGAAGAGATTCAGTTAGAAGCTACAAACGTCCTGAGAGCTGCACACACTGACTTTTAAAAACCTCGTTCTCTCAGGTTTCCTGCACAGACGTGAGCCGAGTATCGATTTGCAACAACACACACTAGTTTGAGGACGAGACGGTGCTGCTGACGGATCGGCTGCAGGCGCCAGATGTCATGACGGATGACTCTCTACATCATCCATGTTTGGATCGATTGCCTATAAACAACAGTCTCACTCTGTCTACCACCGGCTGGATTTCCCCCAGCTGTGTTTGACTACACGCGACCGTTACTGAAGGTCCACATCGTGTTGTGATGGCACCATCGCCGAGCAGGCTCAGCAGGGCTCGTCTGACAACAAAAAACCTGAATGAAAGTAAACTCTTTTTTCCTTCATTTTATTAGTTTAAGGTGACTAACTTACTGTTGCTACAGCTCGCAGCGGTTAAACACGGGACGTTTGCACACCTGAGGCACCTTCTTCCTGCTGTTCCTTCAGTGTGCTCAGACTGAGAAACAATAACACAGCTGCAGTGACGCCCTTCTGTTTTTATTTTACTCCACACAGAAGAGAGAATCAGGAGTCAGGTGGATAAAGAATGGCACCTGCTCATCGGTGCCATTCTGTAATGGATTTAAAGCAACAAATCAGAATTGTTCCCATTATATTTTCTCCAGTTCAGTGTTGAATCGTGAGAAAGCTTCATGTGATCGCAGCTTCAGGGTGGTTTTATGTAACTAATAATAAACAGTGACTGAGTGTCAAACTGTGAGGAGCTCACCTGTTGAACAGAGCCTCCAGGTGTTGTCTCTGACTCTCCTTGGCTCTCTGCGAGTCCACCACGGCCGACAGTGAACGCACCGCGCCGTTGGTCTCCGCGGTGGTCGTGCTGCAGTCGGAACCGGTCGACCCGCCGCCGCCGGACAAACTCACGGCTAGAAGAAACATCACGACCGTGATGTGTCGACTCTTCTTCTCATCCATCGTCTCTGAGAATTAAAAAAGGGACGTTCAGAAACAACGACAAGACGCTGAGGAATGTTTGTTCAGCTACGTTCAAACAAACGTGTTTAACAACGTTTCACACTCACGTCTGAATTACTGTGTATCATTTCTATCATCAATCAGATTTACATTAATTATTCCCAACTGAACATTGAAAACAAGATTGTTTGCAATAATACGAAAGATAAAAACACTAAACTGACGAGTACAATCATCACATAAGTACAAAAACATTAACCGGGTTCAGTTTCAGGGTTTTGGAGTCAGATATCTCAAGCAGGGCTGGAAATATTACTTTGTTATGATGATACATTTTCTGACTACCATCACTTCCTCATATTTCTGTTTGTTTAGAATCTTTATCTGCAGCGTTACAACCAAAAGCACAACTCTGCCCTCCTGTAGTGGACGAGTACAGCAGCAATTAGTCATTATTGCGGTAATTACCACCTACTCACTACAAAATAAGTGCAACTAAAATAAGAAACTGATCATTAAAGACGAGCATTACAACATTTGCACGCAAGTCTGATGATCAAATGCACTTTAAAGTATAAACTAAACTACACTCTGCAGATCAAATGTCTTCAGTGATACAGATTATAATGAATCATCTGAAGTGAACTTACACACTGTGGTTTAAGGTGACACACACACACACACACACACACACACACACACACACACACAGGTCTGACGATGCTTTCAGGGACTTCACGCTATGACACAATGGAAAACTTTAACCAGACGACGTGTGAATGACGGATTATTGCTAATTCTGGATGTGAGATTACTACAAAACACCAGTTATTAATCAAATCCGGTGTGATGACACGAACTGATCTCATTATCCGCCAGATAAACCAAATTACACCCCACAGACGGCGGTGTTGTGAGAGGACAGATGGACCCAGTTAGCTGGGTGAGAAAACGGTTAAAGACGGTGTCTAGTTCGTTGGATGTTGAGCCGAATTAAAGACATGAGTCTGATAAACTGGATTATGAAATAAATCAGTTACGTTGAGACGGCTGTCATCATGTGACGTGATATTATATTAAACTTTGAGGTTTTCTGAATGGGGTCTGGCGCACGGCTCCCACAGACGCATGATTACGGGTGGCTGGAAACAGCTACTTTACAGAGATGAGGAGCGCATCTTCAGCGGGAACAGACGGAGTTTCACAGCAGGTGATACTGACATGGTCGGTGCTCCGCCGCCTCCCCGGGTTCTGACAGTGTGCTAGCCGCGTTAGCAGAGCTGCTAGCCGCTGTTAATCGTTTGTCGGCGGATGCTGACAGATGGCTCCGGCCCGGGTTCGCGGCTCGGGCCTCGTGGTGCTGCCGGTACTGGAACTCAGCTCACGACCACCACACACACATCCAGTCCGTCTGTACCGGCCATGTGTGTCCGTCTTCTCCCAGAAACACACACACACACACGCTGGAGGTAAACAGTAACACGTTGGGTTTCTGCGCTCTGCACCAGTCCGGTGCCGTGTGCACAAAGACGGAAACCCGGAAACTGCAGCCCGCCGCTGCCGCCGCCGTGCGGAGCCGACACGCTGCGCCTCCGCTCGGACACACACACCGACACAACCCGCCGCTACCCGCCCGGAACACAACTCACTGTGGACCTAAGTGCTGTTCGGATCCGCTCCGGGTGCTGTGTGAAGGCTTCACGGTGCCGCTCGGTCCGCTCCGTAGTGAAGACGGATGGATGTGGTTTGTGTGCTGCCTCCAGGGCCCGTCGGAATTCTGAGAGACGCTCCGCAGTGTGAAAGGAGGGAGGATGTAAAGCTCCCCAAAGCCCTCCGGAGGAGGAGGGGGCGGAATAAAGTATGATAAAGCTTTGTGAGGCCTCCAGCGCACTTTAAACCAACACATGAAGCAGGTGACTGTCACTGTAGTATTATTATCTTATTTTTAACTCGTGTTGGCCAAACAGACTTTGTGTTATTAAGTCCTGTAAGTGCCATGTTTAGAAAAACTGAATGTAGAGGAGATTAAAATCTGAAGTACAAGAGCCACATTTAAAATAAGTTTACTTAACCCCTCTTAGAATAAAATAGTATTTTATTACTGAGCTGTAAAGATAAAGAAAGACTTCACATCACATGTATTTGTCGACTCTTCAGGACTCTGTTAACAGCTGCCTGAACTCTTCCAACACGTTTCTGCACCGACATGTTGGATCTGTGGGCCGGGGACACGATCCTGATCTCAGGATTGTTCTGGTTCTTATTTGTAGATCGTCTTTTAAAGGTAAAACCAGAAGATAGCATCTTCCTGGTTCCCTTAGACACGGAAAAGCTCTCTAATTCACACATGGGGTATTAACTGATGTATGTCATGTTGAAGAACAAGATGTGATCTGTATTTCAGCCAATTGAGCAAAAAACTAAGAGACACACTGAGGTGGAGACGAGGGGACCGGAACTTATTTGCAGGTTGCAGGACTTCTTCTCAGGTGTGAGACGACTCCTTCAAGTGAACGATGGGAGCCGATTGTTTTGTCTCTCTCTTTTTTTTTTAATGTATAAATTAGGTCAAGATATATGACACATATGTTCATCATCACTGATCATCAGGACAAACTGCCTGTGGAAAGCTGAGTGTCACTGCTGTGTGTAATGCAGAGCAACCACCAGAGAAGGTGGGAGGATGTTTTGTCCCAGCAGCACCTGAAGGCAGCACGGGAGGACTGGGAGCAGATGCTGCTGCTGTGCAGGAGGACAGTGGTGCAGAACAGAACATGTGACTGGGCTTTGGTAGCATGTGACAGCACCGCCAGTGTCCAGGTCTGTGGGAAAGAAGAGGGGAAGGGGATTAATGCAGAAGGATGTGGAAGCTCAGAATTAGTTTAGAGTCCTGGGAAAGATCCACGACTCCCTCGGGTTAATAGTTTGAGCCCTCAGATCACCTGTCTGTTAAAAAGGTGAGGAGGCAGAACCAGGGTCCAGTTCTGATGGAGTCAGAGGCGCTGACATCACCAACAACCATTACTGTCATCACAAAAAGGGAATTTTGAATTAAATGAGTTTAATTTTATTTGTGTTAATGATATGAAATAAGCTCAAAAGAAACACATTTTCATAAAGAACTTGGGCTATTTGGAGGAGGACGGCGGTTCTGGAGGCCCGGTTCTGCCATTTAAAGAAAAAAAAGATGATGAAAGTTTATCCTTGATTAAACGAATATATACACGTTATGCATGTTTTTGCTGGATCCAATCCTAGCTGTCTCCGGGCGGGCCAGGTGCTCCCTGGACAAGTCGCCCTCACTGATGGCGGAGGCCGCCATGCAAGGTGCCAACTGCACATCAGGACTCTTTTGGGGTTCAGCATCTTGCTCAAGGACACTTCGACACGCAGCTCAGCCCGGAGCTGGGATTTGAACCAGCGATCTTCCGATCACTAGCCGACCTGCTCTTCCCGCTGAGCTACAGCTAAATTACGACTTTTTAGTTAATAATTTTGACTTTTTTACATCATGATTACTTTTTTTTTTGCTTTTAACTGGCTCTATAACTTGAACTCTGGGGAGAACGGTCTGAAACAAGGTTTTGTTCTACAAAAAAAGACGAAAACAAAGTAGTAATATCATTTTAATTGTAGTTTCAGACCGGAGGAAATCGACGTGGCGTGTTTGAGCTGCACGTTTGTTCCGGAGAGTAAACATCAGGTCATACAGCCCGCAGACATTTTGCACGCCTGATCTGACCCGGATCTGTTTCCTGCTCCGTCTCCACAGCGTCCACAACAGTTTCACCTTTAGGTAAAAAATGTGTAAATCTAAATATGAGTTCTTCACATGGATTGTTTTTAAAGGTGCAATATGTGAGAACTGGCCACCTGCTGAATACCTCAAAGTATCCACCTTATTCCTGACTTTGGGAGTTTACCCATAGTTCATAGCGGTAGTCGGTTATGCTATTCCGGTTGAACTGGTTGAACTCTGTGTTTACGCTAGCATAGCTGTCATGCTGACTCTTAAAACTGGCTTTTAACACAAAGAAAGCGACAGAATGGACGTGAGGACAGTTCTCACAGAGTGGGCAGATGACATGAAGTAATGGCCTGACGTTAGCTACATTATATCTATATAATTTATCTAGTCATCATCTTATATTTTCTGGAGGTGTTGACGGTGAAGAATTACGCAGTTACAAAAGCACAGAAGCATACAACTACCTGCACAGTAACACAATATGGAAAGTACTGTTGAACAAACACAGCGAGTTTATATTTGTGAAGGCAGCAGTAACGTTAGCGCGAAGCCACAGCGTCAGTCAAGCTGAACATACAGCTGGATGATGCTGAAGGAAAGTGGAGTTGTGGAGACAGGCGGCTGCTCGTGCATGCTGGGTTAGAGAAGTCATGCAGTCATGCAGCAGCTATTCTGTGGAAGGTGTTCATAAACCCAAATATTTATTTTAGTTTACTTTAGTTTCAAAGCTGCGAGCCACGCTAGTCTCTGTTCCTCCTTCCTCGGCATGGCCTGCAGGGCGAAGATATGTTTGTCGAAAGTGTTGATGTTCTACACAAGAAGTTTCTGAAAAAACCTTCATTTTTCTTGAATTGTTGTGGCAACCAACAACGGCACATGTTGTACCTGAGCTCATTTCAAAAACAGTTTAGCATTTATGACATTACGCTAGTTGTTTAGGGCTAGCTTGGTGGCGGCGGACAGTCATGCAGTTGCAAGGCAACCGGAAACAGAAAACTGCCAGTGAAAGTAGTTATCATGGCAGCATAGGCTTCTGAGGAAATGGGTGAATAGCCGCTAACTGCTGCTAGCTAGAAAGCTCAGTTAACTGTGCAGCTAGCAGCCGTATGAGCTGACTGTCACCAGCCTGGAAGCTAGAAGCATCGGGGGAGCGTTGGTGTCATCTGATATTGGGCTTGAGGTACAAACTGGCTAAGTGCTAGCTAGTTAGCATGCTAACTTCAGCAGCACAACACACAACCGTAAATCAAAACTGATATTTCTTCATATTCTGTTGATTTTGAAGGCTTTACACAAATCATTTGTACATATTGCACCTCTTAAAGGGTAAAAATCCTTCTGGTCCAGTATTTCATGTATTGCACTGACAGTAACTGCACTGGAGTCAGCTGGATGCGTCAGCTGTGAGCTGAACGCTGAGCCTAAAATCAGCTGCCACCAGATCTGTAATCAGACGCGCCTACAAAACAAACAGCAGCTCAGTCAACATGTGAAGATTAGGTCTTATTTTGCTCTCAGCAAAAAGGAATTAAATCCACTTCAGGCGCCTCAGCTGAAGTTTTAGATGTGTTGTTGTCGGAGTTGATACTGAATGTGAGAGTTACACGAGGTGACGGACGCGTTCTCGTCAGCGATCAGGTGCTCGTCGTCTCCTCGGGAGGTTCAACACTGAATTCAGCTAATGTTTATCAGGATTTGTGTTAATGACCAACCTGGGCTGGGTGACATGTTCACACTGACGGGCCTCAAGGCCAAACACACAGACCGGACCAAACCAGGCGGAGTTCTGTGGGCGGCTGAAGCCGGGTTAAAGGATCAGTCTGCTGTTTTTATTCACAGACACAGGCACTTGCACACATAGGGCCTTTTTTACCTCCTATTAAAAAGTGCACTTTTTGTGGGATTTTTTTTAATGAATAATAAGAAGCTGCTGCCTCATCAGAACTCCACCAGGCACATCTATGAGACGTGACAGTGGAGCAGCTTGAACTTTTGTGAGTTATAAATCCATTAACATAACTTCCTTGTGGGGGCTAACGAGTCGCCTTCCACTTATTCAACATGCTTAAATGTGAGTCATATTTCAGAAGAGCGCCCATTTGTGTTCGTTAAGCTAACTGCTGGTTAATGAGAGATAAGAATAATCTAATCTGACAGCTGTCTGTGTCGCTGTTTATCTGCCACAAACTATCTTCCCGATATTGAGTTTACTGTGACTTTGCAGTTGTTGTTCCTACTAACAGTCTCATTATTTCTAGTTTGCACTTGCCCTCCACTAAATAGCCTAATAATAAACCAGTGTTTCATTGCTTTTGAAGAACTGCAGCTGGATTGCATGTCTTCCAAACCTCAGTATTATGATAATGTAAATAAACAATAAAATGTTGACAATAATGTGTTGACACAAAAGAAATGGCAGTTGCATATCACTCACAGCTACACAGGATACACAGCTAAGTAGCTTTCTATAAGTACTTTGTTAATTTTAAATTAATTAATCTACATATTGTGTTATTAAGGCCTGAAAAAAAAAACATTTGTGCGCACACGTACTGCCTATTTCTGACTTTGAAGCCCCTCTATAATCATGTGCACGTTCCTGCACAGATGACACATGTTTAGTTTAGTGTAGACTCAAGCATGGTCACAGTTTAATCTCTCTACATATAGATTGTGTAAGTCAACAGTGTCATAACGTCGCCCTCACAGCGGCTGTTTGTTAAAATCATTTAAACAAAGAATCCACAGAGCTCGTAGAAAGATTCAATCATTTTAAAATGCTTCTCAGCTAATAATATAAAGCCACATCTGCGATTGAAGTTCTGATATCTGAATATACATTTGGTAACACTTTATAATATCTATCATGTCATTAAAATAAACTATGATATATAATTAAAAATGACACATTTATAGTCAATGAAACTTAAGTTAATAGTTACTTAACTGTTAAAAGCAATGACACGCTTTGTAAATGAGAGTTTATTGGAAAGTTGCAGTTAATGTTCATAAAACTTAAATGTAAATGGTTGATAAATACTGTGTAGTTCCTTTATGAACCGTCAGAGAGTCGTACCCTTTATGAACAGTGGCGTGCACAGACTTTTTGAAGGGCAGGGGCGAAAATACAGCACGCTCTCGCCACTGAAAAGGCACTTTAGCGTGCATTTTGGCTCCCAACAGGGCAGTTTATCATGTTTTAACCAGCCAAGGAGGCAGGTTAGTGTGTTTTGCCAACCAAGAGGGCACTTTAGCGCGCGTTTTTCAACAATTGGGCCACGAGGGGGGGCGACCGTCCCCTCTGCCCCCCCGTGCACATCACTGTTTATGAAAGCTTGATAAATGTTTTATGAAGCACTTCTTCTAACCCGACTTCTTGTGATGATGTGATCTGTAAAGAATCGGCTCGACAGCAGCTTTACTCCTCTCAGGAGTGAAGCTGCTGGACATACAGGGTGGACCTGGAGGTCAAGGCCCCCCTGGAGAGTTCTCCATCTCCCCTCTCAGATGTTCAAAGGAAGCCGGGGGCTCATCTCACCCAGCCCTCAAGAACAATATTGGTTTTGGCTCAGCTGGGCTGCTGGTCGGGCGTGTTTCTGCTTCTGGAAGGTGTTAATGCAGCTTAGCTTCAGGCTGAATCTTCACACGGCAGCGGCGTCGTCTCTCAACATGTTGCTGCTTTAAAAAATGTATCAGGCTTAAAAAAAATCACAACTAATTTACTCAACTACTGTAGTTTAAACTGACTTCTGAGGTAAAGAAGAAGTTTACATGTTATAGTACAGATTAAATAAAAGTAGATCATGTAGCTTAATGTGCTGCACTGACTATAAAACAGTGTCGACGCTCAAATGAATGAATTAACTATTTTATTTTGATATTTAAATACATTCTTTTATAATACTTGACAATGCAGCATGTTATGAATTGTGGTATTTAAGCCTTCAAACATCTGAATACTTCCTCCGTCACGTCAGCTGATGCTTCTGTTGTCTGAGGTTCTTTAAGTTGCTTCATCTGATTCAGTAGAACTGATTAAAATGGGGCTGATTCATTTTGTTGTGTCGACCGTCAGATGTTTTAGTTTGTGTATTTTTATCCATTCCGTCTGTTTTTCTTTTTCCTTTAATTCTTTCTAAGTGATCAGTGGAGAGGCATCAAAATGAAATAAAACACGACAGCCACGTCCAATATTTGTTTAAAAAGTACTTTTATAGCCGGCTGTTTGCAGAGCATTATATTAAACCAACATTTTACAAAATGTGTGATGAGTAACGATCAGTCGTCGCTCAGCGTTCAACTGGAGGCTTCAACTGCCGACACACTCCAAACACTTCATGAACGAGCTCATGAGTTTCTGTGTGGATCAATATTTTATATATCAGACACATGAGAAGTTAATCAAACAAAATTACACCCGGCGGTTAGAGTATAAAGTGCAGCCGAGTATATACAGATGCTGATTACTATTGTTATGATTGTGGAAATAAATCAGGAATAAAGTTACGATAATGAATAATAGAATAAATGTGACACTCAAATATGGAGGACTGGAGAAATAACTTTGTATAAACTCAAACTAAGATAATTCCTCTCAGTCGTCACTGATGAGGCCGTCTCCGCCTTCTTGTATTTTATTGATCCTCTATTGTTTTTTAATGTCTCCACTTCTGCAGGACGATGGTCGAGTCTCTGAGCTCGTCCAACACCAACACTTCCACAAACTATAGAGTATTTAACAGCAGCTGAGACTGAAGAAGAGTGAACATGAGTTTATTTAACACTCTGTCTCTGTACTTCAGTAGAGTTTGATGGTCGTGCTGCTGAAGTCGCTGGTTTGAGGCTTTACATGTAAGAACGTCTCTTAATTGGTTTACAGGAAGAAAAACATGGCTGGAAATGTATTTTAGTATTTCTTTAAATAGTTTAATATCATATCACATATAGTTTGACGGAGGTTTTGATCTAAAAGGATTCATGTCATGTCGTCTTTAAGTAGAAACAGAGCTGTCAGGTGTTCTGACAGGCTCACAGCACCACGTTCACCACAGCGAAGCAGGATGACAACAAGAGTCTGGAATAATCTCCATCCAGTGAGACGAGTCTGTCCGTCCTCGGCTGTCTGTCCTGCCGGGTGACTGCAGTGGTTCTTTAAACGTCCACAAGGGGGCGACGCCTTACAACACAACGCCTCACTGAAGCATGATGGACGTTTGTGGGAGAGGTGGATATTTTAGAACAGACAGCAGGAAGCTTGTTCCACAGACGGGAGCAGACAGAAGCAATGACTAACTAAAGCTGTCAGATCAGTGTCGATTGTTCCCGCTGAGAGGTCGTGGAAAAAGAACATGGAAGGATGGAGCGGAATCGACTTGTTGGTTGAGTTCATGGTGTCAGCAGGTGTTTTGGTTTAACTTTATGTTTCTATAATGGGGTCGTAGGTCAGGTCGGCCACCGTCCTGCAGTGTCTATTTGGAAATGAGACTTTCTCACAAACTGCACCTTTAAAATGAAACAGGACAGCAGCAGGAGTCGGACTGACATCACGTCTCACCTCACCCGAACAACCGTCTTAGCGTTTCCATGTTGAGTGCAGGAGACATTTTTTTACAAACACATGTGGGCGGATAGTTTCAGCTAAAGACCAGCGCGCCGTCTCTCACCTGCATAAAACCTGGTGTTCCTCTGAACAAACACTGCCGGCGTGTTCAGCTGCTGATATCTGAGTAATAATGCAGTCGGTGACACGGCGGTCTGACAGAGCGCCCACTCACCTGCACAGCAGTCCAGTCAGTGAGGTGAGAGGTGGTGCAGACAGCAGGTCGGACTGCGTTTTAAAATGAGCTGTTTTTTGAACAGAGTTTGGTCTGCGACAGCTCAACCGGTCTGATGAATGTGTTGCTGAACAGACGTTGTTTTCCTGTCGGAGCTGATTGGTTTGTTTAGCAGCAGATCATCCGTCCACATCATCCATCCCACGGGGCGGCCGACTGACGGACGTCCGAACATGTAAACTGATGTTTCCTGGATCAGAACCAGCGTCCACACAGAAAGCTCTGGGTTTTTGGGCTCAGGTTTTGGATTCCACTCCTACAGGAAAGTTTGAGGGCCAGGCGTTTGAAAATTACGTTTTTTTTAATGATTATGCACGTCAAGAAAAAGAGTCAAAATGTTGAGAATGAAGTCGACTCTTCTGGTCCAAATCCAGTAAGAGGAGCGGCTGACAGCCATGAGAGCTGCCCGAGAGTCTACAGTCACACAGGAGCCAAATGCAACGGCACAAAGGATGTGTGAGTCCTTGCATCGTTCGTATGTAATCCAAACGACGCAAAATCCAAAAGAAGGTAAGCAGACGGGTCACAAACTGCTGACAGGTGAAGGGAGCTTAGACAAACAGTACAACAAAAACAGAGAACAAACGGGAACACGTGGGGAAAGACGAAGGATAACAGGAGGAACGAGAGGATGAACGCTGACAGACGGACCGACAAACAGAAAGCGAACAACACAAGCCAACAACACAAACAAACCTCAGGAGGGAGGTGAGGTGCAGGTGGAAACACAGGTGAGGGGAAAGAACAGAAAAACACCAGAAACAGGGACGTGGGTGATGAGCTGGTAAACACTGAAAGGAGGGAAAGTCCAGTGAAGGAGGTGCAGTGCAGGTGAAGGGCGGGGCTGATTCATCTGATTGGACACAGGTGTGGAGGGAAAATCAGGCCGCTGAGGAGCACAAGAGACCAGCATGAAACACACGATGAAACCAAGACCAGGTTCGTCCACATCAGGCCTTCTGTCGAGGCGAGGTTTGATGTCGTCTCAAAAGGTCGACTTCAATCTTGAAATGTCAACTTCCATCCTCCTCGCCTCAGTTTTTCTCTCACTCCAAACACTCGTCCTCGCTCTCCAGGACAGTGGAGGAGGAGGAGGAGGAGGAGGAGGAGGAGGAGGAGGCATCAGGCTTGTGACAGTTAACATATCGAAGAAAGATATTATAATAACTTATATTTAGTTAATTCAAGAAAATGAACTTTACTCAAGCCGACTTTTAAGACTCAACATGACGGAATACAAAAACACAACGTGATGTGTGACTGAAATGCGTAAAGAAATGATGTTTTTGATTTTTTGTTCTGCAGGTTTTAATTATAAACCAAAGTGTCAGACAGATGACAACATGGCCTTCAGACAGTTTTCTACACTAGCAGGTTAAAATAACGTCTTCAGACCCTCAGCTGTCATTCAGTTAAAGTTTCAGGACTGTGTTTTGCACGATTCATCATGTTCCCAAAAGTCTGTCCACAAAACGACTGGAGCTGGTTCACACTGATCTGCACTTTAAAAACAGAAGTGGTCCTTAAATCTGAGCAGACTGCGACTGAAACTTCTTTTAATTACCTGAAAACAATAAACTCACACAGTCTTGTGAGAAAAAAGCCATAAAACAAAAACTCTTCATCAGCTGCAGGAACTCTGAGGGGAAATACACAAAATATAAAGAGACAACAACGAGCAGCTGAGCTAATCACAGGAAAACAGGAAAACGGACCGAGCCAGAATCAGAACAGCAGCTGTGCAAGTGCATGGTGGAAGCTGTGGTAACCATGGCAACTGCTCTGCACCACACACACACACACACACAGAACAGGGGCGGGTCAGAACTTTTACAATCATCAATGAACAATGAGAGGATGAACGACGTGGTGGAGCTGAAACCAAACAGAACTTCTGACCACAACCAGTCGTCGTGTTCCGCTGTGAGATTTAACGCACTCACTCTTTCTGACTTTGTCTTCTTTTTGAATCTCTTGTTTCGAGGCTTCATGAACTCGTGAAGACAAGAAATAAAACACAAGTCAAAGTCGAGGCCAAAGAAGAAACGAGTGGAAACAGTGAGGAGACGAGTGGGAGGTTCAGGAGATGTGGAGCTGATCCTGAAGGATCAGGCTCAGCTTCCTGCTCCCAGTGATCGCTGAAATAAATAACAGAAGGTGGATTTCTTTTAATTCTACTTAAGAAAATCTCCGTCGTATAAGCTATTTATTTTCACTGCCCCTCCTCCTCCCCCACAGATCCAATCAGACACAGAAAAACTCTTTTTCTTTGTTAGATTTCTTCTTTTTGTTTGCACAAGTCGTCAACTTATGAGGAATATGTTACTGTTTCAGTGAAGTGTGAATAATAATGGCTGAACGTTACAAACTCACGGGCGTCTGGATGTTCTGGATGTTCTGGACGGAGGTGATCCGACATAAACTGCTGAAATTAGAAGTTTAACGAAAAGCTTCTTAATCCTTTTTAAGCTGGATCAGAAAACAATGATGCTTATCAAGGTGAAGAATGAAACTTGTAGAACAGATGCAGAACATGTCACTGTCTGAACCCTCTGGAGGAACAGAACCGGGTCCACTGTGTTCTGGACTGAACACTTGACTGAAACCGGCGACTTTATTATGCTCATCGTATCTGCTGGGGTTCAGTAGAATATCTGATTTCTCTCGTCTTTGCAGCTTTTGAAGCTTCGTCACAAAGTTTATTATTCACATTAATGAGACCAGCGAGAAACAAAGCAGCAACATCAGGAGAGAGTGTTCGACCGTCTCCTACAGAGGGAGGAATATTCTAAACAGACATCTGGAGCAGGAGTTTCATCACACCCTGTCATGCACATTTCATCACATACATCATATTAGAGGCCTTAAAAGGAAAGTTGATGAAACTCTCAGACACAGTAAAATATTTCTGTGTGAAACACTGCAATCGTCTGTTAATTTAACAGGCAGCTCGTCATCAAGACGGACCATCAGAGTGGAGACAAAGCAAGAGAGAGATTAGAGACGGATGGTGAATCGTTCCTGAGAACACTGAGTGCTTCATGTGTCCTGCAAACGGGCTCAAAACACTGCAAGCGTCAGAACTTCAAGTTCACAGTCTGGTTCTGTGTTTTGATTCACATTTACACTCAAATTGAATAAAATGCAGTGACCGGGGGAGCTGAGGAGGAGCACGTGAACTGTGGTTTAGGTTCCTGGGATTCATTTTTCAAAGCGAACCTGTCATGAACATCACACATCCTGGTGTCACCTGTTAAAAGCCACTGGGGGAGCAAGAAAGGTGAGCTAGGTAATCTTAGATGGCGCTCGAGGTGAGTTGGAGCGCAGCTTTGTGGCGGCCATGCATCATGCAGCATGACATCGCAGAAGAACATAACGCAGTCATCTGCGACGCTGCAGACAGAATATACAAGTCACGTTAGAAACACCGAAGTTTGGGTTAAAATAACAACGTTGCTCTTGTAACTACAATTAGACGTGTACTTATGTCATGTACATGACTTCAGTTGTGATATGTCACAAGTATTAGCTTCTCCAACAGGCTAACTGCCGTGTTAGCTTCTCCAACAGGCCTCATTAGCACAGTGGGTTTAACTTATCCACATCCATCCCCAAACGGCTCCCTGCAGAGACTTTGATGCACTTCATACACTGTCGGCTGACTTCCTGCATCCTACGTCCACTAGAGGTCGCCAGCTAGCGCGATACATAAATATGTGTCGTACCTGGTTGTTTTTTCTGATGAGACGTGCTAAACTCTGCCTAGTTGTCGCGCTGTGACATTTAAACACCTTTCACTGTGTTGCTCCATTTCTGTTTGATTCCAAGAACGAATTCAGTTTATCTCAACTCACTGAATCAGTGAACCAACACACTGACCTGACTTCATGTTTCCTCAAAGTTTTCAGTTTGAACATGTTGTCAGAGCGAGCGGTCACGCACTGAAGTCCTTCACTGGCAGATAAGTGGCGACGCTGCAGCTGTCGGTGTCGTTTAGTCTGCTGATGTGAGATGAACAGATTCTCATCAACCCCTCTGATCGCCGTCAGACACGAGATACACCGACTGACGGCCTGATGAGCGAGTCCACGTCACTGTGCTCCGAGTGTGTCAGTGTTTATTTAATCAGGACATGTCTGTGCTTTAATGAGACACGTCCACGTCTCCTTCAGCAGTGGTCTCACATCTCTTGTCCCTGGCAGGTTAGCATGCTAAAGTGGGCCTAAAGAGACACGCGTTCAAATTTAGCATCAGTGAGCCAGAGGCATTAGTTTCTACAGCATTAATGTTAGCTTCTTAAACAAGCTAACATTGGTTTTTAGCCTGTCAAAGATGCTAACAACAGTATTAGCTTCTCCTGCAGGCTAACATCAGTGTTAGCTTCTCCTGCAGGCTAACATCAGTGTTAGCTTCTCCTGCAGGCTAACATCAGTGTTAGCTTCTCCTGCAGGCTAACATCAGTGTTAGCTTCTCCTGCAGGCTAACATCAGTGTTAGCTTCTCCTGCAGGCTAACATCAGTGTAAGCCTCTAAAGCAGGATATCATCTGTGTTAGCTTCTCCAACATCAGTGTTAGCTTCTCTTTAAATGAAAATGAGAAATTGCGAGACCCGACCAGTCACCACGTGTCCGACTGTGACAGAACACCTCATCACAGGTGAGGTAATGATGTCACTGAGTAAATAACACGTGTGCCTGTAGAATAGAGCGAATCAGAAAAGAGCCGTTGTAAAGTTGGAACTACAGTTTTTACTGTGAAAAAATGTTCTCAGAATGAAGTTTGGTTCACCAGCCTGTCCACTGGACGGCCTGCAGGAGCCGAGGCTGTTTAATGTTGACAAGGTGCTTAAAACTGAGCTGACCTGCCTTCTAATGATGAACCTTTAACAAAGTAGAGTGACGATGGAAGTGGAGCTGTGTTCACCTCCGCTCAGCTCGGAGTCAACAGTCGAGTAATTAAAACAAGCAGCACAGCAGCCACAGTGGGCAGCTTATCAAACAGCCAAATAAAATATCTTCAAGAATACCCGGACAGGCCTGGCGAGTGATGACGGTGTTTTCAGGCTCTGAGGATCATAAAAGAATCTGATGTGTTTCTGTTCTGTTCTCTGACACGTCGACAACCATCAGAATGTCTGCAGGAGCATTTCTCAGCCCAGAGTGAGTCTGGTTCTGATGCAGTTTACCAAACTAAACATCCCTGAGGGCCCGACACATTCAGAGACGGCGATGTTGAATATTTTTTCGAGGGCCGTTATCACCGAGCTGCAGCACTCGGTGTTTCTCTGAGCCGTTGACGCAGCGCTCCAACCGTGTCATCACCAGGCAATATATATTTCTCTGATCCGTGATTACGACGTGGGCGACTTGTTTCTTATAGGTCAACACTGAATTGACTGCAGAGCACGTTGGGGGGGGTTCAATCAATAAGAGTGGCTTTGGTAAGGCTGCTCCCTGATCCGTGGCTCAGCTAAATCGATTGTCACCAGGAGGAGGATCCAGAGGGAGCTGGGGGGTGGAGGTTTGGGTGGTGCTGGTGTGTGTGTGTGTGTGTGGAGGTTTGGGTGGTGCTGGTGTGTGTGTGTGTGTGTGTGTGTGTGTGTGTGTGTGTGTTGTGTGTGTGTGTGCTGGTGTGATTGAAGGATTAAATCTGGTGGTTTCAAATCAGTCCACTTCATTAACAGATCGACAGGCTGATTGAGTCGGAGTCCGAATGATGATCAATGCAGCGCAGCGGCGAGCACTGTACGCCCCCACGGGGAGGGACAGCAGAGCATGATGGGAAACAGCCTGCGCAGGGTCGGTGCGTTTAAAGGACAGACAGCCGAGGCGGACAGAGGAAACGAAAACAAACCTCAGAGGTGTGAGGCGTGTCGGTGAAATGAAATGCGAAATACGTCGCTGTGGAGTCGATAACTGACTGAGACTCCGTCCGTCCTCGGCTGTGTCTCGGCAGCAGCACTCTCAGCAAGCCGGAGCAGAGATCCCTCCGCCTCTCCCCAGAAACATCCTGAGGGAATTCCAGGTCAGATGAAATACATAAACTCCCTCCAGTGGTTTCCTGCTCCACCCTGAGGTTTACTCCCAGATGGACGTAAGGGAAAGGTCCAAAGGAAGGCCCAGAGGAGGCGTCCTCATCAGGTGCCCGAACCTTCACTGAACCTCGACCTCCCTTCAGTTGTCAGAGGTCGCTCTCACGCCTCCCAGTGAGTTTAAGTGAGTTTCCATCAAATAAAATGTGTCCTGAGTTTTGGAGACGGGGTGTTTTTATTCTGTTCGGATGCAACTCTGCTGTTCTGCTGCCTGACTTCCTGTCGGGCTCCATCTGCTCTGTGCTGAGAAACACTTCAGGGACGCACCAGAATCCATCGACGAGTTCGTCTCCACAGCTCAGGACCGAGTGTTGGATAGAGCATCGACTGGTAAATCACAGGCTTTGTCTTCCAGCTCAGCTCTCTGTGAACCACATGTCTGCATTACAGCTGACGCTGCACCGCCGGCCCGTCAGCCCTCACTCATTATTAAAACCCTGAGACACTCGAGCTGCGTCGCTTGGGGCAGTAACTCACTCCCGACCCGAGGGAGCCATCGACTGTTCTCAGGCAGACCACCGCGGCCTCGGACTCTGAGGAGCTGACTCATCCCGGCAGCTACAAACCATCAGATCAGGGTCCGATGAAGCCAACAGAACCACGTTAACTCCCCAGAGCAAGGATGCATTTCAGGTTCACAAACCGGGCGCTCTTCTGGTTTTCTCTCCGCTACGCCTTGAGATCCTGTCGCAGGAGTGACGAGGTGACGACCCTGTCGGAGTCCAAGACGTGTTTGACTTTGTGCCGAGTCAATTTCATTGACTGGATCAGAAGAGCAAACAGAGTCCAGTGGAACGCTCAGCTCGCCCACTTGATCTCTTTATACTCAGTGTATTTTCTCACCAAACAAAGAGATGGTGAAAAAAAAAACAGCTTTAGACTTGAAAAGACTTATTTTAATATGAACGTTTGAATTTAACGTAACTGCTGAATAAACATCGATCAGTGTTTTTCATAAGAATAACTAAATATTGCTTTTAATGTTTACCAGAGGTGTCAAACGTTTTTTTTCTTCCAGGTACTCGTGTAGAAACAGACTCTGGTAAAAGTACTGACTCAGCTTGTTTCCTCCAGTAAAGTAATAGATTACAGGCTCTGACATGTACTCAGAGTATCAGAGTAAAAAGTCTCCCTCTGAAGGACATTTGTGGTCAAAGCTAACTGAAGCTCACGTCATATTAATAGAATTCAAAGCCTATTAAAGTTAAAGGTAGAATCAGTAGGATTTGTCCCAGCTGTTCCTGAACGCACCACAAAGACAGCTGATTGTTGAGTCTCATTCCCAGGACGTCAAACAGACACATGTTGGGTTGGTAAAGCGTCCCGAGCAGCAACAAAGAGAGAAAATCAGAAACTCTCTGCAGATACGAGACACTAACACGCCTTTTCTCCACATTCCAGTCTCCCTCTCTGTCTGTTTACGGCTTCTTACGGCTTTTACGTCTTTGTCTCGTCTCGCTGCGTCTGCCGTGCGTGATGTGCTCTGATTGGTCCACATCAGTCTGCTGATGCAGGGAAATAACAAGAATCCAGAATTCACCTCAGAGGCATCAAACTAAAGTAACGAGGCTGTTCTGAAGCTGCGAGGAGGAGAAAGTTCAGATGTTAAATAAATACTAGAGTAAAGTACAGATACCTGAAAGTTACTGTGAAAGTGACGTCAATAAAACCAAAATGTTTGACTTGATGGTGTAAAAGATTAAACGTGACATCACAGCTTCACTGAATGTTTTGTCACCTGCTCAGCAGGTAAATGTTCAGTGCAGAACGATCCGTCAGGCGCTGACAGTAATCTGTGTCATTAGAGTCTCAATGTTACAGAGAAGTTTCATTTGTTCGTCATCTCATCCTGTAATTAGATCTCAGGATCAAATCAAAGGTGGAGTCACAAACGAGCGCCCTCTGCGACTCGTCTCCCTGTAATTCTTTCCGTTTTAAATGAGATTCGTCGACTGCTGTGATCGGACAGGTTGTCTGCAGACGGAAGCGTGGCTTCTTTTGAACGGATCCACGCTTTCAACTTTCAATTAGCTCGCTGACAGATGGAGGAAGGAGTCATTTCCTGTTTCAGGCGCCGTGCGAGTGAAAAGGAAAACGAGGCCACGGGGCGAATGAATCCCAGCTGAAGTCGAATCGTCTGTATTTAAATCCTGTGACGGTTCAGGCGGATGTTGTCGGGGAAGCATGACAGTGTCAGGTTCTCCAAAAAGACGATCCGAGCGTCATTTTATCTCTCTTCACTCTGAAATATCTGGAGACGCCTTCTAATGAAAATCTGAACATTGGAGCTGTGAGGAGAACGTGCTCAGCTCTCAGTGTGAAAGTATTCAGCTGGACTCACTCACTTCCTCCTCTCACGTGTTTCTGATGATCGTCTTCACTCCAACAGACTCATAACTCACAATCACTCCTGCGTTTTTATCACTGACTAACATTATGAACTCACAGGTCATTTTTCACAGTTCACGGTCGTTCTTTAAAATCGCTCATCTTATTAAAATGTTACTGGGGTCGTTAATTATGCAAAAGCAGCGCAGGAGGACGACTGTAACGATTCCTTACTGTAGTTTGAACGGGACGAGGAGTGAAGGGTCCCGTTACATCACGCAGAGACTCAAACTCACAACCCACAGGCAGGTTACCAGGATGTAATGTGATGTTAGCTGACTGTGACAGCAGGAGGAGGAGGTGTTATTACAGCCAACATGGCTGCCAGAAGGCCGACCGCAGCTCCAGTCTCACCACTGGATGTTGTCGAGGACACCTGGAGACGTTTCCAGCTGTTGTTGGCTATTCTAACAGGAAGTCGACCCACCCAAGACTGAAACAGGTAGTTTAATCCATAACCAGGTGTTTTTTGTGCCTTAATCTAACCAGAGAATAAACACAGAGTTGTGACAAGAGAGAGAAATAAGAAAAATCTTTGTGAAGAAGCAACATTTAGCAGGAACCTACGCAGCGACATTTGTTCTGGAGATTGGGTTAATTTGCAATGCTTTAAATTTCTTTAAGCTGCAACTTTCGCTGTGGTTATGCAGAAAATCAACTTGGTGACGGTCGAGAGAAAAGATCCTTATTTGTCTTAAAACACCCAGTTCAGATGCAAAAGCACAGAAAAACAAGCGTGTTCATCTGAAACACACACAGCTCGTCTCAGTACAGTTACTCAGATGCTGATTGTTAAAAACCTCTCAGTCTCCTGCTAAGTGAATTAAAACGTCCCGTGACACTGAGGACACGACCTCCCTGACCCTGTGCGTCTCTGATTGTTGGACTTTCAGCCGAGCGTCTCTTGTTTCCAGGAGAACTTCGGTCCGATCGCTGAGGACTGGCAGATTAAATGGCTCGTTAAGACTCTTTCTCCAGCAGTTAAAGGGTTGTGTGTGATTAGCGAAGGGTTAAACCTCCCCTCCTCTCTCCGGCCCTGCAGGATGGTTTGGATTATCTCTCCTCACCCCCCTCCCGTGTTATCAGCGGTGGAGGGGGTCGACCCTCGCCTGCAGAGGAGCACGAGCTACAGATGGCGGAGGAAATTAGAGTCTGCACGCCACGATCAGGATCACAGCTAAAACCCCCGAAAACAGCCGTCTCAGGTGGAGGTCTCTGATCGTCAGGGAGACTCTGCTGCTCATGAATCATTCATTTCACTTCTTTTTACTTCACCTGCAGGACTTCACATAGTCACTGATTGAATATTAGCTCAAGTACTGAAGTCCAGCGATGAGGTACCTGCAATTAACCGGCTTATTAATTACATTTCAGTAGCGTTCCACTTCAAACGTGAGTTTTTCTTCTCCGGCTGGTTGCAGAATGATTTCCTGCTCGTCCTTGCAGCGAGACGACAGACTCCCGGCGTCTGCCAATCCGCAACAAACGCAGTAAGCCAATTAGAGATAACTATCATGGAACTTAATCAAATTAGTATCGCTGATTTGCCGTCCCCTCTCTTTTCCATTTAGGCCCTGCAATCCCCACAACATCCCCTCTCTCCTCCCCTCCAGCCCTCCCACGTACGCTCCACTACAGCAGGCAGGCCCACCAACAAAGGCTTTGTGTCTTAATGTACGAGAGGAAAAAAGAAAACAGACGGCAGAAAAACCCGCCTGTGCTCCGGATGGAAAGATTAGTATTCAGGAAGAGGTGCGTCGATGGAGCTGAGGTGGAAACAACCGTCAGAGCCGAGAGTCCAGAATCACAAAGACATGAAAACAGCGACCGTCCTTCCTCTCACACGTCTCAGCAGGGACAACAAATCAGAAAAAAGCAGCTGTCATCTGTGAATTTAAGAATAATTCAAGTATCAGCATCACGCCTCCGTTCAGACTGGCTGGTCCTCCGCCATCAGCATCTGTTCTCGCTGCCATCGCATCAAATCCAGCAGCCTGGTCGGCAGCTGCACGCTCACAAGAGTGACGCAGTTGTTACGGATCAGGACTGAGATTGGAGTCTTTGGCCTTGTCCACACTTTAACGCATACCTCACTGTACGTGGGGGAAGTGACGTCGTCGGCTTGAACTCGTCGCTGATTGGATGTCGCGGCGCGATGCCGCCTGAAAAGTTCGATATTTTCAACTTTATTCGCGTCGCTCCAGACGCTTCAGACGCTCCAGACGCGCCGCCGCCGCCTGAATCGTGTCATCGCGCCATTTACATTGATTTTCAATGTAGAGTTGCCGCTCAATTTGCGTCTATCGCGTTGTCTGAAGACACACTAACTTTCCTGTTGATGTAAAAGAGAAATCAACCTGAAAACATCCGCTCATTTATACAAACACACCGAGTGTTTCCTGAATCTGTTCTGGACGCTTCCTAGGAACGATTCAGACCCGACAGCCCGGTTAATAACCCGTTAAGGAATATGTAACCGGGCCGCTCGGCGCCGCAGTAAGCTGAGACATATGGTGGGAGGAATAATCTGACAGCGACGGCCGGACGACCGTCAGGCTTCAGTTAAAACCCCCGAAACACTTCCAGCAAAGTGGATGAAGCTTAGAGAGAAATTAAGACCAAACCGTCTCCGGCACAACAAAACGAATCTTCATTAGTATTTTCACTGAGCGCCTCTGAAATACAAAGCAACGAGGATGTTAATAGCTCCTGTCTGAGGTACTTGTACTGTACTGAAGTATTTAAATGATCTGTTACTTCATATTTACACTTTTTACTCGTCTGCATTACTCTGATTACTTTTAAGTGATTTAAATACATTTATTTTCTATCAGATAACAAAGTTCTGATAATCAGAAAAATGCATATTTATACATACACACACAATTTTACATATATATAAATTATACAATATATTATATATGTTGTAAATATCATATTTATTAATCATACAACATCAACACATCACACAGTTCTGCACTGTATTATATATATGTATAAGCATATAAAGCATATATATACAATATGTGTGTGTATATACATTATACACAATATTATATATATAGTATAATGTTTGTATCCTATTTATTCATGTTTATACACATTATACATATTTTTAAACACACTATGCAGTTTTATATTACATAAACATTAATTGTATTTATTACTTTATTATATTATACATACTTATATAATATATGAACATATATAATATTACATTACACTTTCATAATATCTCTATATTTCCTGTTGTATTGTTTTATAAATGTCAGTATTTTTGTTTTCTTTCTTTTCTTTGTGTGTTTTATTTGTACAAACATTAGATGAGATAAAATCACATGACTCATGTATAACAGATAAAAATGAATATAATATAATTAAAAAACAACAAATAAGAAACAAAAAAACACTCAATAATCAGAAAACAAATCAATCAATAGACAATAAACAAATAAAAAATAAACAATAAAAAATGCTGATGCACCACAGTGCCTTGCTCAGAGGGCAGGTCGTTGGTCTTCGGTCTGTGTGGGTTTTAACCTGCCAGCCTTCCGTCTGCGTCTCTGATCTCTGGCTCAGTGTCAGTCAGGTGAAATAAATCAGGGACTACTTCTTTATTTCTGCGGCGTCGCTCCCTCCACACCTTCTGGAAGGTCTTTAACCTCGTCCAGGAAGCTAATCAGCGGCGTTGTGAGTGATTTAGAACCGGCCCGCTCCGCTCTGCTGTCTGGCAGGCGGTGATAGCCCCCCGGAGAGCTGTTAGAGCCGCCGGCGTGGAACCAACCGTGTCCAACAGCACCGCAGAAGGCCCACATCTACTGGTGCTGCTGCTGCTGTGTGAGAGGACGGAGACAGGACGCACTCAGCAGCTGGACCGGGAGGTGGCGGGACAGATTAGTCCACTAGTCCGTCTTGGTGGAACGCCAACGGCGTCCAAAATGGATCTATGAGCCAATCTGAGCTGTGTAAATATTAATCCAGTGACGTGGAGAGTTTAATGAGACGTGTTGGGTTCTGTTTGAACAACCGGCTCAGGAACCTGCACACGATGATACAGTGCTGATGAAATCCTCTGTTTGACTTCTGGAACGAAACACAAACTCTGAAACAGTCGCAGGTTTTTATGTAAAGAAGATTTAAAACATGAAGACTTTAATCTTTTTATAAACTATAAACCAACGACAGAGTTCCCCTGAGAGGCTCCCGGTCCGGTCCAGCCATGACTGGACTGATGCACGTGCATTAATGAAATCTCCCTTTTTACAAAAGAGAAGAATAATCATAGTTTTAAAATCTTTTAACAGGCTCCTCTGTCTTCTCCCTCGAGCTCCAGAACAGGGAGTTATGTTTCACTTCACAACTTTAACTTCTGGACTCAAGATGACGTACTGCTCCTGTTATTTTCAGCCCAGATTCACACTGGCACCTCTAAGCCCCGGGTGGAGCTGATTTCCTGGGGATAATCCAGGGCTAACAGCTCCACTAGCCCGGGGCTAACAGCTCTCCTAGCCCAAGGCTAACAGCTCCCCTAGCCCGGGGCTAACAGCTCCACTAGCCCGGGGCTAACAGCTCCACTAGCCCGGGGCTAACAGCTCCCCTAGCCCGAGGCTAACAGCTCCACTAGCCCGAGGCTAACAGCTCCACTAGACCGGGGCTAACATCTCCACTAGCCCGAGGCTAACAGCTCCACTAGCCCGAGGCTAGCATCTCTCCTAGCCCAGGGCTAACAGCTCCACTAGCCCGAGGCTAGCATCTCTCCTAGCCCGAGGCTAACAGCTCCACTAGCCCAAGGCTAACAGCTCCCCTAGCCCGGGGCTAACAGCTCCACTAGCCCAGGGCTAACAGCTTCACTAGCCCGAGGCTAACAACTCTCCTAGCCCAGGGCTAACAGCTCCACTAGCCCGGGGCTAGCAGCTCTCCTAGCCCAAGGCTAACAGCTCCTCTAGCCCGGGGCAAACAGCTCCACTAGCCCGGGGCTAGCAGCTCCACTAGCCCGGGGCAAACAGCTCCACTAGCCCGGGGCTAACAGCTCCACTAGCCCGGGGCTAACAGCTCTCCTAGCCCGGGGCTAACAGCTCCACTAGCCCGGGGCTAACAGCTCCACTAGCCCGGGGCTAACATCTCCACTAGCCCGGGGCTAACAGCTCCACTAGCCCAGGGCTAACAGCTCTCACTAGCCCGGGGCTAACAGCTCCCCTAGCCCAAGGCTAACAGCTCTCGTAGCCCGGGGCTAACAGCTCCACTAGTAAATATTGCTTGGTAAGTGACCATCGGTTGCACACTACTTTTCGTGATGCATTGTGGGATACTTTCAGTCACTATAGGGTATAATATTTCCCACTAGACATTCGAACAGCACTACAAAATGGCGTAGTCACTATGTAGGGAGTGGTGATTTGGTGGTTTGGGTCACAGCCTGTATGTGGTGGCTCATGTTGGTATCGTTGGATAATAAATGAATGTGTGGGAAACACTGATGATGTCAGAACTGATGCTGCATGATGAATCAGATTCTGTGTTTCTGGGCGGGTCTCAGTTTAGACCTGGACGGGCCCTGTAAGGGACACACTGCTGCTGGACCCTGGAGTTCTGTCTGAAGGACCCGGGTCAGAGTCCAGAGAGTCCACCAACACAAACTAAGGACCGGCTTCCAACACATGAGGGTCCACAGAGCCCCTTTAATATTCTGCTGATGATGATGTAAATCATAATGAAATGTGACGTTTACATTAAACTCTTCTCTCTCAGACATTTTTATTGCATTTATTATTTTTTTAAGGTGTGCGTGCACGAGCGTGCGTGCGTGTGCGGCGGGGGCGTGGAGGTGGAGGGGAGTGTTGCGTCCCCTCACGTGACCAGCCTGTCTGTCCGCTCCTGGTCCGGGTCTTTGTTGTGGTTGCAGCTGCTGCTTTTCTTTTTACGCACCGCGGCTCTCTGACGCGCCTCTTCACCGCACCGCACCGCACCGCACCGCACCGCCGGAGCTCCGCGAGAATCAGCCCGACCGACAGAGAGGACGAGGCGGGTAGCTGCGCGGCGCGACACCCGCCACAGACACGCTGCGTGGCTCACATCGAGCTGAAAAAAAAAAAAAAAAGGAAAAAGAGAGCGAAGACGCGGAGGTTCGGTGCGGAGGGCGGACGGGACGGGAGAATGCAGCCGCTGCCTCCTCGGCTCCCTCTCTGGACTCACCGGACCGCCTCCTGAAGCAGCTACCCGCACATTCCTCCATCTTCCCCGCACACTGCGCGTCTCTCCTGCGGGAGGCAGCCGGGCTGCTCGCTGTCGGATTACACCACATTGTTTGCACGCCTTCTTTTTTTATTCTTCCTCCGCCTGAATCGAGATTTGAGTGATTCCGTCCTCCTCCACCCTCCTCCTCATCATGGTGTCGGGCCCCACGGCCGGAGGGAGGCGTCCCGGCGGGGTCTTCCTGTACCTGGTGTCCGCCTGCCTGCTGTCCGCGCTGCTCCACCTGCCGGAGGCTGGCGCGTCTTATTACCCTCAGAGCGGAGAGTGCAAAGGGAAGAAGGACTGCACAGGTAGGAACTGCTGCTGCACCTCCATCACCTCCATCACCTCCACACAGGAGCCCCACATACAGCCTGTACTGATATCAGAGCCTGCTGCTCCTCCATCACTCTGCTGTCCTCTCAGGACTGTTAGTTAGTCTCCTGCTGACAGAAACCACGTTAATATTCCAGACTGAGACCTGAAGGATGCTTCTCATCTGCTACAGATGGAGTTAATTGTGATGATGCAGCGATATCTGCTCGATAAATATTGCAAAATTAAATATCGGCCCGATAACTGACAAAGTTACACCATCAGTTATCTGCAGATAGTGATGATTACAGCCGGTCACACAAAGTCAGATGGTTTAGTGCAGCAGTTGTGATTTTCCTGACACACGCTGGTCCTGCAGGTGTGTGTGACGTGTTTGTAAGAGCTGGTAGAAGTTTGTGTTGTTGGCTGGTGGAGGGGAGACTGTTCCTCAGCAGGTCCTAACGTGTTTTTTGTTGCACTCCCGTCTCTTCAAAGTCGAAATACTTCTATTTCTATGAGAGGACGCCGTCTCTGCACCACAGATCTCATGTTTTACTTGTGTTTCATGTGTTGTTGTTGTTGCACTGAGCTGCGTCTGATTGGCGGGCGTGACAGAACGCGGGTCAGACGTGCATCCCGCAGTCTGATCACCCCTGTTGTTTCAAGCCGCCTTCAGCTCTGGTAGGTGGCGGTATGCACCTTTAATGGTGTTTTGTGAGCAGCCAATTAAAACAGAGAAGAAGAACAACAAACACGCTGATGTCGCGCTCATGACACCAAACTGCTGCGGCCGTGTAGAGATTGGCAGGTCGTCACCGGACCTGTCTGCTGTCTGACTCGCAGCCGTGCAGGAAAAAGGATCAAAACGTTGGTTTCTATTATTGATTATTTATCGGTAATCATCAGTTATCATATCGGCTGAGAAATACGATGCATCTGTTCTGGAATCTAAACTCTGAAAATGTCACATTTTATGTAAAGAACAGAACTTTAGAGTATGAACACGTCAAGACTTGAATCTGTTCTATAATCTATAATCCAGCTCAGATCTCCCCTGAGAGGTTCCCAGTGTACCGATGATGTTATTGATCACACTCCCCGCCACACGTTCACTGAGCCATAAAGAAATGCTCTAACTTTGTTTTTCTTCTGTCACATCTTGAGCTCGTGGACACAAGATGTCTCCTCGAAGTGTTTGTTCACTGGAGGCTTCAGCTGTCCACGACCAGGACTGGCTGCATGACTATCTGTGATGTCACCAATCGTCCCCGTAGGCCCCGCCCCTTAAACTCTGATCTTCGATGAGCTCCAGAGAAACTGCGCTCTGCTGCAGACGTTCTTCCACACGGAGAAGCTCCAGCCTGCTCTCAGACGTCGGCTGTTTGTGCTCCATCACTAGTTTCCTGCCGACTGAACGGTGACAGAAGTCACATTAATATTCCTGCATGTTGCCGGGAAATCAATATTTTATCGATGACATGAGCAGTCAGACGTATCGGAGGCATTTCATCTGCTGCAGTGGGAGTCTGCTGTGATAATGCAGCTGTGTGAACGATTATTTATTGCATTATGATCGTTGTGTGCAGGAATCACAGGTGCTTTCTATGGATTTTGATTTAACTTGAAGGAATCAGTTTTTTTTGGTAAACAATCTTTTCATATGTTTATCATGTTAAATACAGAGGTGATGGCGCCTCCAGCTTCCTTAAATGAGAAAAATACCTTTTAATGTGTATTTTGTGATGTTATAAATGTCTGTATGTTGGTGCCTCCATGTTGAACCTTGAAAATATATATCGGATATTTTTTTCCACCGTGTCGTCACCCAGACGTCTCGGGCAGGTTGGTAGCGGGCGTCACCATCTTGGTGGTGACTGACTGCTTCTAACTCCCAGCATGCAAAGCGGCGGAGCTGAAGCGAGCCGCCTAGTTGGTTAAACAAGCCCACCTAGCTGGATGCTACCAAGCTAGCTAAGAGAAGCAATGTCACCTCAGGACTGTCACGTTAGCATTAACTGAAGACACTGAGCAACACTCGGCACAGGTTTGTGTTCCTGTTCACGTTAGTTCAGATTTAAAAATCCTCCACAAGCTTTCAGCAGCACGAACACGGCGAGGTGACGACCAGCGGCTGGAGTCAGCTCAGGTGACGCCGAGCAGACTGATGTAGTCAGAACTTTAAGTCCTGTTCGAACAAATTACTGATATTTTCACCCTGTGTTTAAAAAAATGGACAAACCAAAAGAGGAAGCTGATGAATTTGTGTGGACGGACACTGAGGTGTAACGTCATCGTCACCGTCGTCTCACACGGACACACAGAAACCAGAACAAAAAATGACCAGAAGAAGGTGTTTTTTGAAATGAGAGGCTACAGAAAAATGTTTGTTTTCTGCTAAATATGGTTATAAATCTGAGACTTTTCTTAGGATCTCGTCACGAGGAGCAACTTGAAGTACGAGGAAGCTTTTTTTAAAAACACCAGCGAGCATGAAGAGTAAATATCTGTGAGTTCATCGCGGCCTCTCACCGTCACTGCTCAGTCAGAGAGTCGATCGATGTTCATCCTTCATATCGACGACTCATAAATTCATTATGGAGTTCTTCCTCTTCAGCTTTTATTAAATATGCAACAGATAAAAACAGCCGTCATGTCGCTGCGTTAGCTGTCACTGCGGGGCGTCTGGATGAACCCGCCTCGCTCCTGTTTGATTAACGAACACGAGCCGCCTCCTCTGCTCTGCACGTTGGTTTGCATTGACAAATGGAGCAGTTTTCCAGGCAGACGAGCGCCGCGTCCTGATCCGGAGCACAATGCAAACATTCTGCAGAGGCAAAAATGAAAATGTTCCGAGTCACTAACCAAACCCAACACCTCCATTTTCAGCACAGAGAGTTTAATTCACACAGTTCGTGCTAAGCAATCACCGTGTTGCACTCGATAGCAGATAATTGACTGCGCTGCTCTCAGAGAAAACAGAAGAAAGGCTTTTAGAGAGTCGGAACAAAATGGCATGTGGCACTTTGCAGGGAGCAGCAGGCTGCTGTGTTCAGGGTTTGACGGGAAAATAGAGCCCCGGAGAAGCATCGAGCATTCATAGCACGCCATTATTCTGCGTTATTATGACGGCGCTGTAAAACGTGGCGTGTGGAGAGGTCGGGCAGAGCGTTCCTGACGTCAGCTCTGATCCCTGGAGGCACGATAACGTTTGTTCTGCCACTCAGAACGTAAAGAGAGAGCCGGGTTCTGTTCTGTGGTTCCTGTCCACTCCACCGTCCCACTTCCTGTCTGTGGTGGATCAGAGTCCCGCTGGAGATGAAAACTCCTGAGAAATATTGAGTTCATGTTGAAACAGCAGCTGTAGTTTCTATCAACCAAACAGGAGGACGTGGTTCAGCTGGTGGTTGAACATGATATGAAAACACTGAAGCTGCTCATGTGTTGATAACATGTTAGAACTTAATAACTGGCTGATATTAGACGCAGCTACATGAGGTGCTGCTGCGTCCAGACGAGCGTTCGTTAATGAGTCTTGAGGGAAGTCAACATTTTGTCTCTGTCCTCTCGGAGATGTTTAGATCAGAGGTGTTTTTCTTGCTCTTGATTTTACGTCCTGTGAAACATAAACTGTGTCAGATGAGTTTAAAATAGAACGAGCCGGATCAAACCTCCCCGAGGCCCCGAGGCGTCCTCACAGCGGGTCGCTGTCAGAGGTTAAATCATCCACACGCTGACAGCTGCTTCACCCGCTCACAATCACTGGTGGACCGTCCCGTCCGGAGACGAGACGCCATGTTCGGCGGGAAACGGTCGGTTATCGACGTCCTGTCAGCTGCTGGTGGAAACACGGGGAGAACAAATGAGATCGATGAGTTTGAATCTGTGACATTAACGTGATCGTGTTCAGCCGTCAGCTGCTTCTGCTGCGTCCTCCACGCGCCGCCTGAGACGTGGTTCTGATGAGGTTCGGCTCAGATGAAACGCTGCTCTTGTTGTTTTCCTTTATTATTAATTGTCCGGTTGTTTTCCAGTCATCGTCTGTCAGGCTGCGTCCTCAGTCTGTCCTGCTGTCGTCCTGTGTTCCTGTGTTTATGTCTCTTCTCTGTGTTTGCTTCACGGTTAAGTTGTCTGGATTCTCTCTCGCGGGCTTCATGTTTGTCTCAGGCTGGATTGTGGATCATTGGACTGGTTTTGTCTGCGTCTGGCTCCTGTTGTTGTGAAGCTGACGGGTCAGATATGTTGACAGTTTAACAATAAACACTGCAGACTGAAATGAAACAGTAAACCTCACTGCAAATGTAAGAAAGATTAATCACTCCGAGCGTCTTCTTCTGCTTCATGTAACGTAAAAACCAGAGAGTTTCTCATCGGCTGATATCAGAAAACTATTCCATATGTCTGTGACCAGCACAGTGACTGGTCTCTAATGTGTGACAGTATGAGGATGTATTTGTCTTCATGTTTCAGATCAGTTTGAGGAGTTTGCAGTGTGGTACCAGGACTGGTCCTGGTCCTGGTCCTGACTCGGTCTCAGTTTACAAGCAGCTCGTTCATCGAGCATGAGAGAAAAAACAAACTGGATGACAGTTAAAAACAAGCTCAGGCTCGTCTAACGCCGATGTTTTCCTTCAGTAGATCGTCTCGGCCCCACTGCTTCACTTTCAGTAATAAAATGGCAGAAGTTGGCGTTGAGCCCGGATGAGCCCGGATGAGCCCGGCAGGTACGGCGTGCAGTTATGAAGTGAAGGAGTCTCCAGCTTCAGAGTTGTTTCTGCGCTGATGTGGCCTGCAGACTGTCTGCAGTGTGAGTGTGCACTGAGACCGTCCAGCGGTCCGGTTGTGTTCCAGGACAGTCGGGACGAAAGAGAACTGAAATCCTGCTGACTATAAAACACGTTCTGCTCCTGCAGATCCTCTCAGAGCGCTTCCTGTTCGCCCGGCGCTCATGCGTTCTCCTCAAACCCGTCATCGTGACGTCGAGTGGAAAAGGAAACTCACCCGCTCGACAAACACTCAGCAACAGGCGTGATTAAGATGTCAGCGGACGCGGCGACATTAACAGATGAATAGTGATGTGGTGTCGACACTGTTTACAGCTTACAGCCTGCTGACGCTCTCAGCCAGCAGCTGACGGAGAACAGAACCCATCAGCTGCTGTGGTGACGGAGCAGGTGGAGAGTTACCAGAACACCTGAAGAAGAAGAACAAAGCAAGCCTTTTCTTCTTCTTTGTCTCCTTTGTTATCTCCTTCTTCCTCTTCATTTTCTTCTTCTTCTTCTTCTTTAGAACACTTTAGAACACAGGACTACGTTTTATCTCTATCGTGTTGTGTTTTCTCACCGGCTCGGTCTGCAGCCTGCTGGCAGGACGAGCTGAGTGGATTCTGGGTGAAGTCGTGTGTTTGGACGCTGGCTAACAGGCGTTTTATACGTGGTAATGAAGCAGAAACCAGCAGATGAGAAGTGACACGATGTTCTTTCTGCTTTCTGCAGAAACAACAACACGATGTGAGTTTGTTCACAGCGCAGCAGAGACGACATTCATCATGTTTCTGGCTCAGATTGAAGCCTCCCCCAGGTTTCTACACATCAGCTCCTCTAAGTGTTTTCCTTGCAGATGCTGCTGATCGATGGCACGTCTTCCTTTATTAAAGACGAGGACGTGCTGCGGTGGGCGTCGCTCCATTATTACAACCAGGATTTCTTTTGTGTTTCTGTTTGTGAGCATCGGAGCGACGAGCCGAGGTCGTTTCTCATTTACTCACGTCAGATCCTCCCGGAACAAAACTCCAGATGCTGTCGTGAAAGTTTGTGTCTGAAGGAGGTTTTTACTCTCTAGTTTTGAATATTGAGACATTCAAACAATTCTGGTGTTTCACAATCTGATGTTTTGGGGTATTTTCATGACAGCAGCAGTTGAAAAGCTGCATGTCGTCGTGTTCTGTTGCCTGTCAGGGATTTTTGTATCGTGACTGTGACTCATCGGGTTCTTCTGAAGTCACATTTGTTGCCACTTTTCTTTGTTTTGCAGTAAAAATGTATCAGTTTCATTTTGTTCCTTGTGCCGGCCCGTCATTAAACAGCTTCACCGGTGATGATTAATGAGACGCACAGCTTCTGACCTCACTAAAGGTTTATACAACCTGTTTTTTTTTAAAGAAGAGAGCAAATTGAAAAAGGTGGTTTGCCAGAAGACAAGAGTCTCTTTACTGGCAGTAAACAGATGTTTTGTCTGACGTTCACAGTTTGACTCCGACATGAGAACGAGTGGTTATCTACCTGAGTAACTCACGATACGACTCAGGATAAAGTTATCATGACACAGTGATTCTACGATGATCGATACAAGACAATCATCTAACTGCACATCCTGATATCATGATGTAAAAAACACTCTTCACTTCTTTATAACTCAGCCATCAGCAGCTGCTGTGTGCAGCAGCCTCATGGACGTGCAGACGGTCGTCACTGGAGACTTTCAGACTGGAGAAAACTTAAAAATGTGGTTTTCCTCAGGCGAGTTCTGCACCTGTGAGGACCGCAGGTCATTATCTCCTCACCCTCGTGCTGATGGAGCTTTTATTAGTCCACAAAACATTTCTGTGACTTGATTTAAAACGTGAAAAACAACCAACAAACGTAAAATAAGCCCTGAGATCCCAAAACTGATGTGAAAAAAACGTCATTTCCACCTTTTTTAAAGCAGAAACCTTCAGTTCAGCTTCAGGTGGGGGTAAACCTTTTCACTTTGGGGTGACCTGTTCCTTTAATGTGTCCAGTCTAAAGAGTTTCAGTCTTAACGAGATGTGAAGGTTTGTGAGAAGAGAGTCGGACGAGTCGTCGGTTCCAGAATCCTTCGCTGGTCCTTGAAGTTTAACAGAAGCTCTTTCAGTTTATGAAAAACACTTTCACCACCTGCTCGCTCATTTTGAGTCGGAGCGTCTCAACACTGAAGTGGCAGGACGGCGTGTGTGGAACAGATTATATTTTCAAGGCCACATCGGATGAACTCGCCGACTGTTTTTCCGCTGATGCCGGCTCGGTGTCTCCAGCGCCGCTCCGCTCCGGCTGAGAGGGAATTATCCACCGATCAGTTTTGGCAAAGCAATTATCTGCAGCGCTGCGGGGTGACAGGCGCTTTTAATTGTCTTTCATGAGGCCATAAAAGGTGTTTGTCAACTGGCTGGATGTGGACTTTCTAAATCTGCGGCGCTTCTCAGAGTTTAATTAAGCCTCGAGGATGAAACGCGACGTAAAGTCAAGGTGCTCTGTGTGTCTGTCAGCGGCGAGTCTGTCAGGTCCAAACTGTCTGTCTGTTGTTGTTCCACTGAAGGTCGGCAGGTCGAGGCTCTGCAATTACAGTCACTCCAGTTAATCTGTGAATGTGGCACTCTCAGAAAAAGGCAGACAGGACTTTTCAATTTGTTCCGAAAATTAGATCACATTTCAGAAGAGAAGAAACTGTAATATTCTGACAGCAGGGCCCCAAAAACCTGAACAATCACAGAGAACAACGACCTCGTCAAGCCTCCGTAATGTTCTGCAATTAAAACGTTCAGCTTTTCAGTTTTCAGCTTTACTTTCACGTCAGATCCTGGAGATAGTTAGACACATAAAAACAGTTTGATTATCTTTAAAAACTGCCAAAGTCGTGTAAGGTTGCTCACCTGTCTGTGGCCGACCAGCACATCAGGAGCAGTTCAGGGAATAAAATCATTTGAAGATGATTTAGAAATAAAAACCAGCGGTTGAGCTCGTCTCCCTCCTGAGAGGCTCCTCTGAGACAGTCAGACACATTTCATTCATTGATTTTCTGTTTTAATAAGTGGAATAAACTGAACATTGAGTCTGAAATGTTTTTCCTGTTTGAACAGGCTCCATCCTGTTGGCAGCCTGTGTAGGAGTTGAGGCGGCTCGTGTTTCGTGGTGCTTCCACTGTGACGAGGAGGGAAAATCATGTTAGAAAGAAGAAGTGACGTGACAAACACAAAGCCTCCTGTCCTTGATATCTGAGGCCAGCAGAGGAAACACAGGGCGTCCGTCAGCGTGCACCATGACTCACAGTAAGGTGATCTGGCGGCTCTACAGGTGTGTCGTCCCCTGCAGGCCCTCAGGTGCGCCCGCCCCCCGCCGACACCCCCGTCGTCCTCCAACGCGCCCCTCCGTCTCCCTGCGGCGCCGGCTCTCCGTCACACGCTGATGTTTGCACTTCAAACGGGCTGATCTCGCTCAGCAGGCGCCGCGGATCGGCCGCAGGTGTGAACATCTCGCTGCCTTTGATCTCACCTCAGATCATTTTCAGGGCGATTCCACTGGAGGAACGTGACTCCTCACTTCCTCCTCTCTCCCCTCTGACACCTCCTCCACCGGGAGGGCGGGGCCAAAGGTCAGAGGTCAAAGGTCAGAGGTCGGCTGCAGAACAGCATCGGTTCCCTGCTCAGAGACACGTCTCTCTGATAAAACACTGAAGGACGTGAACAGTTGATGTTCGATCAGTCAGTCGGGTAAAGAAGTGAACAAATAAGTGAGTTGAACTTGTTTAAAGAGGCGCGTGTGCAGCGACGGGTCTCTGAACTAAAGATATAAATAAAATGTCCGTAGAAGAATGTTTATCACATGTTCTCTGAGGACACGATGTCTTCAAATGTCTCGTACATTAAAGACCTGAAACAGAAAACGTTTCCTGTTGGATAAATGACTTTAATGACTAATGACATCATGTTTTGTCCCAGTTCTGATTCTGATACCTGAACTTTGTGTATCAGCTGATACCGAGAACTGAACCAATACCAGTGTGTTGAAATAATCTTATTCTTTAACAGCAGATAATTTGTGTATTCAACAATGTGAATGCAGAATGATTCTCGCTGCGTCTCAGTGATCGATATCGCTGCAGAATCTTCCACATCCGCGTCGCAATGCATCTTACAATGGAGTGACGTCCTCACCTCTGCTGCTGGTCGGGTCCGGCGCTGGTGTTGGTGCCGGTTCCTCCCTCGTAGTGAGTCTGACCATCAGCTGACTCTCAGAGTACATTTTGTCGTAGTGATAAAATCCAGGGACGGTTCTGTTCCTTCAGATTTCATCTCATCTGTTCTGTGTTTCTCTTCTGTTCTGCTTTCTGAGGCCAAACACAACAAGTGTGTGTGTGTGTGTGTGCGTGTGTGTGTGTGTGTGTGTGTGCGTGTGTGTGTGTGTGTGTGTGTGTGTGTGTGTGTGTGTGTGTGTTCACTCTGCTCTGTCGTCTCTGCGTTGTGATGTGGTGCAGCTTACGAGTGGTGAAGTCTAAAACATTTCCAGCTGCAGCAGACGAGTCAGAACAGACCAGAACGCTCTCTCCTGCTGGTCTCGTCCCTCCACCGACTCTGTGAGCGTCCACGCCACCTTCAAGTTCACCGTATGTTTTTAAAATGAAAGTCGGTTTAAGCAGAAAATCTGAAAAACCTGAAACATCTGACAGCAGCTGCAGCTCTGTTGATGTTGGCAGTGTGATTGGAACATGAAGTGAAGCCAGACCTCCAGCGCGGCTCCCACAGGGGGCGTAGCTTCATCTGAAGGCCTCTGCAGACATCAGACCCAACACAGACTGAGTGTTCAGGCAGGTTTGTTCTCCGAGGCTGAAGTCTGTCCTGACCACCGCCCCCGTACATCCGAGGAGATCTGCTCAGAGAGGGAAAACACACCGCCGTGTGCTCATAACGAATACCAGGTACCGCTTCAAATGCGGACGATACGCCTCGCAGTCGTAGCGCCAACATGGCCTCCGCGTCCTGTCTCCTTCGCTCTGCAGCAGACTCTCTGTCACGTCCTCAGTCCGGTCCGCTAACACGTCTTAATACCTCCTGGACGTTTGGGCGTCAGACCAAAGGAACAATTAAGATCTGGCGACAACCTCCAGCCCCTCGCTGAGAAAATTGAAATGATTTCTGTGACATTGGCGTAATGTGTGGGCTGTCAATTATGCGAGGTAATGCTGCGTGCGTCGATGGCTCTGTAGATTAGCCGTGAATGGCAGCTTTATGAAGGCAGACGCCTCATTTGTCAGATTTAGAGCGCCTCGGCCTGCACGCTGCCGCCGCCGCTCTATTCCAGCCAGCGTTTCTCCCCGTGACATGCAGGCCTGATTAAAGATATACGGCTCATCAAAATGCTAAATACAAAGGTGGTGATTTAGCCTCCGTTTGCATGTGAGGATGGATTGAACAGCAGCGTGTGTTTCCAAGCTGTCAGCAGCCGGAATCACTTTATATCTGCAGTCAGCGACGGAGCGGTCGTGTGTCTCGACGAGGCCGACGCAAAAACAGTCGCAACACAGCCGAGCGACCGGATCTGATGACTGACATGAGACCGGATCAACTACAGAATCATAGAATTAATCACAATCGGGTGACAAAATGTCTCAGTTTCTGACTAAAACGAGCAGTTTGAAGCAAATCTCCAGAAGCTCTGCAGAAGACAGTGTCAGTTAAAGTCATCTGAATCTTCACTGTGAGCGTATTCTCATGATCGCGTTAGCATTTAGCACGAAGCTCCGCTACAGCTGTGAGCACGGTGAGAAGGTAAGAAGCACGTTTTCATGATGAGGTGAGATGATCCACAGTCAAAAACATGAAAACTGCTCGTTAAATGTCGTCAACCGTCAAGTTTCGCTTCATATTCAGCCGAAGTTGGAACCAGATTTCCAGAATCTGTTTTCCTGACAAAGTGAAATGACTTAAATGTGACCAAATCATCTGTGGAAGTATCAAATTAATCCAAATCATCTGACAGATTTATTAAATTAATATTCTACCAGTCAAGTTTGTGACCAAAACAAGCAGAAATTTGAAGCAAATCTCCAGAAGAGCCACGAGAGGAAACGTCAGCTGATGCCGGAACGTCTGCTGAACATGTTAGCAGCGTCACATTATCACGCTCACGTTAGCATTTAGCACAAACACGCCCGGGAAGATTCTCCGAGCTGCTCGCCTGCTGATCAGTTCATGCCTTTACATGATTTAAAAGGTTCTGCTGCTCCTCCAGCTGTGATGATGAATCTGTGCAGGACTCTCAGCATCATGTTTGTCGTTGTGGTGACGGGTCAGAGGTCACATGACAGTAATAGTCCCTTTAGAGATGCATGAGAAACGGTTGGGATGGAACGATGTGAATGAGGAGATGTGTTTGCTCTCAGACCTCAGACTTCCCTCAGGAAGCGTTCAGCTCTGAATGTTTTTACTGCTGCGAGCAGCCGCGTCCGTCCGCATCAGGCGCTCGTCGTCTGTGGGAATCCTCTCTGCCTTCGCCGAAGGATATTTATTCTGAGCAGCTCGTCCAGCTTTGTTCTCCTGAACACCGCTGAGTTCTGCCAGACGAACTGTGTTGAATCTACAATGCAGTTATCGGTCCGGTTGGTTCAGCTGGTGTCAGTAGAGACGAGCGAGGCTCTCTGCGGTTCATCCAGGAGGATTTTAAACACCTCCTTCAAAATAAAAAGTTCATGTAGAACATTTGCCGAATTCACAAGAAGGTCCAAATAATGCAGAATGAGTCAGAGACAGAGTTTCACAGAGTTTATAAAGTGTCTCCAACTCAACAACTCACTAAACTGACACATTTGTTA
The DNA here is from genome assembly GCA_963678695.2 of Diplodus puntazzo. Lineage (NCBI taxonomy): Eukaryota > Metazoa > Chordata > Actinopteri > Spariformes > Sparidae > Diplodus > Diplodus puntazzo. The sequence continues at coordinate 1,866,669 of OZ023166.1, forward strand.
AGGGAGTCTGGGGACTTTCTCCACGGGGACAAAGAAGGAGCCTGTATTGTTCCTGTTTAGTGTCTTTGTAACATGTGACATGTTTAGATCAATAACATGTTTCTTCTTTCATAAATGGAGTGTAAATGGTGACATCAGTGTAAACAGTGTGTTCAAACAGCTGATCAATGTTGGCAGGTAAGACTTTAGCACTTTAGACACAGAAGCAGACAGGCTGGTACAGACATGCTGCCACAAACTGACACTTTTTACAAGGAGACAAACAGCTGCAGCTGAAAGATTTAATGCTGAATTTACAACAAGGACACAATGAGTTACAATCTGTCAGAGACACAGTTTCACTACGTTAGAAAGATTGTTTTAACTCAACAACTCTTAAATCACCACATTTGTTAATGGAGTCTGGTGATGTTGCGGTGACTTAACATCTTACGCACCTCAAGCTGTTTACCTTTGATCAGATCGCTCTGGACTGATGTTACTTCAGCATCTTTAACATCAGAGACTTCTGATCAATGGCTGATATAAAGGTATTGATCGGTGCAGCTCATTTATTCAGACGCTCTGTTTCCATTCAGACACCAGCTCTCCTCCTGTCGGCCGCGCTGCCTCCATCACAGATCAACTCATTTCCTTTTTGTCGTGCAGCTTCTTCTCCAGCATCAGCTGTGAAAAGGCTTTCTGTCTCCTGAACACAATGACTTCAGTCTTGTCTGAGCCGCTGTCAGTCTGTCAGGTTACTGCAGGTCATTAGACTTCCTGTTCCTGTCAGCTGACTCATCAACCGTACGAGCGCTCTGAGTTTATCTGGTGAATTAACCGATGACACAATTACCAAATCTCTCCAAAGGAAAGAAAATCCTGTGAAAATCTGCCGAATAAAATTAAAGGTTAGATTTTTTAAATCAAGGTTCAAATTCAGCGGAAGCTTTAAATGTTTTGCTGCATTTTAATGGGATTTTTTTAAAATCCACGCATTAAAGATCCGTTAAAAAGCCTTAAAATATCTATTAATATCATCAGTTAATATGTTTAGGAAGTTTTCCCACAGCGAGTTAACAGAGAGCAGTTCAAAGAAATGTCTTTTTAATTAAAATTCAAACTCAGGGAGGGAAGTTAAAGTAAGTTAGTAAATTAGAAGTAGATTATTATATTACCGTCCACATATTCACTGATCAATGTAAAAACTGATGAGCAGAAGATGAATGCTGAGCTGCAGCAGCGGCTCTGATGTGATGTGGTCACGCTCATGTTTCTTTTAACCCTTAAAACCTGAAAACAATAAATAATGAAACCGCTCACGTCTCCGCTCGAAACACACACGAACATTTTACTCATCAGAACTGTTGATTTGTGAATTCAGGCTCAGATATTCATTAAAAATGTGAGTATGTAATGTTGTTGATTATTTTTCCTCTGTGAAACTCCTGAAATCCAAAACATGGTTTAATCTGTCAATCGATTCATTTTCCACAAACTGTAAAGAAACAATCTGATGCTGCATCAGTAATCAGTCTCCTCCTCTTCGTCCTGATGAACATGTAAACTGACTGGAGATCAGCTGAGCGCCGTCTTCACTCGTGTCCCGGCCTCGGGATAAAGAGCAGCGTCTCGCTGATGGTGATGAATGCTTCATGACAAAATAACCTGCGGAGGCTCATTCACACATTTATTTATTCTGCACCGACTGATTGAACCAATATTTTCATGCCAGGGATGATTCATAATTCAGTGCTGCTGTGTTTTAATTCTGCGGCCGTCATACATCATCCTCACTGCCGTGTGTTGGTATGCATGTGAGCGTCTCTGCAGCCTCTTTTATTCTGCTCAGTCTTTGTCACCGGGAGCCTCAGGAGCTCATATTCTCTGCAGGGTTTGTTGTGAAGCCATTAGCCGCCGCGGCGCTCGAGGTTAGCTTCCCCCCTCCATTGATCGCAGACGGACAAAGAGCCGGGAGTCGGCCGGGGTCGACTCCTGTGTATCTGTGAACCCGGAGCAGCGTCCTGTTACCTCGCTGCCTCCGCTCTGGATCTCTTTGTGCACCAATTAAAATGCATCAAGTGCAAATCACCTGCCGGGGGGAGCCGGAGTCTGGTGTCCTCTGCTGTGCCCAGAATTGGAATGGGACCTGATTAGTCTCGCATCACAGACTCTGCAGGCAAATCCATTCAACGCAACAACAAGACAGGAGGGGGAGGAGGCGCTAAAGAAGGCCCTCACATATAAATCTGTCCTTGTGCTGGCTCAGAGTCCAGGACCCAGACGAGTCCGATGATCCGGTCTGCGTCTTTAGGAACACTTTGAAACACGTTGAGTGTCTCTGTGCTTCAACACAGCCAGTGTGAGGAGGACAGATGGATTTATTTGTGAATGAAGTGAAGCGCTAACGTTGACACGTCTCTGACATCACCAGCACTAACGGAGCTTTCACTGGCACTTTAGGTCGCACCAAGACGCATTGTTCATCTTGTTCTTCTTCAGCTGTTTCAGGAGTCGTGTTCAGCTTCACATTAAAAGCTTTTAGATAACTGAATAATGCCGCCACGTCACCAGAGCTTTGGTAAGCAGTTTTTCCGACAGCGCTAAAGCAGGAAGAGCGTTAACAGCCGCCTTCCTATTCGCTGTGAGGACGTTTAATGTCCCGACAACCTCTGTAGTCTCATTCAGACACTCGTTAGCAACCGCTAACTTTAAAACATGTAAAGTTGACCTTATTTCAGACAGTCAACTGGAAAACAAACTTGGTAGCCTGTTGACTTTGAGATGCCAGAATGTGAGCTCATTCCTGCGGCAGGCTGTTCACACAGCGCTGTTTCAAAGTAAAACAACGTTCTCGATGACTGCTGGATGATCCAACGCTGTTGCCTGCTGTTTCCAGTCTCCATGCTAAGCTAGGCTAACCTCACACAGGACGATGTGAACCTCTCTCTCTCTCTCTCTCTCTCTCTCTCTGTCAGATGGTTTGCAGGAACTGAGCAGAAGCTCGCTGCCAAGAATGTTTTCTATTCAGCCCACGCTGCTGCACACTGTGTCTGCAGCTGTGCTCAGGGAGGAGGCTTCACTCTGGACTGATATCTGCTAGATTAAAAGGTTTTCCTGTCCGACTCTGATTGATGGCTCTGAAAATGTCGGTGGGGCTCGTGAGTCTCCACGAACCCTCCGCGGTCTCCACTGTCTTCTCTGGATTTTCTGTCTGTTTGTGGTTTGCTGCTCGCTGCTTGTTTATCACACTAACTCAGCTTCTCTGGCTGAGCTTTGATTCGTCCAGCAGGAGGCCGACCGCAGCGGGAGTCTCCAGCATCTGAGAGCTAAATCTCTCTTTTTGTCTTCCAGAGGAGAGAGAGCGATGTCTCACGTCAGACCGAAGCTGTAAAGTTTAATCGAACAGCGCTGGCGTCGGGTCGTGTGATGCTGCCTCAGAATCGATACCAGGGTGAGAAATTTTCCATCTCGGCGGGCTGTTAACACGCCGGCGGGGAGATTTATGTAATTGCTGATGTTAGGAGAGGATGAGGTTAAAGAGTGAACGTGAGGAGGGAAGCAGGAGGGAAGACGGATGCTGACGGAGTTACAAAGAGAAAACTGGAGGATTGAAGCAGAAATTGTTTGTGTGTCAGGAGTCTTTGACTTCACGACAGCTGCTTTAAACAGCACGGATCAGTTTTATAACGACGCTGTCTGAGCACATTGTTCCTGCCTGAAGCTGAATGACTGTCTTTGTTCGCTCTTTGTATCCCAGGCACCGCGGGAAAAAGCCTGCGACAGATTTGGGGTCGTCGCGGGCTCGTGGCGTCCTGACAGCGGCGTCCACGAGGCTCATGAACAGTCCCGACATGCAGCGAGGCCGTAAACACTGTGAGAAACGTCTGCGGGAGGACAAAAGCCCCTCTGAGTCTGTTTGGCTCCGTGTGCAGACTCTCTGAAGAGCTTTCCACAGTCAAAGCAGCACTTCACCACAAAAATAAAACAGATTTATTGCAGGCAAATCACAGACGCAGCCTGCAGACGGGGGCTCGAACCCTTCAGGGGTGTGAGAGTGAAAATTAACAAGGGAAAAATACCGGTTAAAGTTTACTTCCGCGGGATCTTCTTCCATCAAACCTCCTGTTTAACACTGTAGCTGGCACTCTGACTGCAATGTGAACATAAAGTGAAAGACCAACATCGTCTCATGAGCTTAATGTTGTTGAAACTCGTCCTCAGGCTCCTTTAACTTCCCAATAAAGAGACAGGAAGTTTAGAAATGGTGACGCGTTCATGTTGTTGCTTTTGTCAAACAACAGAAGTAAAGAGAGAGAGTTCAGCTCCGACGGGACGACCGCACCTTTACTGTGCTCGCCAGAGAGCCGAGGCCACGCCCCCTCTGCTGGACCTCAGGTAGCTTGATTTGGGAAACGCTTACCTCCAGAGGCCCGCGGTTACAGAACCATCACTGGAGACCCGGATCGTGATTCCAACGGCGATCCAGACAGATTTTGGAGTGAATACGATCCTCAGCCTTTCACCAAAGAACAGAAAGAGGAAGCAGAGCGACTCCTTCCTGCCAGAACCATAAACCACAGCCACAAACTGAAACCTCTCCGTCGTGTTAATTCACCGGCCGTCATCCTACGGAGACAAATTACACTGTGCGACGTTACGCCGCTGTAATTATGCAGATTGCACAGCGGTGTGCGGGGGTGGAGGTTGTTGAGGATGCAGATCCACAGCCGGCAGCAAGGTGACAAAGAGGAGGAGGAGGAGGAGGATGGAGCAGGTTTATGGTTTTACAGCTGTGCTTAAAGGCTGGAAACATCTGGAGGTGGAGAGACTAACAGCTCATCAGAAGTGCTGATGTGGATCAACCTGCTGCTGAAAGAGTCTCAACCAACCAGAACATTTACTCTGGTTAGATAAAAAAAATCAGCAGTTCTTATTTATTTATTTATCTATTGTCTTGTTCTTCATTTTTACTGGTTGATGTCTGTCTCACTTTATCATCTACAGGCTGTTGATTGTGGCGTGTGACCAGTCAGACAGTGTTGTAGGCGGAACATCGTGTGAGAGGAAGATCACAGATCCCGATAATCAGAAAACTGCTGATGATCCGTCACCCTTCAGTCTTAGACTGGATCCTGTTGACATGCGGTGTGGATCAGATACTTCCTTAATATTCTGGATGCATGTGGACATTTTGTTCTCGGGGATCTTGATGACGTTTTGTTTGGCTTTGAGACGGCGAGCGTTCAGCCTGCAGAGACGGTCGAACTCGTGTCCTCGGTGAGATCTCTTTAAATGTGACAGCAGAGAACAAAATGGACCGAAGCCTAAAAGCTGCCAGCGAACACACAACACAGAATGAAATGGCCTGCGGTTCTCCTTCCTCGCCGCCTCGGCCTCTTTCTGTCTTTTGTTTTGTTCGGCCTGAGTGCCTCGGCCTCCCGCCGTGCTCTGAGAGTGTGGAGCGAGTTGCATTAGACGAGTCGGGCCGATCCACAGAGGGGGAAACGTTTGGAAATCCTGTCAGCAGCTGGAGGAGCACAGGGAGCAGCGGGGAGGTTGGAAGGGTTAGAGACGTACAGCTGACTGAGATCCAGCTCATTAAAAAACAATTAGGCAGCTCGTACCTTCACCTTCAAGCTCACACAGGCCTCTGAACCTGTTATTCAGATCTGGGTGAAGATATTAACAGAGAAAAGCAGGTTTGTTTGAAATGTTTTGAACAATCACACCGAAAAACAGCTCGCAGCAGACACGACGTGTCTGCGTAGGCTGACCTGGAGGTTAGCATCGCTGCACGCTCCGCCGATCAAATCTGCAGCCAAACAACAAGCGCTAACTTCCTCTTTGACGTTAACACACCTGTATGCACCTGTCTCCTCCCCCACGTCTCCCACGTCTCCCACATCTCCCCCGCTGGTCTAAACATTCAGGGCGCCGTTTGTCTCCGTGATGTTTCTGAGCAGTTTGTGGAGAGTCGACATCTTTTCTGCTGCTCTCGTGTGACTATTGTTGTTCTCAGACGCTGTTTTCTTGCAGCAGTGTGTCGGCTTCTCTTATTGTACAGATGAAAAGTATGAACACACACACACACACACACACACACACACACACACACACACACACACACACACACACACAAAAACACACACACAATCCTTTTTAATGAGTCTTAAATGGCTGCCTGCCTGAAAGCCCTTCATGCAGCCGTCTGCTTACAGTTTAGATAAGATAATAGGTGTCAAAAGTCAAGTCATCACACACACACACACACACACACACACACACACACACACACACACACACACACACACAGTGTTTGCTGCCCTGGGGTCAGTCAGCCTCTGAATGCTCTCAGCACTTGGAATGTTTCATAATGTCGAGTCTCCTCGTCTGAAACCGTCCTCGCTTTCTGTCGGATGTTTAGAAACTGTCTTGATTTTTCTCGTCTCTTCCTCGTCGCTGCTTCTCGTTCTGCTTTCTTCTCAGACGTTTTCTTATCGTGACCTTCTGAGTGAGACTTGTAGACATGGGATCGTTTGGTTAAAGAGGCTGAACGGTCGCTGCAGTGCGACAAGAAAAACACGTGCGAGCTCACATTTCATCATCTCGCCATCATCGTGAGCAGAGATTAAACAGTCGCTGCCATGATAACAGCATCTTTGAGTATAATAAACAGCTGTGCAGAGTTTTAGCATTTAACCTTTAAATACATCAGTACATCACTGGACTGACGTCACTGGCTCGCTGGTCACTGACGTGCCTCCTCCATGATCACAGTCTGAAAGAGTCACGCAGCCCAGTGAAGCTAAACATTAGCATGCTAACATGATTACAGTGACAATGCTAACATGCTAATCTTTAGCAGGTTTAGTATTCATCATGTTCGCCATCTTAACTTAGCCTGTTAGCATGCTAACATTCACTATCTAGCACTAAACAGCCAGCAGCTGTTGGTCTCCAACTAGCTGCAATGCTAACTGCTGCTCATTTAATCCCACCTGCCTTATAAACAAGATAGAAACGTGTGACAGCGTGCAGCTGCTTCCAGAGTTTGTTGGACCTGATGTGTTGAGATCTGAAACCAGACCGAGCTCGAGCAGAACCGCTTTAAAACCAGGTCAGCTTTGTCATGGTGCCGACACTCGAACACACCACAGATATCTTTTGTTTTCACGTGTGAGCCGTCACTGCTGTGGTCAAAGAGACGTTCGCCACCTTTAACACATATTTACGTGGCAGAAAAAAGGAGCTTTAAAATCCCTGTTTTGGAGCCAAACCTGAACCTGATCCCCGCCTGCTTCCTGCCTGCAGGTCCTGCTGTTCAGCGCTCTGTGGGGTGAAATGAAATTGGCCAAAAAAACACTCACCGTCCTGCTGCTTTTATTGCACACAGTGTGAGCCTGTATAATGGTGGCGTAAGTCAGGAAAAATAAAAGCACTGCCTGCAAATAAAATAGACTCAGATTTACAGTTTGAAGTGCTTTACGTCGGCAAATAGCTTTTCCATTAACAGTAACAACACAAATATGGAGAGCGGTGAATCAGGAAGGAACAGCAGCAGCTTTGTGCTGCTGTAAAGACGTCGCTCTTTATTTCCATGCACTTTTTATAAGAGCACCATTTTGAAATAAAGCTCTAAAAGTATTAAATAGCTTTTTGGAAAATGTGTTAAATAAGCGTCTGATGATGTCTCTCTCTCTCTCTCTGTCTGCTCTGTTTTATAAATGAGATATGTGCTGAAACATTTCCTCTCCTCAGTAACAAGCAGGAGCCATCGTGTTGTTTGTTTATGTCTCTGCATTAATGATTATAATGACTCCCATCATTAGGATCACGAGTAAAGCAGCAAATGGAAACGCTTTCATAAAGAAGGATGATTTTAATAGAAACGTAATTAAAGCCTCGTCAGGTTGAGGCGGCGGGATGCTGCAGCTCGGCCTGTTGCCTCGGCGAACACGCTGAATGTGAGCGCTGCCGGCTGTGGGCGGCTGTGTGGGCTGTGAAATATATAAAGTACATTTCATTGAGTTTTTATTTCATGAATGCGCTGAGTGAGATAATGTGTCGGGCTCGTTTAAAGCCTCGGCCTGAAGTCTGTCACACCTCGGAGGTCCGACACAGCTGCAGATGACGACACAGAGCAGAAATCAGAAGAAGAAATTCAGCAGCGAGACGAGGGAAGACGTCGAGTCGTCCGTGTTGTCCTGCTGAATGTGTGAGAGGCTAAAACTGTGTGTTTCTTTTTCCTGAGCTGGGGCTTCATGAAAAAGTGTTTCTGTTGTCCTGATGCTCTGTGGTGATGTCCCGTTCTGTGTCTGTCGGAGGTTTATCTGGTTTGTTAAACAATCAGACAGCAACAGAGCTGATGCTGCAGATTGCGAGCTGTAGTTTCCAGTAAACACACCGACACCTTCAGCCTAACGAGCCCAGAGACTCTCCTGCAGCGACGAGCTTCTCTGGAGGATTTCTGACCCCGAGAGGAGCCGCAGAAGACCAGGACCGAGGCCGAAGAGGCCGGTGTGTTTACCAGGAGAACTACAGCTCACAAACCGCCCTATCAGAACTGCAAGTAAAAGCTACTGCACAGTTTGAGTCAGCCAATCAGAGGCAGAGGAGGGCGGGTCTTGTAATTTCAGATCAGCGTTGAGGTTGTCTGGCTTCAGTCTTCTCCACCTCGTCGTGATCTCGTCCTCCAGAATGTTTGATCTTCTCTTCAGGTCCGTGTCTGTTCCCCACTCAGCCTGGATCGACTGTGTGACGATATATAGTTCATGCTCATTATCTTTTATTTCTCACATGTAAGTTCGCCCTCAGAAATTAAGACTCAGAACTAATATTTTGTATAAATGTGGCCTGTAGGATTTAGTTTATGATGTTTGTCTCTGCAGGAGCAGAGAAGTTATACTCGAGGTGTAAAATCATCAAAACGTTAAATGTTGAGATTCGACTGTATATTCGACTGTAAATGTAATGTGACTGTAAAACTGTAAACAGTTATTATCCTTCAGCAGGAAAACAGATTGTTCTGTGTTGACTCATGTACGACACATTCAAGGTAGAAACTTCCTGGATTTTCTCCTTGATTTGAAAGCAACACTTGTTTGAAGCGTTCCAGGTTTTTCCAGATAGTGTTTCCACCGCAGCTCTGCGCTCTGCTGCCGAGGATACGAGGACTAATTGTCTTGTCAGTAACAAACCAAACTGACCCGACTCGTCTTGGAGAGACTTCCCTGGAGGTCAATTACTTCCTGCTCTGCCTCTGCGTCAGACTCCAGAATGAACCTGGAAGCAGTCTGTCTGTCCCTGTGATCTGCCGGACATGAATAAAACATCAGAGCTGTTATCTCCTCGCGCTGCTCCCTCTGCGGCCCAGGTGGAGATCAGTCCGCTGCAACAGCTGATGAAGCCAAACGAGTCTGCCGGCCGGCTCGCTCTGCCTTCCAGGAAAAAAAACACACAAAACTGGACAAATTAGTCCCAGTTAGAGAGGAGGAGGAGGAGGAGGAGGAGGAGAGGAGGAGGAGGAGGAGGCTGGCTGGTAATTAGGCAGCAGGTTCCTCTGCAGCAGCTGCTCAGTGTCGCCGTCTCGGCTGAAGTTCAAATCAACGAAACCTCATTTTTCATCTTGTTTTTTACTCGCTGGCCTCAGATACATAAATGTTTATTAAACACTGAAGGAACCCTTAAAGCGGTGGGTTACATAATGCCTGACTTTTATTATTATATTATATTATGTATCATTAAGTCGTGGGGTCCTACAGGAGAAGGAGAAAGGACAACATGAACGATCACAGCAGGATCTGGAAACTCTGCGTCTGTAGTTATTTATGATGTTTCAGATTTTAAAATAAATAAACACACCATCTTTCTGTCTGAAGCACCGGGCAGGTATTCAGGTGTTTCACATCAACATGCAGCAGCAGCGTCGGGATGATCGTCACGAAGACTCGAAGATGATTATTTTATTTGCAGATCTGCTGTTTGCGTGAAGCAGCATGATCTCATTCTGACTTCGTGTGGAAAACAGTCAGACACGTTTAGTGGAGCCGGACGATAACAGCACAATTCTACCTGTAATAAAAACATTAAGAGTGGCATTAACTATTCCAATATTTCTAATTAACCCAGACTACAGGATGTAAAGACGTAGCTCGCATGACATGCTTATCATCCGTTACGTGGTATACATATGTTAACATACTTTCAAACATAACCAAGAGAAATCACTTGTGACTTTTTCCCAAAATCTGAACACGACACTCAGCTCGGATCTCTGGAGGAAAGTCTTGTGAGTGATGCGTCCAGTCAGCTGCAGGTTGAATGTTTGTTGAGGTTGGATGTTCTCGTTTCTCTCTCGTTACAACACTGTGCTGATGCTCTGGTCAGATTGAGGGACTAAGACATCTGGAAATGTCTCCAAGTCTCCTGAAAAATGTCTGAATGCCAATAGAATAGATTGGAAACGGCAGTTAAACCCTGACTGTAACTCCAGGTCGTGATTCTGTTTCCTGCAGCTTTGATTCAGTTTTCATGCTTTTATCCCTGAAGATTCAGAAATGATACCAAGAAAAATAACACTGAAATACTGAAACCAAAACACTGAACTGAAGGTTTTTTCTTAATAAAATATCTGTCTTAAGTAAACTTACTGAAGGCCAGCGATGAGCGAGGAACTAAAACCCAAACAGAATCAGAATTTAAAATATTCCGGCTGAAGGACGTCAGCGTCGTGTTGTCTGTAGCAACAAGGTGGATGTAGAGGAGGAGGAGGAGGAGGAGGAGGAGGAGGAGGAGGAGGAGGCCGTCAGGGTTTCATGTTTTATTCAAGCAGCCGAGGAGAACAGAGAAAAGCTCTTCACACTGAAAACTCATCCAGCTGCTGCGGTCAGGAGGTTTAAAATAGATCCAGGAACAAATGAACAACAGGCGCCGAGCAGCTCGCAGCGTTTAGACTGACTGAGTGTGAACAGAGCTCACGTCCGTCTGCACGCTGCAGCCCTGCTGCTGCTGCTGCTGCTGGACGGCTTCTCCTGCTGCTTCACTCTGTTTGTTCTGGTACTGGTTCAGTAACAGTCTCAGTATTCACCTCAGTCTAAGTCCGCACCAGACTCCAGGAGGATTTTGTGCGTTTTAAGGATTTTATTCTGAGACAAAGTAAAAACCGTCACAGGAACACGTGTTAGTTTAGCTGTAAGATATTTATTGTATGAATCCCTCGTCTGATGATTGTACAGGACAAAGTTAACGGACCACAGATAGAAACTTGCATCCATGAGTTCTGGAGTGTTGGGCTGCTGAATGACGTCAGCTGAGAGGAAACTAAAGCTGTCAGATAAATGTAATGGAGTAAAAGTACATACATTTTGTATGAAGGTAGCCGACGTGCACTTAGTTACACTCCACCACTGCTAAGAAGTAAATCTGTGTGTGTGCTGGTGTGTGTGTGTGTGTGTGTGTGTGTGTGTGTGTGTGTGTGTGTGTGTGTGTGTGTGTGTGTGTCAGTGGATGCCGGGCAGGTGTGAACGGTGCTGTCTGCTGGCAGGTGGAGTTTGTTCCCATGATGTAATGAGTCGGCGCAGCAGGAAGCTCAGCAGCTCGTCTGCAGCAGCTGGATGAAGACAAACCGTCGGTGAGGTTTGAGGAGCAGCTGTGACGAGCTGCTGTCTCACCATCTCGTCCCTTATTTACTTTATTTAAACGACACAAATAAAAATGTTCCTCGTATCTTCGGCGAGGAAGCTGGAACGAGCGCAGACTGAATAAATGTGCAGCTTTGAAGCTTGAGGGGAAAATTAGCATTCATGAGTTTTGTGAAACCACAAAGAGAGCGATCACAAACTCATACTTCTCTTATTTATTCAGCTGGAAATGTCTCCTAAACACACAGAGCGGCTGGAGCATTTGTGTCTGTGAGCGCGGTGGGGATTTGAAGTCCCATCATGCATCACTGATGGCGGTATTTTACATGAATGTCACGCCTCCTCCCTCTCCTGTCTGCTCGTCCCCGCTGAGGATAAATTCTCCGCTTTTAGAAAACCAAATCAATACGCCACAGCGGTCCTCGAGAAGGTTTCACTTCTCTATGAAATGAAAACCTCACCCTGGAGATCGTGTGTGTGTGTGTGTGTGTGTGTGTGAGTGTGTGTGTGTGTGTGTGTGTGTGTGTGTGTGTGTGTGTGTGTGTGCTGTGATGCTTTAAAATGTAAAGTGTGCAGCGACTGCAGCCGAATGATCAAAATCAGCTCTTTGAGGCCTCGACAGCAGTTTGGTGTTCTCTCCACCAACAAGACATGGATGCTAAAGGAACAGTTCACCCAAAAAATCATGATGAAAGTCTTGTAGTCCACAGAACATTTCTGGAGCTTCACAGATAAACAGCATCGCAGCCTTCAAACCACTGAAATATCTGGAGAACCAGAAAACATCAAATGGCTCCCCACAGCTCGTCGGCCCTTATCCAAGTCCAAGAAGCCGTGAGATCCAGATGTTAGGACGTTATTTACACCCGACAACTTAAAGACGTAGCACGCACGTCTGAAGTGGGTACACAGGCTCCACCGCACGCTGACGCTGTAAATAACGTCTTTTGAAGCCTATTGTGGATCTTGGATCACGTTGGACGAGCTGTGTGGAGCCGCTTCATGTTGTTTTGGTTGTTTATCTCATCTGTATCTCATGACAGAGGCTCTTACTGAAACCTGTGTTCACATGTGTTGTTAGGCAGCGACCTCTTGTGACCGCGGGGTTAATAACAGCAGCAAAGGAGGAAGTCAGGTGAAGCAGGGAGACGGTGTCCCAGCTGAAACCAGGACACAGTGGTTTTCAGAATCCCAGCTGAAGTCTGGTACGTGTGTCCTGGTACAGGAGTCACCGGCAGTCGACCCGTTCAGTCGTTTAGGTGTGAAGATGTGGACGACTACATGAATGAATCAGTGAATATGAGCTCGTCGGTCGGTGTGGATCTGCGGTACCGCTGCTCGCTCTGTGTGCTGCAGCAGTGAACGGGTTAAAGGATGTGGGGAGCTGAAGGCCTCCGAGCGGCTGACAGCAGATGAGGTATCGACGTCCGTCTCTCATGGAGTCATGGCTGCAGTGGATAGAGGGGTTAGATAACGAGCCTGGGGGGGGGCTGGCAGTGGCGGCGGCGGCGGCTGGGTGGCCATGACGACAGGCCGGGCTCAGGGGATTTGGGCGGTGGATGTGCCTCCGGGCGGCCGCTGCTGCCACGCTCCGTCAGCTTCTTTAGTTCTGCTCCGGTCCAAAAGAGGGAATTATGTGCATTTCAAATCCCTGTTTCTGTTGTAAAATGTATGAGGGCGAGGAACCTGAACACAACACGGCCGGGGTCGACTGAAAACACACACACACACTTTATTTGCATGTGTGTGTGTCGCCGGGCGGAGGTTTAAAGACTTCTGATGGTCGCTCAGCGTAATCCCAAATTGTCTGGGTATTAAAAGTTTGGCTGCGAACAGGAAACAGAAAACACTCGCCGTCACACGCAGCAGGTCGGCGGCCTTCAGCCGTCCAGCTGCTGATGGATGCGGCTGCTGGTTGGACTTAATTAGCCGCAGACGTCCTGAAACCTGCCGCAGCCGGACACCTCCGCCCGGTGACCTCCAAACATAGTACTTTACTCGTTCGAGTGTTCATTTTTCTCATTCTAGTTTGTGATGAAGTTCAAACTTTACTTTTCTGTTTCCATCAGCAGATAAAATCTGGGACCTTTAAAGGTCAAAAACGAGGATTCGAGGTGAAACTTTGAGCCAAGACGGAAGAAAAATGTCCAGAATCATGAAATAGTTTCAAAAGCCGAAGCTCCAACTGAACAAACCCGACGTCTCAACTGCCAGGAGAAATGTTGGCAGCGTGCGCTTACTTCATGCTCAAGTTTTACATTTTAAGCTTATAGTTTAGACACACAAACCAGCTGCTGTGGCTGTTTTCAACTGAAATACCACCATACTACCATTATTCAGAACTTCAGTCTCTCAGATTCAGAGAGCTCCGACTCGTGCGGCTCCGTCAGCGGTGAGAACAGTCGAGGGTTCAAACGCTCCCAGAATTAAATCCACGTTCGTTTCAACAGAAGCGAACGCAGCCTTCTGTGAAAACCAATTTGTTTTTGCTCCAAAAACTGGAATAACCTCCAGTTTTTTCGGGGGATTTTCATTTCAAACCTTTTAATGCATCAATAATTTAAAACTCTGCATGAAAGCAAAGTGACAAAGCCAGACTTCCTGTGTTCTTCCTCTGTGGTGTTCCTGCTCTCGCCTCCTGCAGTCTTATCTGTTATAGTCAGCATTCGGTTTTCTTGTCGTCCTGAGTCTGAAGGTTAGTTTTGCTCGCCGTGTCTCTCCTGGAGGTTTTCGTCCCTCCGTCAGCTGCAGAGCTTCAGCCTCTCTGCGGCTGGTTGTAGCTGCGGGTGGCGGCGGCGGCAGCGGCCATTTTTAGGAGTAGGGGAGGTCCACAAATGGTAATTACAGGCCATTACACGGCTCTTCAAAGCCCACTCAGCTGTGACACACACACACACACACACACACACACACACACACACACACACACACACACACACACACACACACTGGCAGGAATCTGAGGCTTTTATCTCAAAGAAAATGTGGATAATTTAAGTCGGCTGCACATTTCTGAGTCGCGGAGGCCTGTTATTATCAGACAGGACACGAATGCCTTCACAAGCTGCACAACGTGTGTGTGTGTGTGTGTGTGTGTGTGTGTGTGTGTGTGTGTGGGTTTTGTCTTCAGATCTGCTCGGCTTCCAGATAATAAAAGGACTCTGTGAGGTTTTGTTTGGTCGCGTTGTGACGTTTAACGAACCGATCAGTAATCAAACTGTAATTAATGATTCAGGACGAGCAGCAGCGTGTTCAGTAGAGGACGAGGATGCATTTAGCCTAGCTTAGCACAAACCTCACACACACACACTTCTTCCTGTTCTGTTAATAATTTGCTGTGTTAAGTGTCGTATTGTTTTCATGAGCATCAACATCAACATTCATCCATCCAATCATATCAAGAAAAGTCAGTTTACTAACAGGAAATCTATGTAATGCTTCATTGACTCGTATGTCGGATCATTTTCTGACATTTTTTCTTCTCAGTGCAAAAAACATGTTGATTTTAGTTTGTAGAGTTTTTTAAAGGTTGATATAACAAGATCAACATCTAAGTCATCGTGATAAATGCCTCAAACCTTAAATCTGTGCTGTTTTTCCACTGGATGAGTTGAGCCGAGCCACGCCGGTGATGGACCTGCTCTGGAGTAGAACCGCCCCGCCTCCAAGCGGGCCGCTGTGACGTCTCGTGACGCCCCTGAAATCACTCAGCTCATGTCAGTCACCAAACAAACTTCTAAACAACCATGATTCATTAGAAAAAAGGCAGAAAATCAAACCTTAAGCCCCGCCTACAATGATGTGATTGGTCAGCTCTTCCAATATGATCATTACATTATAGATACACTTTGATCAGTGAGAAATCTGAGAGGTCTGAACCCAGAATCTGACGAGGACACGATCCGTAACTACAGACCCAACATGTGACGAAATGAACCTTTAATCGCTGTTGTCGGTTCTCCTCCGTCTTCCCTCTGAGGATCGTCTTACCTTTTTTTATTTCCCAGGTGTGAACACGACACTCACCTGTGATTCAGGTGTTGCCGCGGCGACGTGAAGCCTTATTGCTCCGTCTGATAAACAATCATTTCCTCTGTTGTGCTTGGCTGTGAGAGCGTGTCCATGATTCTCCCTGCAGCTGTGCTCTCTGTCTGCGTTTATTGTTCCTAAACTCATAAACGTGTCGGAGTTTTATTCTGAGTGATGGTGCGATCAGAGGAGGGCGTCAGGATTTACTGTGGATGCTGGTGGAGGTTGTGATGCACCTTATTGATGCAGCTGCTCGCGGTGTGTCTTTGACTTTAACCCTCCGCCTCTGTTTGTTTCTCTGCTGCAGATCTGTCGGAGAAGAAGAGCGACCTGAGGGTCTGCGACGACTCCACCTGTCGATACGGAGGCGTCTGCAGAGACGACGGCGCTCAGCTCAAATGTGTCTGCCAGTTCCAGGTACGAAACATCAGGAATTATCTTTCTTCTCTCGGTTATTTATATGTTTCTCAGCTCACAAACATCTAGTTTCACATTCTAAAAAGGGTCGATATTTTCCTGCAGTAGCTGCTCACTGGAGTTTTTATCCAACGTTGCACAAAGGAGAGGAAAAGTGCACTTCACGGGGACCGAGCCATATTTAGACACACACCTCAGTGTGGAGCGAGTAAACAGAGCTGCAGCCTTAATGGCACCAAGTATCACACTGTGGATCACAGCTGAGTGGACCCAGGTTCTGTTAGAACTCAAAGGTTAACACACTGAGACTAAACGAACATGTCAGTATGTTTTATGAGTATAAATCTTCAGTACCGTCCACAGATCCACGATAAGTGAAGGCTGTTGTTTCTTCTTTATGTTTGATTTAGCATGCTAACCAGTTAGCCCTGTGTTGTCTCCCCGTGATTCGAGCTCCCAGTCCAAACTGACAGCTGCACGGCTAACTGAGCTAACTGAGCTAACAGCAGCTAACAGCAGCTAACAGCAGCTACAGTTAGCAGTGCTGCCTCCTGTTTGTTTTCAGTTTTGCACCTTTAATGAGAAGTAATGAAGCGAGCAGAGAGCAAAACAAAGAACCTCATACGTCCGGGGCTGAGGACCAACTGAACCGCCATGTTCTGACCCACGAGAGGATAAACGAAAGATTCACTGGGACCCGTCAGGTTTGGATGTCGATGTAGACATGCTAACACAAACCCAGGAGCATCACTTATACAGAGATTCACCAGCTTTTGCCCAGATTTTGAATCTACACATGAAGAAGAGTTATTGATGAATCCGTCCTCCTCGCAGTGCACCACTCCTGCTCATGTATTTTACATCGAGGAATTTCTGGCACAAACAGAATCTACATACTGAACGCAGTCACGGTGAAGATTCAGCGCTCCATATGTATTCATGCGAGTAGGAACGCCTCTTCTGCCGCTGTGGCTGCTGAGTCTTTAGTTTGTGGGCTAAAAGAAGACAAACAGTATTCATTTCCTTAAGACGCAGCAGCAAACATGAGCGCCCTGCTGTTTGTTCCTCTGATATGAAACAAAATGTAATTACTCTCCAGCCAGCCTCTCGTGTTTGGTGCGTATTTGTCTGAACGACAGGACAGAATAAAAGCAGCAGCAGCAGCAGCAGCGTGAAGGACGACGTCTGGGAGACCGATTCATCGCCGAGCTTCTGCTTTACTGCAGTAACAAGACACGCAGATTGTGTTTGAAACTCACCATCACGCCCTGTGATCTGAAAGCAAAACCTGCATTTATTACTGGTGTCCACACAGACGGGACACGATCAGAGGAGTTTCACAGCTGCCGGAGCCAGACGGCAGCGCCGAGGAGACCTCAGCTGAATACTGAAACACGAGGAGCGCAGGAGCCGGATCATCACAGCGAGGAGATCAAACCGCCAATCATTCAGTCTAATTTCACAGGAAAGACTCACATTCAGTCGAGAGTATGAAACTTTAACGCTCTGCTTTGCTTTGGTGTGTTTGATCCGTTAATTATTCGGCTCTGAGTTGATAACGTGCGTCTCAGAATCGAAGCTTTATGAGGCGGTTCAGCCCGTCTGCTCGCTCAGCGCTGCTGATTGTTGAAGCTGAATGCAGCCGGACAGAAACGATCTGCAGACGCTCCAACAAACAAGCTTTATGACGCTCAGCTTCATAAACGCTTTAGTTTAGTGGATCGTATCAGCTAAAATAAAATGTGTTCTCTGGCCTCGGCCGGCTGGTGACGCAGCGCGCTCAGTGTGGTTCAGCCACAGATTTAAAAAGAAGGAACGAGATCGTCGACGCAAAGATGGCGCCTCCTCAATCCACTGAGGATCACTCGCTTAGTGCTCGAGGAATGTTTCACAAATGTTAAACCTACATGAGTCAAAACTTCCTCTTTGAGCTCGTGTGCAGTTCCTGGTGTTCTGTCAGCCGTCGTTCATGACGATCATCACGCGATCGATCGATCACAACTGTGACGTCACACGCAGCAGACAGACTTCAGCTCTGATGCTCCAGCAGAAATAAAACTTCAGATGAGGACTTTTATTTTTAGGCTGAGGTTGAAGATGAGTAATTGATGCACTCAGGTGATATTTTCCCCATTTAGAAAATACTCCATGATAATGGCAGTAATTTCCCCCACAGCAGGCTCAGCTGCATCAGAGAGCTAAACATGAGCTGAGAGCTGAAGGAGACTCTGAATGCAAAAGTATAAATGTGAAGTTATTAAAGAGGAGAATCACAAATGAAGGATCGTCACAGTCGGACGCTCAGACGACCTGTTGTGTTCTGACAGACGGAGGAGCGATCTCAGGACGGACACACAGCGACAAACACACACACATCAGGAGAACGTGTGTGTGACGTTCAGGGACTTCAGGTGTCGTCAGGTAGAAAGAACCTGATTCACTCAGAGTACAGAGAGCAGGAGACAGGAGAGGCTGCAGCCACCTGGTTCTGATTCTGATCCTTGTACCAGTCAGAGTGAGTCGGATTGATACACGTTGAAACATGTTCCACCAGCGACACAAATACAGTCATCATCGCTGGAGAAGAAAACGAGCGTTTGGACTGAGAGCATCACGACCTTCTTTGTGTCTTTCTACCATCCGACCTGAACGGTTCTGAGTCGGAACGAGAGTCCCGCTGGGCTGAAGGCTGCTCCTCGCTAACGTCTGGTCACGGGAAACAGGAAGTGAACAAAGTGCGCCTGGCAGAACAACGTGAGATCAGAGTCTGTTGGGTCCACAGAGACCGTTCTCCAGCTCAGCGTCTCAGATCGAGCAGGACTACAGACTGGTGAGGAGAGGTGGACTCTGTGTTTACGACATCAATGCTGCAGCTGATGGATATGAGGAGGCCGCCTACAGAATCATCAGCACCGTGTTGCACTCCTGTGTAAGGACAAATAAATGACCTTGTATCCTGAACGAAGAGCGAGCTTCAGTGGAAAATACACCTTTGTTGTTGTTGTGCTGTCGGCTGGCGCTGCATCTGTTCAGGAGCGAGTCAGCGAGGACGGAAGCTGCAGACGAAACATGAAGCGGAGAAAGAACCCGTGAACACATTACCTCTTCTGTTCACGTCGCCGCAGATAGATTCTCATCAGCAGTGGTGGTTGATTAATGGCGTGTTCGCCTCCAGAGGAGAGAGTTTGACTGCAGGATCAACAGATTACTTTACATGAGGTGTTCAGCTGCTCACTGAGGGCAGAACCAAGTCGTTTGGGTCCAGATCTCAAGTAAGTCCCAACTCATTTATCTCAGGCAAGACAAGTCAAATTCCTCCTGAAGAGTCTGCAACTTCACCTGCAGTTTCCAGGCTTCATGAAGAGAAAAGACAAGATATCAGTACCTGTATGATCATTCTATTAGTGGACAGTTTGTGTTTTTCAATTCAAAAAACTTAAAACATCAAACAAACACAGACAAGTCAAATCCTCAAGTCTCAGCAGCTCAGCACTCAGCAGAGACTCTGGTTCTGGTTCTGGTTCTCTGTCTCCTCTCTGTAGCGTTATGTTCATGAAGTAAAGTCCATATTCCCTCCAGCTCCAGTCAGCAGTACAGAACAGAACCTGGAGGTCCGCTCCGGATCACTGCTGCCGTCAGGCTGATCAACAGAGGAAGGAGAAAGTTACAAAGTCATCTCTGAGCTCTGCTCCTGTCAGTACACGTCTCCGGATCAGAACAGAATCTGGTGTTTATTCCTCCTGAAGGTCTGGATCTGCACCGACTCTCCTCCAGAGCTGAGCTGGTTCTGTGTTGGTCCAGACTCACGGTTACATTAGCTCCGCACAACAGGAAGCAGGAAGAACTGTTAATCCAGCGCCGTTAAAGGGCCACTGCGTAGTTTTGTAGAAGAAATGAACACTCAGAATTGTAATATTTACAGTACAATTGTGATAATAATACAAACTTCTCTCCATAAGTGACTAAACAAGCTGTTGTCAGAGGAACATTAGGTCCCAGAACTCTGTGAAGTCATCCAGCTGTGATCAGTTTAGCTGGTTTCAGACGAACAACAAAACTCTGAGACTTCGTGGAGTCGGATTCTGTCTGAATGCTGAAAATATGAAGCTCAGTTTCCTCAACACAGACGTGCAGGAGTCGTCTGGACGGCTTGATAGCACAACGCCGTGGGTGATGTGTTTTAAGCTAAGTGCCTGAGTGATGCATTCTGGGAGACGTGAGCGCAGCAGGACACCTGGAGGAACCACAAACACTTCCTACCAACAGCTTCCTGCTCCGACAGTAAACAGCCGCGTCTCCCTGTCGCACTGACTGATCTAGTTTTTAAGCAAAGCTGTGATGAAGTAAGCTGAGACGCCGCTGACAGGACGATGCTTCACTTCTTCATATCTATAAAAAACAACCTTCTCTCAGCTGGAGTTTGGATGTGAAGGAGACAGACTGCCAAGACTGAGCGCGAGCAGCTTTGGTGAAAACGAGGAAACCGACGTCCTGCTGCTCGAATACAATCCAGGTCAGTCCGAACTCTCTCTGAGCTCATGAATCCGTCCCTGCGTGCTCCCACATCTAGATTTCAATCCGTGTTCGCTGCTCAACACCTTTGTCATTAATAAATTTCCATAAAGCAGCTGGAGGTCGTTTCTGTCACATGCAAACCTGTTAAAGTACCAAAAGTAAACCAGTGAAGCAGTGACATGTGAGCAGAGATGTAACTATCGTTTTTACCGTTTTGTAACTAATGATTCTTTAATTCACCTTCTGACTTTTTACTCCTGTGTGCAGGATTGTCTGCCATCAGTAGTCTCTTAATATAAGCAATAAAAACAACAGATCAGAGGAGTTGTTGTCTTCACTGTTCACCTCGTGGAATGTTTTAATGATTCGTTTCTTCAAGTTTTATGTTTGAAATGTGTTTCCAAATCTTTTCATGGTTACATCTTCACAGATGTGATGTTTCCACATGAAAACATGATTTAAAATAAGGTCGGTAAGGTTTTAGAAACCTGCATAAACCAGCCTGAACATACTTCCCTTCAGTCCTCGAACACTAGTGAACATTAGAGTGTTCTCTGATAAATACAGAAATAAGCAAATCTGTAAAATGTCAAGATCATATTAACACATTCAGAGTAGCCGTCAGTAACATGCCTCAATACGAGAAGTCTGCCAGAGGAGACAGGTAGCCTTTACTGCTGTAGGTGTGTGCTTTGTGCTAGCTGTGTTAGCTTGGCTCAGGTGCTGTGTGCTTTGTGCTAGCTGTGTTAGCTTGGCTCAGGTGCTGTGTGCTTTGTGCTAGCTGTGTTAGCTTGGCTCAGGTGCTGTGTGCTTTGTGCTAGCTGTGTTAGCTTGGCTCAGGTGCTGTGTGCTTTGTGCTAGCTGTGTTAGCTTGGCTCAGGTGCTGTGTGCTTTGTGCTAGCTGTGTTAGCTTGGCTCAGGTGCTGTGTGCTTTGTGCTAGCTGTGTTAGCTTGGCTCCGGTGCTGTGTGCTTTGTGCTAGCGTTAGCAGCTTCGACTCTAAATGCTCGTCATTGCTATCACAAACCATACGTCTCACTTATGTGTGACAAAACAGCTGACATGATCTCAATAAATGTAAACAAGAAACATGGTGTTGTTAGTACTCACCGCTGTCGAGCTAACATGTTAGCATCCAGACACTTCAGCTGCACTTTCTCTGCCGTGCTTGTGCCACTTGCTCGCTAATTGATTTAGTGAAACTCCTGGAGCCTTGTGAGAAACTCCCGGCAGGTACGAGGTAGACGGACAGGTCCAGTCATTTCAGTCAGACGTTGATGGGCTCATTAGAGGGCAGATACTGGATGTATTCATTACATTTGTTAAAGCATTTGATTTATTGATTGCTGTCAAAGATTTCCTCGTATAATAAAACACACTTCTAGATTAATTTACCGACCCTCGCTTTAAACCGTTATCAAAATAATTGCCAATTAATTTCCTGGTAACTGACGAATCCTTGAGCTGAATAAACTGTCGGCTGGTTGAAAGTGAGAGATATAAGGTGCAAGTCCCTTAAATTTGTACTCAAATCCAGCACTTAAGTAAACGTACTTCCTCCACGGGCGGCGTGTTAGTGCAGCGTGAGCAGAGGTCACACAGCTCAGCTCTGCGGGGGATTCCTGCTAAATGATTGATGGCTGAGAGTTAATAGAATATGGATTGCTGAACACTGATATGTGTGTTTGGCAGCTGCAGTTTGTATCTGACGGCAGAGTCAAGTTATCGTGTCCTAACCTTCATGCAGAATGAATGAAACTCCAGATCCGTCTCAAACTGCTTTTTAACTCTCGTCACACGTAATGCTTCAAACTTTTATAATATTATCTTCCTTTATTTTATTTCTAAAACTCGTCAGTCCTCATAGATGTTCTTGTCTCTGTGTGAGTGGCTGTTCTCCTGGGCTGAATAAACAAACGTATCTATAAAGGAACTAACTATGAGTTTAAATTGGGTTTACAGATCATTGTGTGCTGTTATCATGGAAAATGCAATAACGTGACTCGTCTGAGGTTGTCGTTTGCTCAGTGGACTTGATAAGATTCTAGATCACAATTTGCACAATGTGAAATTGCGGCTGTTCAAAGAAAGAACACTTTAAAAACACCTCACAGACGACACAGCTAGCTTAGCGTTAGCTGCAGCGGCACCCAAAGAAACTCTGACGGCTTCGCAGATGTTGGTTTATTTGTCTTTCTCAGAGATCCTTTATGGATTTGTTAGTAAAGAGGGTTCACTCCGGACAGATTCATGTCTGTTGTTTTGTTATGTGAACTTGTCAAGTTGCTGGTGTAAAATACCCCTCATCTTTGTAAAGAAGAGTCTGTTGATCTGTTCTGATCCAGACGTGAGAGTCTAACAAAGACAGAACACTCACTGCTGGATTAAAAAGCAGAGAAAGGAATGAATAGCACATTGTTTGTTAGTCCTTCACACGCAGATCTGACTCACCTCCGTCAGGTTTGGAGTTGTTTGGTCCTGTGAGCAGCAGCGGTCACATTGAGCCTTTTAATTAACATCTGATTGTGTTTGATTTGCAGTGCCACAAACACTACGTCCCCGTGTGCGGCTCCAACGGAGACACCTACCAGAACGAGTGCTACAGGCGACAGGCGTCCTGCAAACAGCAGAGGCTGATCTCGCGGGTGTCGGACGGGCCCTGCTCCACCGGTGAGTCTGCCAGGAAACACACAGCGACGCAGTGGAGACCTGAAATAACACTGATTGATTGGTGGTGGAGGGGAAGCTCGTCAAAAAGTGAATTACAACTCTTCATTTATTGAAATCGACCGGTGGAAGAGAATGTGAGGACATCAGTCAGAGTCTGTAACGGATTCAGTCATTTAAAATGTCCTTAAAGTGTCGCAGGAGGGAGTAATTCACCTGCCGCCTCGTTAAAGGAGACCGGACTTGTCTTCATTTGTCCCCACTGGTCATGTTTCAGTGGAGGGATTGATAGAGAGGTGACTTCTCTTCTGATCGCGCAGCAGTCAGACGATCACACACTGTTGTTAAACAACCAGGAGCTCATGTGCTCGTTAAGAATGCAGGTCCTCAGGTGTCTTTCTGTACTGACAGACGGGAGCGGAGCGACAGACGCCGGTGTTTTGGATTAGCGAGCGCCTCTGTTAGCGTTAGCAGGCAGACAGCTGCTGCAGCCGATGAGCTTCAGAGATTCAGCAGGAATAAACACTGTGTGTCAAGGAGAGAGCAGAGTTTGTTTTTAAACTTTGGGATTAAAAAATGTATTTTCTTCATGAACGTACAGAGAAGAGACAGAAGAGAGAAAAAGGAAAGACATTGCAGGACGGAGGAGAGAGACTGAGTGTCTGGTGAGTGCTGACTTCAGTCAGAGGATAAACCATCACTGCGATCAAACTGTCGCGAGTCACTTGAGGCGAAATTTGCTTCTCAGTTGTTAGCCTTAGTTAGCTTGGTAGCTTCCTGCTCTGATGGGTGGTTTAACTAACCGGGCTCACCTCAGCTCCACCTGAGACCAGTGTGTCCATTTTGGATTAGCTGAGGTGAGTCAGTCACTTCATTCTGTCTCTTCAGAACCCTCCAGGTGACGTCATGGTGCCCCAGTCGACATTTATCCTGATTTCCTGATATTGGAAATTAAAAATGATCATAATTGGACAAACAGCAGGAGCAGCACAGTCCAACACAATGTGCTTTTAATGTCTGTTTACATAATTTGATAATTACTCTTAAGAAGGTCTCATTAACATGGCTGATGTGTCCCTGGCACCCTGACACTGACAGTGTATTCATCGTAATAAGAATAGAGGAGAAAATATGTTGCCGTAGAGCATGAAACCTGAAATTAAATCCATTTTCTCCATAAAGCTGTCCTACAACATAACAGATGGCTTAATGTTGCCTGGAAAAACAATATACAGCGTGCAGTGACTGAGCTGAACACCGCGAGCTGCATCACATAACATGAATATAAATAAATCTGAAGTGTTTTCAGATGTTGAGCAGACAAACAGACCGTCTATCTGATGGTTAGAGTAATCATTTACACTGCTGATCGCTCTATAATGTGAGTATAAGCGCCTCACTAATATTTGTGATCACGTCCTCAGAGTGGCTGCAGCGCTTTGACTTCACTGTCGTTATATTTTTAATCGACACCCGACGCTGAGCGCTCGCCCTCGATTTTCCCTCTGAGCTCTGGAGAACGTCATCCGTCAGATTGATTTCCGGGAACGACCCGGTTAATCAACCGCAGATCAATTTTAATTAGAAGCTGAGGATGAGAGCCATTATAATCCTCCTGAAGCTGGGTGGTTCCCAAACCGGGGCCCGGGGACCCTCCCGGGGTCTCTGCAGGGACACCAGGCTGTGCTCACTGAAGCAGGAAGTCAACAGGAAGTCAGACATTTTAAAGTTCTCTGAGACTGTTTTCATCAGGAAGTGTTAAATCTGTTCACCGCTGTGTTCAGGCTGTTCAGATGTTACTGACAGACACAGACGGTCAGAGGAAACAATGAAGAATTGATCTGACTGCTTTAATATCCAAACGAATCACCAGTTTTCTGCAAAACCACAAAAGATTCAAACTGATCGTTTCTTATTGTCGGTTAGTCAGGAGAACATCACGGTCTGACTTCAGGTACTTATTCTGGTCTGAACAGAACAGAGATGGCTGGAAACGTCTCCAGGTCTCCTTAAAACAACAACCAGTGTATCCACCACAGAAACAGCTGGATGTGGTTCCGCCCTCACGTGAAATATATCCAGCTGTGGTCACCACAGAAACAGCTGGAAACTTAAAACACACAGTTTTGTGTCCATGCGACCGGCTGGATGTGGTTCACCTTCCCATGAAGAAATAGCTGCTTTTTGGTCGTCCGCTTCGTCCCTGTCAGCTCCACCTGTCGCTGTGAGAGCACAGGATGTGATCCTGATACGACACTTCTGGCTCAAATGTCAGCCGTGGTCGATCATTACATCCAGCTGTCTGTGCTGTTACTTCCTCTGTAGTGTCAATCTTTACTTTTTTGTGTATCCGGCCGGTCAGAAGTCAGATTTCTCTCAAACACTTGCA
The DNA here is from genome assembly GCA_963678695.2 of Diplodus puntazzo. NCBI lineage: Eukaryota > Metazoa > Chordata > Actinopteri > Spariformes > Sparidae > Diplodus > Diplodus puntazzo. Next base: position 1,892,306 of record OZ023166.1, read on the forward strand.
CTCATTTTATTTAGAACTGCCTCATTATCAGGTGCTGTCAGGCAGAAAGAGCTCGTCACCGTCGCCGACGCTGTTGTTCTGATGCGAACACGCCGGCAGCCCGAGTTGATTGGACTTTCCTCTGCGTGGCCTCGGCTCAGTGTGCAAAACAGCAGCAGGAAAACAATGCAGGAGCTAATTTCACTTATCTGTGCATGAGAGCGAGCAGTGAAGTGAGTCAGTCTGCTTCCCTCCGTGTCTTCTACACGGGTTTGTTTTCAGTCTGACTGCTCAGCCTCTGTAATATGGCTGATACTTCAGAAATCAGATTACTGCAGAAGGTTATCGAAGTAACTGGATTAGAAAAAGGGGGAGACGCTACAGGTGAAGACATTGTTGATTCCTGCACGTCTGCTTTAGGACGAGTGAACCAGCTGAAAATGTATTTGTGTTGGTGGTTAAACGCCACAAACTGATGAGGTTCACTGCGTCAGGACGGCCGGTACCGCAGAGGAATACCCACAGATGAGTTCCTGTAATTTAATTCACTTTCTGGCGTCTTTCATGTGAACCCAACTTGATCCATCTGGCTCCCAGTGAGGCCAGAACCAAACCCTGTTTCAGTCAGGAGTCATCAAAACTAATGATTCAGAGAAAACAGGCCAGAAACATGTGAGACCTGGACGACACAGTCCCTGTCAGTGTTTCTGTGGTTGTGTTGAAAGATGAGGCGGACACAGTGGATGAGAGCGACGCCTGCAGCAGAGACACTAAAAGCCTTTTTCCTCCCCCACATGTTGAGCCTCCTGCAGGGATTTGATCCCATTCAGACACCAGAGCATCAGCACTGATGTGGAGGATCAGGTCGGGCTCACAGCCGGCGCCGCCGTTCATCCTGAAGGTGTTGGACGTGGTCGAAGGTCAAGCGCTCTGTTTTTCTTCGCAGCTGGTTTTGTGCATGAGGACATTTCAATGGAACTTTGTGGGAGATCAGACCTGATCCCCCGTTGACACGTACAGCACCAGGACAAACAGACATCGTGTTTTTTAACACAAAGAAAGAAAAACTTCATGCATTACACTTGCCGAATTTACAAAAGGTCCAAATAATGAAGAATCTGTCAGAGACAGAGTTTCACAACATTATAAAGTTTGTTTGAACTCAACAACTCTTAAAATCACTACATTTGTTAAGGGAGTCTGGTGATGATGTGGTTACTAGTTTAATGGCTGGATCAGTTGGCTTTTCTTCTTCTTCTTCTTCTTCTTCTTCTTCTTCTTCTTCTTCTTCTTCTTCTTCTTCTTCCGTTGAGAATTCTGTCCATGAATGTGGTCACTGGCAGCCGATGGACAAATGTTGATACGAGGTCTGAACAGCCTCTAATAGACCCAAACCAGGAAAAAACAGGCACAAAAACATGTTTACAAGGATGTCTGGAGATGTTGTGTCATATCTTGTTTGCCAAACGCTCAGACACACGGCGTGTGAGAGATATTGGCATGAGTTTATGTGCTGCAGCCTGCAGGCCTGCTGCTCCACAGCTGGATGGCCAGCAGCCATAAATCAGAGCCAGAAACAAAGTGCTAACGGTTAGCAGCATTTTTCTCATCAAACACTCAGCAGACTCTCTGGATTCAGACGTCTCTGCAGGCCAGTCAGGGTTTATGTTCTCATCCCACTCTTGAGAAATGTGTTGGGGAAACTTATAGTAACACCACAGCAGCGGTGGAGGTGGCAGCGGTCAACTCCATCTGCAGGGGCAGTGGCCTGATTTCCCCGGAGGCACCGCCCGGCGCTCTGCTCTTATTACCCGTTACACCAGGGATCCGGCGCTGCGATGTGCCCTCCGCTTCCCTCACCTCCCTCCTGTCCTTCTGCAATTTCCTCTCCCCGAGATTTATGCTTCCTGTAATTGGAGCGTTCGGCGGCTACCAGCCGAGGCGCGAATAGTTTTATTTCCCCGAGCAGGAGAGGAGGAGGACATGCAGCGATGAGAGCAGACCGTGAGGTCACGGCAGGTAGGACGGCTCCTGGCTGGGGTCCGATCGCAGGGCAGCGGCGGGTTAACTCGGAGCTGAAGGTCTGAACCTCCACAGCTGCCTGAGGCCGGCGTTAAAACTGGTGTAGTTGGCTTTTGACTTTAGTGTCCTGGTGAAAGACAGAGAGGATGAGACAGACGCCTGCAGCAGAGACACTGAAAGCCTTTTGTCCTTCGTGCAAACTTTTAATAACAGTTTGAGGCTTTAGTGTTTCTGCTGTGGACCAGCCGGGATGTGTTCGTCTGAATACATGTGGACATTTACGTAAAATGATCCTAAACTCACATCCTCAACCGGCCCGAAGTAAATTCAAAGCTGTTCTTGAACTATTTGAGTGCAGAAATGGTTTTGAAACTTGCATCATTTCAAGTTTTGGGCTTCAGAAACTGATATAAAATATATATTACTGGGTTTTAAATCTCATTGGCTGCATCATGCAACAGTCATCCAGAGGCTGGCGTGCAAGTGGCTCAGAGGAGAGGCAGAAGAGGGCAGCTCATTGGCTGTTGTAGGCTGTAGGACGGGCATGGAAGCTGTCAATCAAATAAGCTGTCAATCAAACGGGGTCCGCCTCAGGAGATCTGTTGTTGAGTGATGATGGCGCCTGCTGTCAACTGAGATATCACCCTTTTTATTCCCACACAGTCTGCAGTACCTGTTGCATACATTACCCACAATGCAACTTACTAAAGGCAGTTTATCCAACCACATGCAGCTCCCTCTTCCACTCCCCAGAGTTTCCCTTCGAACGGTCACCGCTGCCCTCCAGGATAAACAAACAAACAGACGTTATCTTGTCGAAGCTCGTCCTCCTGTCCGTGACGATGGGTGGCGTCCGCAGCCGTCTGCTTCTTTAAACAGGGTCGGCCATGTTTAATTTCCTCAGCAGGGTGTATTGACTCTCTGCCGCTGCAGCGTCGCAGAGTTTCTGTCCTCTGGTTGGTGAAAGCTGCAGCAGAGTGACTTGATTTGAGGTTTCCTGCAGAGTTCAGATCAAATGTTCTCCAGTTCAGACGTGTGGAATCAGTTTTCCATCTCTGGGTGAAATACGACAGAACTGAGACTTTAATCCTGTGAGAGGCTGATGGAGCTCCGTTCCTCTCTGCACATCTGCAGCTCCACGTCAGATCCATGTCATTTATAGAAACCGAACAACTTAGTTTGAACATATTTAACCTACAGAAGTTCCCTTACTTTCCTCCTTTCACCTCCTACTTACCTAGCAGCCTACCTCCTTTCCTTATTTCGTCCCTGCCTCCTCCATCCTCTCCTCCTCTCTGCCTCTCTTCTTTCTCTCTTATCTCCTCATTCCTTCTTTGCTTCCTACATCAGGATAACAGTCCCTTAATCTCTCCTTCCTGCCTCATTTCTTCCTCACCTTCCCAGCAGCCAGATACTTTCTTTCTTTCCTTCCTAGTTACAAAGCTACCTTACCTAACAACCTTGCTTCCTTCCCTTCAACCTCTCTACCTCGATCTCTTCTTTCCTTGTTTCCTTTCGTCCCAGTAACCCTCACAGATTCCTACTTTCCTCACTCCACCTTTTACTTCTTTCACTTCCTCTGCACCAGTCCACTTCCTTCCTTCTTACCTTCCTACATCCCTTCAACTCTAACTCCTAACTATATCCACTGCCATTCCTCCTTCTTTCCTACCTCTGTATTTACCCTCCTTCCTTTCTACCTGACTGACATCCTTTTTTTAATCCTCCTTCCTTCCTTCCTTCCTAGCTGCTACCTACTCTCCTTCTTTCCTTCCTAAATACCCAGTTAAGAAGCTACCTACCTCTCCACCTTCCTAACAACCTTCCTTCCTTCCCTTCAACCTCTCTACTCACCTTTCTTCATTTTCACATACCCACTTCCGTCCTTGTTTCCTATCGTCTTCCTCCTTCCTTCCTATCCTCGTACCTTCCTACTTTCCTCTCTCCACCTTTACTTCTTCCCCAGTTTCACTCTTTTCACTTAAACAAAGAACTGAAACGATTTTCTCATTAGTAACTGGACATTATAAACACCCGGGAATAGTTTGTTTCCTCTCTTTACAAGGTAAAAGCAGAGTTCCCCCTGCAGTCTGAAACCAAACTCTTAACGTTTAGTCAATAAGACGCTGACAGAATCGTTAATATCTGCGACCATTTCTGCTTCCTTTTCCATGAAAAACAATCTCATCATGACTTTGTGAAGAAGTGCAGCAGCCAAAGGTGAAATTTAATTGAAGAAAGCAGCCGCTGTCCATTTCTTAATGCAGCAGCGGCGTGCCAGCAGCTCCAAACACCAAGTCCATTTCTTAAATCAAGGTTTCCGCGCCAACATTCATACCGTCAGAGTCCATTTCCTGATGGAGCTGCAGATCCGAGCCAGCGAGGCCTGCGGGACGTTTCCTTGGACCTGCTGCAGAACAGAACTGTGTGGTGCTACAGTGTCATCATACAGGACGTGTTGTTAATGTGTTGCTAACGGGTCATGAGGAGGTCACTGATGGCTGTCCTGTCTCTTGTGTCATTACAGATCCTGGATCCGGCTCAGGAGACGGAGACGGTGAGTGTTTTTTGTTTTGTTTTCCTCTCCGGGGCGATTTAAAGATTTCATTTCCTGCTGCAGTTCTGCTGAATATCAGACACAAGTCACGGTGCAGAACCGGGTCGCTGCTGAGGCCTGAACACGGCCGAGCGAAGCTTTGAGGATCCTGTTGTTTCTGGTAAAGCTTCAGTCTCTGAACTCACTCCTCCCCGAAGAACAGATTGATATTTTCTGTTCAAGCTGATAAATTTGGCAACAGAGACATTTTGCGACCATCTGTCAGCGCCGACCACAGTGTTTGTTGTTTATTATGGCTGCTGGGGGGGTTTTAATTGGAGGGGGTCCCCGGAGAGACGGCGTCTCCACCATCTGCATGTGGAGGGGGGCTCGGGCTGGTGGTTCCCCCTCAGGCGACCCGCAGAGAGAGATGATTAAACCTGACCGTCGCTTTGTTTGTCTGTCAGCCTGCGATCATGTAAACACCTGTAGAATCATCCAACCAGCACGGTTTCTGCCGAGAGGAGACAAAGATCATGTGACACCAGTTCCTACAGGTTTAAATCGATCTGAAGTGAAACACAGAATAATTAGAGCGTTCAATCAGAGACTCTTCTGTCGGACCACGTTGTGATGATGTTGCATAGATCAAGTGTGTAGTATCAAATAAAGTCTCCAACACGTCTGCAGTCTCATTAAAAAGGTTGTTTTGATGCTTTAACCTGCAAAGAAGGAATAACGAGGTCCAACAGTGTGAAGCTGCTCTCATTTAACCTTTTCAGTCGACATCTAATTAACCTTCTTCTGCCTCCATGGTGTGTGTGTGTGTGTGTGTGTGTGTGTGTGTGTGTGTGTGTGTGTGTGTGTGTGTGTGTGTGTGTCCTCATGGTTTTGGATCATTTGCTCATGTGTTTTCTGTCAGTCGTGTCGCTTTAACACACCAGCACTGAAACATGGATGCAGACAAAAAGAATAAACAGCCTCTGGTTGACTTTGCACATCACAAAGAACCCGACGTCTGCACCGGATCAGAACAGAACAGATTTTTGACTCTCCGGTCAGTACCTGTGTCGTTAACAGCGTTTAGGAGGAAGCGCGGCTCCATTTGGTCTTAAACGTCTCATTCTGATTCGGCTAATGCCGCCTGCTCATGAGGAGGCGCACGCTCGTGAGATGTTAGCGTACAAAATGTAACGGTAAAGAAGGGAAATGAAACCAAAAGAACTCCAGCAGAGTCAGAAGTCGTGTTGTCGCGCTGCTGGAAACTCTAAGCTTCATGCAAAACCTGGAAAAATATCAATACTTGATACCAGAGGGTATAAATATTAAATTAAAACAAGGCTTGAGTGAAGAACAGCAGCTATGTTAAAGGGTAATTCCTGTATTTTTACATTGTGTTATCAATAATAAAGTTCACACAGAGCATTTATCAAACCGGAGGACAGAGTGCTTCAGTCAGGCTGCAGAGTTTAAGCACTTTCTTTAATTGACAGTCGACTGCCTCAACAGTGCATTAATCATTAATGATGTATTAATAAGTTGGAGGTTTTCCCACCGGACAACAGTTTGCTTGAATAATAAATAATATGCTTCACGTTTCTGTCATCTTATCACGCTGACGTTTGTACGTGCGTCAGTTACATCGATCACTGCAAGTTATTTTATATCTCGATCAATTCAGCAACAGAAAGCCTCTCAACTCTCTTAACTACCTTTCCCTTCATCGGCCCTCCACTCGCCTCCTGACCAATAAGTCACTCGTCAGTTTGGCATAATGAACCCTGATTATGAGAGTCGTATTTTTAGAGCCTGGGTGACGAGCGAGGCTGCTGCGGTTGGTCTGCTGGTGTGAAGCAGCAGCAGCTTCCTGCTGTCAGCAGAGTCCAACACAAACAAAGAGCCTCTCTGCTGCAGAGCGTCGTCCATCGATCGGCAGCCTCCGAGCCCCGGCTGAGCTCTCCGTGTTCAATACATCCACACACAGCAGGCCAATCTGTCAGCCTGCAGGCACACACACACACACACACACACACACACACACACACACACACACACACACACACACACACAGTATCCATCTTTTCAAGTCGCATCTTTCTTACAATAACAGAGAGGGACTCTGCTCCAGAGTGAGACCTCTTCATTCTTCTGATCTCCAGTTAACTTCCAGAAGTTGCTGCATTCTTCTACAAAGACGCTCCTGAGAGGCAGATCTCAGATCAGCTGTTCAGATGTTTAGGAGCCACTTCAGCTGTAACACCACCACCGTCCCCTCCACCTCCCACATGATGTCGAGATGATTTGTTTGACTCGTACAGATTTAATGGGAACACATGAAGCAGGAAACGGAGACGTAGGAGGATGTTTTACAATCTGGATCATGTTAGGAAATGAAATGAAACAGCACGATGTGGACTTAAACCAACTGTTAATAAAAGCCTAACAAAATGGTCAAATTATTGTTCATGTTGGCATTTATTGATTTGTTGATGATACACCGTACAGATAATGATCATAGCAACACTGCAATGAACATGCATATAATAACAACATCTCTAATTACCTGAGAAAACACAGGTGAGCAGGAAGTGAGGCAGGAAAAGGACAAAGACAGGAAGTCTAAAACAATCATGACACATCAGGATGAACCCTACAAAATAAAACAGGAAACAACAAAACCGAATATCCAAAACCATGAAAGTGACCCGCTCAGCAGGAACAAGGAGTCTTTCATGATTCTGGTTTCCTGTTTTATTTTGTAGGGTTCATCCTGATCCGTCATGTTTTGGTTTACACTTCCTGTCTTTGTCTTTTTCCTAATCTTATTTCCTGTTCTCCTGTGTTTGATCTTTTTATTTGTAGTTGGATATTATATGCAGCACATTTGTACAATCATTTTGCCCTCGGTACAATCAACAATTCAAAAAATGCCCCATGTATGATAATTAGCTTTCTGTCTACACTGTCCTGTTTTTATTAATGAAGCTTATTAATATCTCTCCTGGTAAAGTGAACACCTCGTGCAGCTGCTGAGGTCGCAGTTTGTGTTCAAATCCTCCCTGTAGTTTTTGCTGCATGAATCAGTGTTCATTTCGTTGACCAAGACTATGACGAAAAGTATTTGTCAACAAACCTTTTTCACGGACAAAAACTAAATGAAAACTAAATTAAAAGTCAGATATGATGACGAAGACTGTGACGAAGTATAACTGACACTTTAGTCAACGAATAAAAACAAGACGAAAATGTTCAGGCGGGACGAATGGAGAAGAGATCCAATCAGAGTGAATCTTTTGAGGGTAAGTTGACCGATGCAGAAGCAGCAGAGCCACTTTAAAAAGCCACGGCAAGCTGAACAAAGGCAGCAGCATTTACACAGAAGGAGAACAAAGACGAGCTTGCAGAACTTGCACAGTTTCGTGGACGTTTTCACAAGAGTTAGGTTGTTTACATGATGTTTAGTTGCACAGCTTTGGCGGATTTAAGACTAGACTAAGACTAAAAGATTTCAGATGACTAAAATACGGGTAAAACTAAATGGCGTATTATTCAAAAGACTCAGACTAAATCAGAATTTGCTGTCAAAATGAACACTGGCATTTCACTGTAATCTAAAAACTTTCAGAAGTTCTTCAGTCTTCTGTAAGTGAAGGTAAAAAGCTTTCTAACGTTACATTGTAAGAAAATCTTGAACCCTGTGAGGACGTCACCTGGACGTCACCTGGACGTCACCTGGACGCCACCTGGACGTCACCTGGACGCCACCTGGACGTCACCTGGACGCCACCTGGACGTCACCTGGACGCCACCTGGACGTCACCTGGACGCCACCTGGACGTCTCCTGGACGCCACCTGGACGTCACCTGGACGCCACCTGGACGTCTCCTGGACGTCACCTGGACGTCTCCTGGACGTCACCTGGACGCCACCTGGACGTCACCTGGACGCCACCTGGACGTCACCTGGACGCCACCTGGACGTCTCCTGGACGCCACCTGGACGTCACCTGGACGCCACCTGGACGTCTCCTGGACGCCACCTGGACGTCTCCTGGACGTCACCTGGACGCCACCTGGACGTCACCTGGACGTCTCCTGGACGTCACCTGGACGCCACCTGGACGTCACCTGGACGTCACCTGGACGTCACCTGGACGTCTCCTGGACGTCACCTGGACGTCACCTGAACGTTGAAAAGACGTCTTTGCGATTAGTTTTTCGTGTACAAGTGGCTGATTTGTCTCTTCTTGTTTGTCTCCCCTTCTCTCCCTCCTTTCCTTTCTGTTTTCCTCACTTCTCTCGTCTTTGTTTTGCTGCTCTGTCTTTCTTGCTGTAAGTAGACGTGACTGGATGTTTGTGATTTCTCTGTTTCACAGAGCTTCTCCTCCATGTGTGCTTGTTCCAGGTGCCTGTTGAGACGGTTTTGTTCTCACGCTGCTGCCTGATTCATTATAACGAAGGTTTTAAGTCTGAACGCAGGGTTTTAACGACCGCAGGTTTGCGTTTCTGCGGGATGGTTGTTAGACTTCCTGTCATTTGCTGTGGATTAATTTCCCTCCTCTTGATCGCGCTGAGCTTCTCCTCTATCACATTACACGAGTGCGGCGGATGAATCATGAGAACGGCTCCCTCGATGAAAGGCGGCCATGAATAATCCCTGCGGCTCTTTGATATTTGATGTTCCGGTTGTTACCGCCTCGTCTGATCTCAGCTCGCTCTCTGCTGGAAAATGGACGCCGTCGAGCGAGATGGCATTAAACGCATCCCTGTAATGACAATAATAACAATAATAATAATAATATCATGAGATGATAATGCGTGGCTCTGTTTTCCATTTGGCCGATAAGCTCCGGGAGCCTCTTCACACACTCAGCTGTGTCTGATAGGAAAGTGTGAGCCGTGTCGTGTGTGTTGATGCTGGTAACGTGTCATCAGCGTTAACGGCGGAGCAGAAACTGATGTGAGCCCGAGGTTGTTTCTGCCAAATGAAATCAAGTCACTGTTCTGGAAAGAAGTGCAATAATAATAGCAATAATAATAAAAATCTGATTATGCTGTTCGAGGATGAAGAATAAGAACAGAGGAAAGTTCCACAGTTGGCAAAGCGAGACGGAGACGTGAGATTAAAACAGGTTTTAAAGGTTGGAGTCGTGACAGACGAACAGATTCCGTCTCTCTGTCTGCGGCTGTTTTACTTCTTTACATTTCATCATAATTACAAACAATGTTTTTATTCCCTCCTGTGTCGATGTCCTTGTCCCACAGATGACGAAGGTTCAGGCTCCGACGTCGGGAAGAAGTTCACAAAGTGCAGCACCTGTAAATACGGAGCCGAGTGTGATGAAGACTCGGAGGACGTCTGGTGAGTGTTCGACCCGCAGAGGTGGAATGTACTCTGGTACTGTGCTCAGGCACATGTTTCATGTCTCTGATACAGCTCAGAGGGAAATGTTGTACTTGTTACTCCATTACATTTATCCGCTGACTGTAGTTACTTTACAAGTGAAGACTTGTAGCTCCAGTAAACGGTCACGACTCTTGACTGTCTGTCCAGAAACATTTCTGAGTGGACACGTGGAAAAATGTCCTCCATGAATGTGTCCTTTTTTAATCTAGTTTAATCTTTTACTCAGTCAGAATCAGTTGATTTCTTCATGTATCTGTACCAGTTTGAGCATCAGATCTACTCGTGATGAAGTAATATCCTCCTCCTGTCTCTGACTGAACCCTGTTAATATTCTCTGACTCTCTGGATCGAACACATCGATCCCAGGCTCAGTTCTGGTTCTGTTCTGTAAATAGTTTTCTGTTAAATAATAAATGTGGCAACTTCTGATGAAAAAATGTGTTTTTAACGACGTTAGATCACATCCACAGTCTCACTGAGCACTTATTCAACAACATACACTGAGGAACTGACAGCAGATCATTTCTCTGTGTTTCCTGTTACACTCAGTGTTTCGTGCACTTATGTCAACTTGTTCAAACGTCACATCGTCTGCCAGATAACATTTACAACAAAGGCTCTTTGCAACATGTTCTGTCAGACTTTAGAGAACGTGTTGACTTAATCAGAAGAGATTCAGAGCTCCAGACGTCTGATGTCACATGTTTGGAACGATGAAGATTATTTCTCCGTCTGTACGAATGAATGGATTTAAAACATTAATCCCGCTCTGAGTTTTGTCTTCTGTCTCAGAAAAAGGTCTTTGAAATACATTAGAATTATCTCTTCATGTGCAGACACTCATCCTGCGGTGGATTAATGAACTGTGTCTTCATTTAGAAGTCTGTAAATGTGCTTCAGCTAATGATTCAGCCGCTGTGGCAGAACCGTGTTCGGGCTGCACGCCGCAGACAGAACATTTATTCTGCCGGACAGGATCGGTCCTGACACGCTCTCCCTCGTCTCCTCAGGTGCATCTGTAACATCGACTGCAGCGGTCACAACGAGAACCCGGTGTGCGCCACCGACGGGAACTCCTACAACAACCCCTGCCTGGTCCGAGAGGCGTCGTGCATGAAGCAGGAGCAGATCGACGTCAAACACCTGGGCAGGTGCCCCGGTAAGACCCGAGCCCGCTGAAACACGTGAATTTATTCTCCTAAATCATAGAATGATGCTGAAATACATAAATAGGGTGATGGTCAGTTCTCACCTGACCATCAGAACAAACAGATCCGTGTCTCAGCTGCACATGGATCCACATCTGGTGCTGCAGGGAGTGTTTGTAGCATCAGGACTGTGATGAAGGAACAACAGAGTGGCTCAGAGGAAGAGGATCTGTGTGTGTGTGTGTGTGTGTGTGTGTGTGTGTGTGTGTGTGTGTTGACCCGGCCCGCTCTGCAAAGTGTCGGTACCTGTGTGTCTGCAGTCTGTTCAGCTCTCAGTCGTCACGCTGCTCGATGACGTGCGTGAGCGACCGGGCCGAGGGTTTTTTTGTGGCTGTCGGCAGGAAGCGCCGTGTGACGCTCTGACGCCAACATGTCGTCCAGCCAGTGAGGAGCGCTGGATTTATGCATGTTCAGGAGAAAGAAGGGGGGGGTTTGTTTTGCAGGGAGGCTGAACGTGACGAGGAGAACGTGGATGTGTGTCAGGCTAAAAAATGAGGCGTTCAGTGTCACGTAAAAGCGAGTTTTGTAGGTTGTTGTCCTCAGTTTTTAGTTTTGTTCTCCTTCATTCCACCTGAGATTCTCTTTGACGGCTCTAATGTCTTCAGCAGTCTGAGTTTGCTTCCGCGTGGACGCCGTCTGAACCTCGAGACGCTGCACACTGAAAAATGATGAGATTCTGTGAACACTTTGATTCAGTTTTGCAGCACTGAGCGCTCACAGTGCCGACCCGCGACCCGGCCTGGAGTGTGTATGAGAGCCGTATCAGCGTCTTCAGCTTGTGTGGAGACGGATGAATCGGACCGCTGACGCCTCCATCACAGCTTTATTGAATCCAAATTGGAGAATCCCATCAGCCGGGCCTGGTGAGCTTCAGAGGACGGCCGGCTGACCTCTGTGGATTTATAGAAGAGGCCCGTTCATCACCAATAAACTGCCCCCTTAATAAAAAGCGTTTTATGGACCCGGAGAGACTGGAGAGGTTCTGCAGTCCAGATTCAGACGCTCACTGGTCCTCTGGATGAAAGAGTCCATTCAGACCGGACCAGAACAAAAGTTCTGCAGACTGTAGTGCCGTTCAGAGAGAAATATTCTGCTTTAATATTAACGTTAACTCTACTTTTATTCTTATATTCTGGTTCCATCTGTAAATCATTCCTTTATACGACCTCCATCCTTTTCTCTCCTTCCTTCCTCGTTATTCATTTTCAGTCTCTTTCTTTTTCTTTCTTCCTTCTTTACTTTAGTCCTTCTGTCTTTCTGTCGTTGTTTCTTCTTCCTCCCTCTGTATTTGTCAATTTCTTTCTTTTGTTGGTTCTTTTTTGCTCTTCGTTTCTCTTTTATTTGTCTTTCTTTCTTCCTTCTTTCTTCATATTTTTCCTCAGGTTTTTATGATTGTGTTCGTTATGTTTGCGTATTTCTTTCTGTCTTTCTTTGAATATTTCTTTAGTTTTTCTTTTCTTGCTGTCTTTCTTCTGTCCTTTTCTCTTTGTTGCCTCCTTCTTTTTCTTTTTCCTTTCCTTATGTTCTGTCTTTTTCTGCCCCTCCTTTCTTTTTCTTATCTTCTGTCCTTTTTTTTACATTCTTTTCTTTGTCGTTTTCGTTTTGCTCTTCGTTTCTCTTCATGTGTTTTACTGTCTCCCTTCTCGACTCATTTGTCCTCCAGGTTTACCTTCTCATGTTTCCTTCATCCTTCCTTTTTTCTTTCCTTATCCTCTCCTCTTCCACCCCTCCTTCATTCTTTCAAATTGTTCTTCTTCTTCTGTCCTTGGTTATTTTTTCTTTCCTTTCTTTATAATTCTTCTTCTCTCTTTTAGTCTTTTTGACCTTCCTCCTCTCTCTTTTATTCTCATGTCTTTATCTTCCGTATTCCTCCTCTTTTTGTTCTCTCACACATCTGTCCATCCTGTTTTCCTTCTCTTTATATCTCTCTATTTATTTCCGTCCTTGACGTTCAGCGACAGCAGACGTCCGTCCTTCTGTCTCTCCTCTGTCAGACTTCCGTCTCTCTCAGTTAAAACTCCCTGAATCGCAGATTTTTTCTCCTCCGCTGTTTAATTCCTCCTCTTTTCCACGTTATTGTGTTGGAGGAGGAGATCATTATTCCACATTAACTTGCTGATGTAGTAAAAGGCAGGATTGATGTTGTTTCACCCTCAGTGAGCGCTGCTGACTGCACAGCTGTGACCGTTTCATCTCAACCATAAATCAGCCTCGTTATTGAAGCCGTGTCAGACAAATGAATGTGTCTAATCACCAGTGTTTTCAATTAACCCACAAACCGAGCGTGCAGTTTGTTTCCTTTGGAGCCGAGCGTTGTTTCCACCAGACATTAATCCACACCTCAGCCTTTTCATCCAACGCAGCAGGAAGTGTTCGGCCCGGACTCACTGCTGGTTCTGTGGTCCAAACATCTGTTCAATGAAGTGATGGAGGAGTAAAGGAGTAATCAGTTAGCTTTCCATCCACATCACTGATGATTATTGATCGTTGAGTCCGGACAGTAGATGATGTAAAACTGTGTTGTTTCACTTGCTGGGTGCTCGTTAGGAGCAAGGGCTGCTGGGAAAGATCGGCGCTCAGGGACGAACGCAGAGAGAATTTAGTAAGTAAGAGAGTAATTAGTTAAAAGTCCTGCATTCATTCCCGATGATGGACACGTCTGAGGGAATTGTCCCGCCAAAGACAAACACAGTGAGACAATCTGAGTATATTTTTACGTGTTTTGCGACTAAAATATAAAGTTTTTCACAAGCAAGTCTGACTAATAGTCGCAATTAATCCATAAAATTCATTCGACAAGATAAAATAATACATTAGTAATAATTATAGATCAGACAGACCTTAGTTACGAACCCAGCTCAGCTGTTGGCAAGAATGCTAACGCTATGTTAGCAGGATTCAAAGTCAGTAACATTGCGTTCGGTCGACAAACAGTAAATATAATATTTACATCATGTTCACCAACAGGACGAGACGTTAAAGAGTGAAATGGTCGATTACATGATTACGATCTGGTAACTCCATAAATCAGATAACGATCTGTTTATTAGCGTGCGTGTCGACGTGCTTGTTGTGTATCTTTGCAAAGTGTTGTGATGTTTACTGTGAACTGAGACGTCTGTCAGTAAGATCTCTCCGACATTAGATAACACTGCTGC
>OZ023166.1:1911615-1971615 GCA_963678695.2 Diplodus puntazzo
ATGATTATTTGAACTTGTACGACTCTCACCTTTTAAAAAGTGGCTCAGATAAAGTCGAGCTGTTTCAGAGAAAATCTGGATTCTTACAAATAAAATAACCAGTCAATCCTGCAACATACATTATCAAATCATCTCAGGATGTCTTGGAGTGTTTAATGTTTGTATTTGTATTATTGTACATTTAATAATTTCTTATTCTCTTGGAAATGTTGAGCACTTGGGAGCATCTAGATCACATGAAACTGATCTGAATTAAAATCACCTGCATGAGAAACATCTGTGAGTTATTAACAGGACGCCTCAGACAGCAAACAGGATTAATTATGAACAAAGAAAAGCTTTCACTGAAAGTAATTCATATTGGTGCAGTGAGTTCAGATCAGAATCTGATTTGATGCTGATATTTAGCTCATTATTCGCCAGAAAATGAAAATAATTCACATTTCTGCTAAAAATCTTGGCTGGAAGACGTTTTTTACAAGAATCTCTGACACGCTCGCTGCTCGTGAGGCGTTCAAATGTCGCTTTAAAACCTTTAATCTGTCGGTGCGAGCGCAGGAAACAAAACGAGGCCGTCAGCTTCGTTAACGAGCCGGAGATGCTGCTGGATTCTGGAGTTTTGCCGCTCGCTGATGATTTCTGAGTCACATTTTAAAAAATCCGTCTTTGAGGGTGGAGAAAAAAAGAAAAACAGCTAAATATGGGCTCTCGAGAAAATGATGGTTATTAATGTTTTCCCCTGTCGGAGCTCGTCTCGTGTTGGAAAGATTCCCGGGATGTTCAGAACGACACGTTTGTTGAATCTGTAATTACAACATCACTTATTCAGCGGTGAAGGTATCAAGCGAGCGCAGGTAGTGATTATCCTCCTCCGGCTGTAAAGAACAGCACCGCGAGTTAAAGCTCCGGTTTCCATAGCGACGGCTGAAATGATGCTCAGATGAAACCTGAATGAATCCAGTTTGTTTTTAGAAGACTCGTCTGTTCTCCATGATCTCTGTGACACTGATGATACGGACAGTCCAGCAGATTTGATTGTTTTATTCTGTAGGCGTGTAAATCTCACAGACGGCCTGTTTGTTTGTTTGTTTGTTTGTTTGTTTGTTTGTTGTTCTGTGTGTTTATGAGCAGGGCAGAGCTTTTGTTTCTTTCTGTCTGTGTGAGTTTGTGTTTGAGTTTGATTTGTTTTACTGCAAATGAAATATTGGTCACAAATATCTTTTTTTTTTTTAAGTCTCCTTGATTTCTCATAATGGTGTCGGCCCTGACACACATCAGTCGACCTGTAATTATTATTATTAATGTTCTTATTTGGCCTCCAGCCCTCACCTGTACCTCCACCTGTACCTCCACCTGTATCTCCACCTGTACCTCCACCTGTACCTCCACCTGTACCTCCAGCCGATCGATCGTCCTCTCATGATGTGTGTTTGTGTTTTTCCCTTCGACCCGTTCAGAAACCACGGGTCTGGACCACGGTGACGGTTTCTACGCCGGGATGCCGATCCCCTGCGCCGACAGCTACGCCGGCTTCTGTGTTCACGGGAAGTGTGAGATCAAATACAACATGGCCACCTGCAGGTGTGTGACGCGCCCGAGCTGCTGCTAATGATGCTGATGTCAGGAGTGCAGCGACCTGCAGAGACGGGGTGTTAAACCAGAGTGTGTGTGTGTGTGTGTGTGTGTGTGTGTGTGTGTGTGTGTGTGTGTGTGTGTCAGGTGTGATGCCGGCTACAAAGGCGCTCAGTGTGAGGAGCCTCAGGACTTCAACATCCTCTACGTGGTTCCCAGCGGACAGAAGCTCCACTACGTCCTCATCGCCGCCATCATCGGCGCCGTGCAGATCGCCATCATCGTCGCCGTGGTGATGTGCATCACAAGGTGAGGCGGCATCCAGTTAAAAACAAACAGACTTTACTGTTCAGATACTCTTGTACAAACAGACTCTGGTAGAAGAAGAAGAACTGATTCTACTTCCTCACTCCAGTAAAAGTAACTAAAATGAGTTAATTAGTTTGTGAAAATGTATTTAAATGTCAGGAGAAACACAGAAACAGGAGTTTAATCCCTCTGAGACGACGATGATGAAAAGACGGGTTGATTTTAATCCACCTGTGGAGGAAACACAACAACACCTGATGATAATCTCCTGGTGCTGAATGTGAAACACATGCACAGCAGACGTGATGATAATCAGCAGTGAGTCCTTCAGGAACATTCTGCTGTTACTCGAATGTTTTTTGTGTCTGCCGGACAAAATAAAGTGACAACACGCCGCCTGTGAACGCAGCCTCGTTGTTCCTCCGTCACACAGGAGGTGTAGGTGTGATGTCTGTCAGGACGGAGCTGCTGGTGACAGTTGAGGCTTAAAGCGGAGGAGAATTAAACAGATTTGATTCGGCCTCGTTTCTCTGCTCGGAGTCAGCCGGCAGACTTTCCTCCGTCACCCCGAGGAGGAAATAAACCTCCCGTCTTTCGCGGCGTCGGGAGGATTTCTGGCAGCTGACAGTGAAACAAGCTTCTCTTTTCATTCATACGTTATAAATTCATCTGCTAATAAACGTGGATGTGCTGCTCCACCTACATGTCACTACCGGGAAGCATCCACCCACCACAGAAGGCATTTCTCAGCTCACAGCAGTGTTAGCTCACTTCACCACACAGTTTAGGGTACGTTCCCCTCGTTATCTCCTCCCTCCACGCTGACGGAGGTGAAGGTGAGGTTTTGTTGTGCACTGGAGCTTCACAGCGCTGCAGCGTTCTGCTAAACAACTGCAGAAGCTGGAGATTTGCTCCAAAGCTCCATTAAAACGTTGCCAAATTAGCCGTTAGCGCCTCCTGTTTGCAGTGTAGCCGTGGATCTACAGACGGCTCTCACCGGACTGTTTGATACTGAAGAAAACTTAAAGACGTGATGTTTCTAAGGCTGGTTCTGTGGATTTAAAGAACCTGCTTTGTTTGTGCTGTAGTAAAACTGTCATGAGGAGAACAGATGTGATAAATAAATCTCTCTCTGTGTGTCTCATCAGGAAATGTCCGAAAAACAACAGGGGTCGCCGGCAAAAACAAAACCTGGGACACTTTTCCTCGGACACTAACTCCAGGATGGTATAGCCGCGACGGCCGCGGGTCTTTTTGATAAGTTTTTTCTTACAGCGTGGGAAGACCATTTTTTTAACGGTAGATGTTAACGGTATCCATTTTGTTTCTCTCTCTCCTGGGAAACCATTAAAAAAGAAGAATGAGAATATTTATTTAAGGGGCCTTATTTTCCCTCCTGCCATGGTTTTGTTTTTTATGGACGGGAGAGTTTTTGCGCATCAATTTTTCCGGATGGTGATTTTTCTTTTAAACAAAAAAACCAAGAACGAGGAGCCGAATCGTCCTGTCACTCTCCATCGTTACCATGTCTGCTGTCTTAATGACTTCAAACTGCTTCGTTAGAGGTTTTGTTGAATGCTTTATGAAACTGGTTCCTTTGGTAAACTGGCTAACAGATTAAGGTCTGCCCCGTCTGGAATGTGATATTTATTGGACATGATTATTTCTACGCCCCTCTCTGTTTTACTTGTTACTAATAATGTGCAGCTGATCACCAAATGCAGTTTGTTTTCATTTTTAATGTGTGTGTAGGAGGCGAGTGGGCAGCCAGTGATAGAGAAATGTTTACACTGATTCTTTTGGTATGAAAGTCCATGTAAAGACGTCACTGTGTTCAAACAAGCTAATAATTTATTATTATTATTATTATTATGATAATGATTTTCCTTTAAAGTAGTTATTACTTCAAGTTTTTATGTTCACTTTTTATTTCAAACGTTGTTTTCTAAAAAATTCTAGTTCCTGTATATTCGCATGACTTGTGAAAACTGTGTACTGTGGTTGTAGTTTAAACTTTTTAAAAGAAAAGCCGACGGCCTCGACGCCTCGTCCGTCTCAGAGCCGCAGAGACCCGTGAGGTGGGACTGATGACGGGAGGACGCTGAGCCGCAGGTTTCAGTCGCTGTCGTGAAGAAAAGAATGTGTAATGTTTGGAACGACGCTCGGCCGTCTTCACAACGCTGGAAGCTCAGCAACGTTCTTCTAAAACCTCTTGTTGCTTCGACGAGGAGCCGAGTCGTGTTGATCTTAACGCTCAGACGCAGGAATGTTTTTGCATCTTCAGAGGATTGTAAAGGAAGTTGTGTCGGCTGTTTCGGGGAGTTTGAAGGACAGACAGCAAGCGGAGGTCAAATCTAAATGACATTTTTTAATGTACGCGGGTGGAGAAAGTCTCGGTTGCTCGTGGCTGCAATCAAAGTTTTTTGTCTTTGGATGTGAGAGAATAACTGTCTTCTAATTTTTAATTTACTTGTTTTAGATTTGTGTTTGTTCCTCAGCGAGACATTCCACACACAGAGGATCCCTCACAACCAACCAACGACGTCTTCAACGGCGTTAAACAGTGATGACAGATACTGTCCTGCAAAACATTCAGACTAAAACGAAAAAAAAAAGCAGTTAGTCGGCAGGATCGATCTTCTCTGTGGCGTCCGGTCGTGTTCCTGTGTTTACTGTAACAAAACCCGTTGACGTGTTCTGTCTGTCGAGTTTTAAATTATTGTGGGTTTTATATCGAAAGACAGCAACGCTGTCGGACGGAAAGTCACAAACTAAACCTTCTTAGAAATCTGTGATCAGGAAACACGTCTACTGAAGTTTGCATGCTAACGAGCTAGCTCCTGATGCCATGTGTAGCTCATCCAGTCGGACAGCCTGTAGTTTCAGCTGGAGATGTAAAAGCAGCCAGTCGACAACATAAACTCACTAAATGTCAAGAAAGGAAATATTGACACCTGTTTTCCTTCTGAACAGAAAAATACAACCGTCTGAGTTTAAGTGTCTGTCTCTGACTGAACTCAGACCAGTTTAATCTGCTCGTTAACTCGTCGTCAAACTCATTTCATTCAAACTGGACAGAAACTGAATCAGAGTCACCAGAACAGTTCTGGTTTGTCTCCACACTCACTTCTGGTTCGGTCTAAATAAATCCTCAGCTCACAGTAACGTGAAAATATTCTGTCTCTTCACGCTGATGACGTCCGACTCTCTGTCTCTGCCTGCCGTGTCTTCTCGTCCCCGGAGTCATAGTCCTGTAAATCACCTCTGTAGTGTGTAGTTTCAGGCTGAGTTCAGTT
This sequence comes from Diplodus puntazzo, assembly GCA_963678695.2. Classification (NCBI taxonomy): domain Eukaryota; kingdom Metazoa; phylum Chordata; class Actinopteri; order Spariformes; family Sparidae; genus Diplodus; species Diplodus puntazzo. The sequence continues at coordinate 1,916,793 of OZ023166.1, forward strand.
CCAGTCTGCAGCAACGTGCTATATTCAGTCAGCGGTTATGTTGCCCCCCTTAAGCTAATTTTTGAAGCGGTGTTAGAAATCCTGGCAGTTTTCAGGTCGTCAGCACAGGAGAGAACATCATTTGCAACAGACTTTGATCAAATTGATCACCAGTAAAACAAAACTTCTCACTTCCCCTTCAGGGTTTCTGTGCGAGACTGTGAGGAGAAGAACTTAATGATCAGTGAATTGGTTTGGGCCCTTTCACACCAGCGTTATAACTGTGAAGGTTTGGACCTAAACTAATTAATTTCAATGAAATTGTCACGTTGAGTGGATTAGCTGGTGACTCAATCTGCACTGACCTTTTGTTTGGAGCTCAGACACGCTTGAATCACACTTACTACAAATGATGGTGACAGTTCTGACCTTTAGCCAGCCGGTCCAAAAGTCTGCCGCTGCTACATTAGCTGTGTAGCACCATGTGGTTCTGTATAACCATGCTGGAGAGTTAACTACACGATGATACACACAATTGTGTTAACGTATTATTCAATTAGTGACCAAGATAGCTAGCAAGCTACCCTGTTATCTTATGGCTGGCTAGTACTAGCATGTGTGCAGGTAGCTAACATATTACCTGTTAGCTTAGTATCCACATTCAGCGGCGGTACCAACGAGCATGTAACAGGCTGCCAGTAAAGCCTGTTTCACAGCTGCTTGTGAATAAATGGCCCAAGTGACAAACGCTAGCATGAGTGTTGCTGCCTGACGCTGTGACAGACATGAAGCTGAGTCCGCCTGCTCACATTTTCGGTCCTTCGATGCCAGAATCACAACAACATTGCGACTCAATCGGGCCGACACAGCTTCCAATGATACCAATAAATTTAGCTAGCACAACAATCACCAGAAAAACTGCTGACTGTGTACATTTCTGCAAATCACGGCTATGTAGAATTCTTACATTTCTTTATGTTGCAAGTTTCTTTTTCTTGAGGTTCCTCTTTTTTTTATTTCCTTAAAAAAATGCTTAAAAAAACCTGGTTTTGTCACCACAAACATGGCTGGATATCTCCTGATGGCTTCTACAAAAATATCTGTTTTTTATTTCCATCAAAACAGCTGGAAATCCTGAGGCCTCCTTAAAAACATACAGATGTTGAAACTGAGTCTTGAACAGTGGTCTCTGGCTTGGCAACCTTCTCGTCCAGTTGCAACTCCACCTCCAGCTCACATGCCGACATTTTACTTTGGAAGCTAACCAACTTTTAGCCCGAATATGTTAAAATCATTCCAAACTGTTGAGCTAATGTTATCTAACACTGAGTAGGTCACAAAATATTTAATCAGAAGAAGATGAATTACATAAAAACAGCCGACGAGCCACATGAGTCCAACGATAACGTCTCCAGAGAGCGGTTAGCATTCACAGTGATCTGCTGTGGTGTTACTTAGCTCCACGGCTAACTGAGCTACCACCTGTTTGTCTTTCATTAGACAACGGTACATCAGAGCAAGAAGGATGCGGGTGCATGACGTGATCCATAGGAGACAAACTTACAGTGAATATTATGTCCTCGGACAGGAAAAAGAAAACGAGCGATGCTGACGCTGAGACTTCCTGAACAGTTGACGGTTGTTCAGCTGGTAGAGTTCAGAGCTCAGACGCTCTCACTTCTCTGGAAACGACTGAAAAAAGTTGCTCAGAAAATCAATATGTGGAAATGAGTTCGTAAATCTAAAAGTACTAAATACATAATATGTCACCTTACGTGACTCGGTAGGGAGGGACGATCCAGTGTCAACACCAGATTACAGCTTCGGTACCTTTTTCTCGTTGTGTATCTGCAGAGGAAGTCAATCTGAGAGTGCTGGGATCCAAAATGTGAGTTCAGGGGAAAGTCTGTCTTCTCTGGATGTTTGTGATTTTAATTTTCTGTCACAGGAGTTTTTCTTTGGTTGTTCTGTCTTGGTCTACGTCTGCAGGTCGTAGGTAAACTCCCCTCTCTCCTCCGCTGAGCAACGTGTTTCTACGTGTTGTCGACCATCGCAGCCGTGACTTCTCTAAATGTGACTAGAATGTGTTTGACATGTTAATATTCTGCATGTAGACTTTGAGAGGCTACTTTTGTTCTCTGCCGAAATAAAAAAAGGAAATGTTTTTTTAATGTACACCAGAGTGCCGACGTGTCGTTTGTGTGAACTGTTTCTTGATTGTGTGTTCGTCCTGGGAGGATTCTCTCCGTCTGACTGTTTCCTCCTCCGACACTCTCATTTCCCTCCTCAAGACTTAAAGTCGTTCCAAATATTTAAACAATGTTCAGGTTTACTCGAGGTAGCGCTGCCTCTCCTTTAGTGGTGTGTAGTTATAACTTCCAGGAATATGAGAAAGGAAGTCAGCAGACGTGATTCAACTTAACTCGAATAAAGCTAAAACGTTCAAAACTTTGTCCGTGAATACTTCAGTCAGGCTGATCAACGGGACTGAAGAGAAATCACCTTTTTAATCTCTGAGCTCTGTTCGCGTCAGTAAACGTCTCTGGATCAGAACAGAACCTGATGAGACTCCAGGTGTTCTGGATCTGCACCAACTCTCTCTGCACTGGGTATAAAATCTCTATTCTGGCGTGCAGTAAAATATAATTTAACTCCCACTATCGAAGCTTTGGGACGTTGTGGTTTAAAAACCCGGACAGGTTAAATATGTCCTCCAGCTGTGACTTCACTATCAGGCTCCACCCACCTGTCAGAGACGAGGCGCTTCGTCATTACCTGACGCTCTGGTGTAATTAGAATTAAAAGTGAAATAACTGCTGGTGTGCAGAAGCTGAAGCGGAGCAGAGGTCACCGCCGCTCCACGTGAAAATAAACCAACATGTGTGTCGAACATTCGTACGTGGGGGCCGAGGCTGAGGCACGCCACCCGGGTAAATATAGTCATCGTGTGAAGCTGGGGGGATTTCAGCAGCAGCTGCCGGCTTCAGTCCCACACATTCAGCCGTCAGTCATCTCCAAACTACCACGCTGTAAGAAATACATCGATCAGTAAAAAGTCCCTGATCCTGAAGAAAACAAAAGGCAGCACGTAAAAACACACAAATCCAGAAGGTTCAGGGTGAACGAGTGAATGTTTCTGAGTAGAGAAACATCTTCACTGGCTGAACAACACAGTTTATACTGTTCTGTGGCGGACCCTGCCACCTTTCTAGCTTCAGCAGTTTCCTAGAGTTTGTATTATTACCTCATTAACATTGTAAATATTAAAACTTTTACTTTTTCACATGTTAATTACAATCCTTCATTATTAAATACCAGAACGTCCAGATGAAAATTAATTCTGTTTGTTCGCTCAAATAACTTCTGGATGTGACAGAACAACATTAAAACTACACAGAAGCTTTGGACTTTGCAACTGCAGAACTAAAAACTAGTGGAGACGTTTTTTTTAAATTTAGTTGACTGGCTGTAAGTGTAAACCTACATCATTTTTACACCTATATGTGTAAATGGAATCATGTTGTCATTAAAACCCACTGAGCACAGAAACATCTCCCAAAAATCTCTGCTGACGTTGAAAAGACTGAATTAAAGTTCTTTTGACGTCTCTTCAACGTTCACTCGTGACGTCGCTACAGTTTTTACAAAGTCATGTTAGACGTCTTTGAGACTTCGGTCACAGACGTCTACAGAACTTCATGAAGTCCAAAATTAAAGTTTTTATCACATCTGTGCAGCCAAACCTACCAGATGGATTCAAACACTGAACCTCGACCTCAGAATCCTTTCTGAGGCCTGAACTTCACCCAGTGAGCTGTTTATCACCTTATAATCTGCCGTGTAAAGCAGATAAACAGCTCTCCTGCTGCAGACTGCAGACGAACAGGCCTGATGTTTGAATCCATCTTGTAGATTTTGCTGCACGGAGAAAAACTTCAGCTATCATTAAAACTTTCATTTTAAAGTTCTCCAGACGTCTGTGACTGAAGTGGAAAACATGTCTGTCATTTCATTGTAGTAACTGATGTTGAACCCTGTTGTCTTTAATTCTGGCTCTTTTCAGCGTCAATGTTTTTGCTCAGTAGTCGACGGCAGTTTCATGGCTGTCAAACTGCGAGTTAAAGACCAACAACTAAACACTCTAAAGTTACAACTGAGACACGCAGAGTACTCTCAGCTCACACTGTAATACTCAGAATAAATTAATCCGTCTGTGCCGCGGCTGTTTGGAGGAGCGAGAGGTAGAATAGTGTCGGTCTGACGCTCCTCGTCACTATAAAGAGCTTCAGATCTCAGTCACAGTCAATGTTTGGACTCTGCTGCCCGGGGAGAGTAAAAATGGCAGCGCTGCGATGTTTAATCCCCCACAAACATTCCAGTTCTGTGTAATCAGACCAGACAACTGGGGATTCTCTGCATGTGTGATCACGGCGCTGCCGTTGATGTACATGCTTTCGCAGCTGCTAGCATGAACATACGTGCAAATATCGGAAAATTATGAATCAGCCCGCATGGCTCTAACAGAGCAGAGAAGCACTCGGACGGGGATTTCCATCATCCTCTGCTTTGCATCTTCCCAAAATGTCTGAGTGTCGCCTTACAAAGGCTTTTTATTTTTAGCTCGGGGGGTTTCGTGTGAGCGTCGCCGCTCCCCTCTGAGTTTAGCGCCTGGCCCACATCCCGATGAGGTCTGAATTCAGGTTCCCTTTGGACCCTGAAGTCTTTTTTAAAAAGGGGTAGGTGGAGTTTCTGTTCTCTCCTGTCCCCAGACCTGAGTCCTGGTCACAGCGGTTGGGTGTTGCCACTCTCTGGTCTCCCTTCTGGTCCCGTCCCCCAAACAGAGCACATACCTGCACATTTTTAAGCAAGTTTCAACCAAATTTGATCGTCGAAACTCTGCAATGGATCAGCACAAGTATCGCACAGCGGGCGTCCAGGAGAAGCTGGAGATCATCGGGGTGGAGGACGAGGCCGGGAACCCCATCAGTGCCCTGACCATCCTGTCCCTGCTGGAGCGCGTGGCCGGCATCATCGATAACGTCCAGTCCTGCCAGCAGCGCATGGAGGAGCGCCAGCTGGAGCTGGAGACCAACATCAAGACCATCCAGGGCGACGTCCTCAAACTGGCCAAGGACCACACCGACACCAGCGGCACGGTGGAGAAGCTCCTGCAGAAGACCCGCAAGGTCAGCGCCAACGTCAAGGAGGTTCGGACGCGCGTCGAGAAGCAAAATGTCCGCGTCAAGAAGGTTGAAACCACGCAGGATGAGCTGCTCACCCGCAACAAGTTCCGTGTCGTCATCTATCAGGTAAGAAGAGGTGTTGAGACTTGTTTCTGACAAGTGTGAGGATGTTTCTTTTTTACTTCTGGGTTTCTTGATCGCAGAGATTCAACGGTTTCCTCAACTCTTATACACTAGAATTTGGAGGACGCAAGTCTCAGATCTCAATCTCAAAATCAAGCCAGTCATCAGTGTGAATTTTCTGCTTTTGTAATTGGAAATCGTTGCGCCTGGTCGTCGATTTGATTATCATGTCGATGCCTGGCTGCTTTACACCTTTACTATTTTGACAAACTTGGGAACGGAGGGTCATCTTGTGAGAAAAAAGAGATTCATCCATTGATATCCAGAACTATCCAGAAGTTCGTGAACGTGAAAGTGGAAAAACATTTTTCCCTGACATAGAGAAAGGCCCTGAAAATATTTAAAATATAAATCAAATAATTAGAATTTCAGGTTGAACAGGCCACCAGCGTATTCTGCATTAAACGAGGTGTTTATGGGCTTCAAGAGTCAAAATCCTCGTCTTCGTTCTGACATTTTGATTCAAGTAATACAGACCGTGACCACAGTAGTTGCTGGTGCTTAAATCTGAGCTTTGTCTACACGTATTTGTCACAGGTTCCATATTCCAGCCTTCAAAAGGAACGACCATGTTTGTGGTCACGTACATGATTTGCTTGGCATTTACTTGTTTAAGGCTGGATTCAGATCTAATCTAGTGGTGCAGCACAAATGTGGGTCTTCCCTTTTATTTGAATGAGGGCAGTCGGGTCTGGCTCGGAGGAGGAGGGGAGCTCCCAGAGACGCAGCCCGACGTCACGTTACAGTGGTCATTCACATAATCTGGTGATCAGACTCGCAGCCTGAATAACTGAAACCACAGCGGAGTGTAATGTGTCGTGTGTGTTCACTCAGATTGACTCTGTGCACCAGGTGAAACACACCGTGCATGTTTAACCTGCTGAGTCAGAGACGCGACTGCAGATCGGATCAGAGCAGAACGGGTCGGTGTCATTCAGCATGGATACATTCTACCGGCGGGAACACAGCGGAGCGCGATGTTTAACTCATTTATTTTGGTTTTGTGCCCCAGTTTAAAACACCCCGCAGGACCAGCATGCTAGCAGCAAAACAACATAGCAGCTTTAACTTTTGGTTAACCGCTCGGCGGGGGGGTTCCCAACACGTCACACACACGGACCATCGAGTCACACGCACACCGGCCTGCAGCGTTTTTTTCCCACAACTTGAATTATTATGTTTTGGTAAAAGTGAAAGTCACCAATACAAACAGTGCTTGACTACAAGTCTTACAGTATCTGATATGACAGGTAGTTTAGTTTTAAAAGTGAAAGTAAAAGTATGCACGAACTCTTTGAAATAATAAAGAGAACAAAAACTCAGGTAGAGAAATCTTGTGTGCAAAATAAGCACAACAGTTGTGATGTTTGCAGACGGTTGTGTGTTGAAGCAGGAATCCATCGTTTACAGTGAACAAAACTAAATTCTAATGTAATTAACTGTGAAGCCGGGCAACACTGGAGGCGATCAGTGGACGTCGAGGTAGAGCCGCTCCTCTCTGGATTATCAGATCCACGTCCCGTTTAGGAGGAACTGGAGCGTAATTAAATTAAATATAAAAAATAAAGTGGATTCCTTCCCTCAGGCGGTACAGACTCTGCCGAGCAGAGAGATCTTAACTCGAATGAACTCTGACTCAATTCATTAAGCGCGGGACGCAGTAAGAGGCCGAGCGGGGATGTGAGGAAATGTGGTTTTAAGTTCAACGCTTAAGAGCCCTCGTCTCCTTACTGCGGGCAATTTATAGAAAAGCTCCCTCATTATGTGGAGAGCGCACACTTTCATCAGACGGCTTTAATCAGGTCAGGTGAAACGAGCAAAAAAACAAGATGATTCACTGCAGAGTGTAATTGGTAATCTGAATCACTCGGCTGAACACAAATGTTTAAGTGGCTTTGAGCCTAAAAGTCAACATTTGCACGGTTCCTGTTGAGTCATCGCTCAACGCGAAGGCATGGAAAATAAACGGCGCGAGGCGTCTTATCTCCGAATAGACGCGTGATGCGATGAGAACACTTTGAGGCCCTCGTGTTGATTGAGGAGGCCGTCGCTGCTGAGGAGATGGACGGACTTTATAATAGCTTTAAATTGGAGTGCTGCTGGATTTTCTGTGCGGGAGCAGCTGGTCAGATGACAGACAGAATCAAAACGTTTCTCTGAACTCGGAGGACTCTCAGCGGCGATCAAAGACTCGCGCTGCATCGCTGCAGGCGTCACGAGTGCAGCTCTGGTCAGACAAGGGGAACATTTAAGATGCAGCCTCAATCAGAAACACTCAGTTTGCTACGCGGCGAATAATCTGTGGTGGTTGGATCAAAAAATTAATAAAAAAAAAAAGAGAGTACACACGTTGCAGCTTTAAGAGTAGAAGTGAAGTGAAGGTTTTATTCATAACACATAAAGCTTATAGTTAGCTTTTAATCACAAATGTTTTTTCGTGTCCGGCTGGAAAAACTTCTAGAAAACCTTCCAGGCCATGAAGGGAACGCTGGAACTCCTCCCCTCCTGACGGTAAATGAATCCTCGTCTTTACGTTGGACTCTGCACATCTTTACCGGTCAGTTTGAGTCGGAGACGTTGGCCTCGTTAACGTCCAGACTTCAGAATAGTAACGGGGCTGCTATGTGCTGCTAACAGCTGCGGTGGATCCGTGACACGGAGGACTATTCTGGGACGGCAGCATTTTGCCTCCCTGCCAGCAGTGACACGCCATAAACTGCTTTCAGCCATGTTGGCAAACTGGCACCATTTAAGTTTGCAGCATCAGCTGTGAGCTGTTCCTGTTTGCAGTGTAGCTCCGATCAACAGACTGTCACTGGATGACTTTGATACTGGAGAAAACATAAAAACATGACGGTTTTCAACCAAGTTCTGCAGGCGTGTCACGATTTCGTTTTCAAATCCAAAACCAGTCAAAATGAGCTGTCAATCATCTCGATCAGCTCACACACCGGCTGTGTCTCAGTTCAGGTTCTGAATCCTTCAGAGGAGGATTTCAAGGCCGATTATGTCTCTGTGCTGCATGAAGGCTGTCCCAGTCTGAAGGCTCCTCCCGATGCTCCTCAATGGCGACATCGCGTAGCGTAGATCGTCACTTTCGTTGGCCTGGGCAGCAGAAATCGTGACGTAAGAGTAAAACATCTGGTGACGCAACCAGGAAATGCTCCAAAGTCCAGACCGTTCCAATTAACAACGGCTGACAAGGTTAACAAGGTCTCTCTGAAGGACTCGACTTCAAAGACCACAAAGGCCGAGTCCTTCAGAGGATGCAGACCCTGAAGGGAGTAACAGCAACAAACACCTTTATCCTGACAGGAAGAGGAGGAAACTCTCAGGTAACAGCTCTGGGAATAATCAGTGAAATTAGCTTAACAGAAGCTAAAGCTAACTGAGGAGCTGGTCCTTCTTCTTCACTCTTTGTGTTTCTCTGCACAGGCTCCAGGTTTAGCTCAGTCCGGGTCCTCAGCGACTGTCCGTCCTGCCTGCAGAGGAGACAGTCGCCGTGTTGAGTTTCCTCATGACTGATGTGCTGTCGGTTATTCTGAGGCCTCCGTTCATCTCCTAATATAGAGCTTCAGCTGCGGTCATTTAACCAGGAAGCAACAGGCAGTTTGTTAGAGTCCGCCGTCGCCAGCAGCTGAATAATGAAGGCCGGGACGGTAATAAGAAAAAGATAAATGGCTGCTGGTTAACACCCAGGGCCGCTCCGCCTCGGCTGTTGTTCACAACACTGGACATTAGAGGACAGTGTGTAATTTCAGAGCAGTTAATGACTTTTAGTTTGTGATATTTCTGCTGTGTGGCAATGAGAGAAGCTGAGCAATGACAAGGTTATGAGTTAAACTTCCCACCGGAGCCGACACGATTAAAACGAGAGGTCACCAGCTAACAGAGAGCGTTACGTAACACCCGACAGCTCTGCAGCTTCTGAGCAAAAGTTACAGAGGATTGTTCCTGCAGAGCAAAACATTCAGACTGATCAATTACAAGATGGAAACTGAATACATCTAAATATCTACCGTCCCGACGTCTTTTCAAACACACCCCGTTTTGTTGCTACTAAGAAGGCTGCAAAATGTCCCAGCTCATCACAAATATCTGGTCTCGTTGCCACGAACACATCTGGAAATTGTCCCGAACTCTCGTCAGAAATATCTGATTTTGTTGCCAGTAACAAGACTTCAGAACGTCTCATCAAAAATATTTGGGTTATTTCCACAAATACTGCTGTAAACTGACTGCCATGTCAGAAATATTAGGCTGGAAACTGAAGAGATATCTTAATCAAATCGCTGGTTCTGTTGCCACTAACATGGCTGGAAACTCTCCCGACGTTTTGTTAAAAATATTACATTGTGTTGCCACAAACATCTGGAGAATGGTCAGCTGTTTGGAAACGTACTCCCTAATAAGCATCCGGTGGTTTCACACTGATAATGTTGAAACATTGAGCTCCTGCTCGGCTGCCGTCTCGTCCGATACTAAACATACAAAATAGAACATTTCATTCTGGTGACTTGGCTCTGAAAGCCATCTATCATCTGTTGACAGGATAAAGTGTTTCTGTTCTTATTGAGAAAGCTCTCCTCCTTCTTATGCTACATAAACTCTTAAAACTCTCTTGGATCAGCTGGAACGTGGAACAGGATGTTTCTCTGAGCTCGTAGTCGAGTTGTTTCACAGTGTGTGTGTGTGTGTGTGTGTGTGTGTGTGTGTGTGTGTGTGTGTGTGTGTTAACATAATGAATGTGTGTGTAGAATCAGAGCCGTCGCTCTGCTGATGGTCTCGGCTCCAGACTCCGTCTCCTCCGCCAGGATATTAATTCGTGCATTGACCCACATTCTCCTGCTGGTGTAATTATTGTGTCATTCACAGTGTCTGGACGCGCTCTGATGACTCCTCCCTGATTAATGAGTGTGATCGTTGCAGGTGGCCGCAGTTTAATTAGGATTAATTGGCTTTCACAACCAAAGTCACCTGTAGGGCGCAGCAGGTGGAGCAGGCCTGGGAGGAGGTTCAGGTCTAGGAGCTGGTTGGTTCAAGTCGACCAGTAAGAAACATTAAAAAAAACGTTGAAACTTATAAAATTCCTGCGTCTTTTTTTAACAATGGGGCTACGATTCAGCATCTGTTTAAAATACGTGAGTGACAAATAAATTGTAGCAGATCAGGTGAACTTAATAACCACAAAAAGCACAACAATCAGCATGTTGTGAGTTCTGCAGACACATTTTCCTAAAACTGTAGCTTATCAATCATTTAAAAGTGACTTCTGCACATTTTGTTCTGAGAAACAACAGCTGACATATTGCGAGACCTTTAACTGTTCTTCTTGTATTTAAAGCAGCAGTGAACACTCTCGCTAACTGATGTAAACGTTATGTTTATTTTATTTGTTCAAATAAAAGCTGACTTGTCGAGGCTGTGTGTGTCAGGAGCTTCTATCAGCGAAGTTTCAAATCCGAGGATTTGTGTCGCCGTCATCACTGTCAATGGGCTTAACCATATAGAAATGTATTTTAATGGATTGTCTTTTAAGAACAATACATCTAAAATAAGAAAAAGACATGCTAGCAGCTCTGTGAAGCTGAGTTTCAGCACCAACAAGGTTGATATTCAGCTCACCAACACCAGGGTGTGCATGTGTTTAAATCCAGGACAACTCTGAGTGAAGTCAGCAGAGCAGAGACTCTGGTTCTGGTTCTGGTTCTGGTTCTCTGTCTCCTCTCTGTAACGTTACATTCATGAAGTAAAATCCATTTCCCCTCCAGCTCCAGTCAGCAGTTCGCAGAACAGAACCTGGAGGTCCGCTCCGGATCACTGCTGCAGTCCGGCTGATCAACAGGAGTGAAGAGAAATCACCTTTTTAATCTCTGAGCTCTGCTCCCGTCGGTGAACGTCTCTGGATCAGAACAGAATCTGATGAGACTCTAATATTGTGTATTTACACTCGGGGTGCTTCGAGCTACATGCTAACAACATGCTGGTGTTAAGCAGGTGATATTTTTGCCATGATCGCCATCTTAGTTTAGCTTGTTAGCGTGCAAACACATCTGAGGCTGATTGTATTGGACCTACTGATGAGATATTTCAGTCTGGCTCTGGACCGACTTGTCTTTGCCCCGACAGCTAAAACCGGTGGTATCATCGTGATCGCCGGCCATCTTGAGTTACAGGTGTTGTTTCTGCCAGCAGCTTCCTGTCTGAATGAGTCTCAGTTACTCCTCATCTGTAAAAATAGAAAATAAACTTGATCTCATGAAGATGCCGATGTGTTCGAGGCAAGAGGCAGCAGCTCGGCTCTGACAGAGTCTCAGAGGAATATCATGTGTTCTTTCTGGACAACGAGCAACACAGCAATTTATCAATATTGTCCCTGAGACAGATAAGAAGACGGATATCAGTTTCATCTCTGTGTGTTTGGTACAGTAATGGCTACACAAACTCTCAGACATGTGCAGTGAAACATTTTAAAGTTCCTATGAAATCAACGCGATGTTTGTGTCAAAAAGTGTTTTAGACCCATTTCACTGGGTGCACCTGACTGTAGACAGGTGTAGGGACGATGTGTTTTTGTAGTCTATCCATGACGTTAGCGTCGCCCTGGTTCCCTCGAGAAAAAGCCAATGGAAAGTCTACGATACTTACACGTTCTGTACATCAAGATAATCTCCTTAGGTGAACACCATTTTCTAATTAAAAATGTATAGCAGTAAAAGGCTGATGTTGGGCTATAAACAAAGTTTGTAACTTAAGGTTTGCCTGTAAAGACGGACTAGTGAGTAGATGAGTCTCCGTGTTCGCTGTGATGATGTTGAACATCTGATTTAGACTTTTTTTTTAAGATGAGGGAACCAGATGTGCAAAAACACAAACTGGATTCTTGGTTTTAGGACTACAGAACCCGCCACTCCTCAAGTACTTTAATGGTTTTATTGGCAAGTTATTTCTCACCTTGCTGAAGAACCTGTTGGACGCCCTGTTTTCCTGACTTTCCTCGAGTTGAGAACTCACATTATGTTCTGTTTTTCTCTGCAGGGCGAGACAGAGGTCCCATCAGTGGCCGTCACCAAGTCCCCTAAAGGAACCGGCCTGGACGGGCTGGAGATTGAACCCGACTCCTACGAAGTCCCTCTTGACCTCTCCTCCGACGAGGAGTACCTGAGTGTGGAGGAGGCCGACCCTTCCCGAGCCGCCCGCATCAAGAAATCCATGGTTAAAAGCACCGAGACCCTGAAGGCTGCATTCTCCAAGGAGAAGATGACCAAAACCAAGGACAACCTGGGCTCCAAGTTCCACAACCTGGGCGAGAAGGTCATGCCGCCCGAGCGGCGGGACAAGATGCACCAGGCCGGCGAGCGGCTGAAGCAGTCGGGCGAGCGGCTGAAGGAGAACATCGCCAAGAAGGCTCCGACCAAAGAGACCTTCCGCATCAAGCTGAAGAAGGAGAGAGCCGTCGCCGAGGGCCAGGAGGGCGCTGAGGCTGAGGCCGAGGGCGCGGAGCCGGTGGTGGCATACACCGAGGTTGCTATGGAAACCAAGAGGGAGGGGCCCGTGGAGGAGGCCAGCGCCACCCGGATAGGAGAAGACGAGTACAGGAAGTAAATCAGACGTCAGATCAGACAGCGCTGACATGAAGAGGAGGCGGGGAGAAAGCTGGTAATGGCCAGGCTGTAGAGAGAAGGTCTGTGATTGGTCGACAGCGATGATGGACATTTTTATTCGTCAGAATGTTTTTAGACAGAAGGTGGGACTGACTCCAGAAGGTCATCAGAATGTGAACTGGTAATTTATCTGTTTCAGAGTCGAGTTACTCTTTCAAATGTTTTCTGATTTTAACAATAATATAATTTAAACAACTTGACGTGAATGTGAGAATCTTTATTTCCGACGCACTGAGAAAAGTTCAGGTTTGTTTGACTGATTTGTGAGTCCAAATTGAGGTTGAGGTTTAGATGGCAAATGATTGATAAAAGTTTGAAGAGGATGATGAATGTTGATCTGAAGTTGATATACTGATCTTTAATCTGGATGTACATATATTGTTGTACATACTGCCAACACTTCGAGGGGGGAATTTGGTCCATGCAGGCCTCAGCTGGTTTGAGGAACCTGGTGAGAAACTCAAGTCAAACTGATTGGACGTCAGACTGGTTTCTGAATGAAGTTATAGTAGCCTAAACTTTAAGTTGCTTGAAAGCAGCGTCAGCGTTCGCTTAGATAGACATTAAAGCTGCACCAGGCAAAAAGATCTGAAGCTGGGCTTGGTAAGATTGTAGAAGCAATAAAGAGCAAGCTACATTTTGAAAGTATCCAACTGAAAAATCCCTCTGAAACACATAAACACACGGCCCGACTCCACCGAGTGCCCCGTAGCTCTCGCTGGCCAGCTGACAGATATATTAGCAGCTAGTTGGCTACTTCAACAAGCTCTGTTAGCTTTTTTAGTCAGATAGATACAATAATAAAAACACAAACATCTCTTTAAATGTGACAACCATATAAATACAGGAAAAATAGCTGTCAAGAATGTACTTCAGTCTAAAAGGCTACACAGTGCATCAGTTATTCCTCATTGCTGTAGAGTGTGCTTTGTGCTAACGTTAGCCGCTGAACAAGTGTGTTGCTGCCGCCACAACTCTTCTCTCCGACTCAAGGGCTGTGTGCTTCGTGCTACCTGAATTATATCTGATCAACAGTCTGTTGCTGCTGCTGCTGCTCACTCGCTCTTCGGCTCAGGTGCGGTGTGCTTCGTGCTAACCGAGTTAGCAAGCTACTGAATGTGTGCATCGGCTTTGGACTGTGAGCACAGCACATCGTTGTCAATGCTAACCGTATCAAACTACCTCATGTCTCACAATGTTGTCATAATGAACATGGCTATCGATAGCACTCATTGCTGTCAAGCCAGCATGTTAGCATGGGGCAAATTTTAGCCGCACCGTCTCACCCACTCTTGCAAAATTAACCTGCTAATAGGTCTCAGGAAACATCCGCCTCGCCTTAGGAAAACTCCAGGCAGGTACGTTTACAGGCAGACCAACAGCAAGCTTTTGACTTATTGATTTCTGTCGAGATGTTTTCGATATTCCACAAATGCAACGGAAAATGCTTCTGGAATAATTTACCCCCCACCCTTACTTACCACCGCTCTGAGTGTTCAGTGAGGCAGCATCAGTAAACTGTGATGGATCTGCCGTCAATTGCCAATTATTTGATTCTCTGGAAATTCATAATAAACATCAGAATGTTATTTACAGATAATATTTCACCCACAGCCTGATTTATATCACATTTTATGGAGAAAATGTTTGTACGTGTTTTTATGGCTGTGGACAGGATTTGTCTGATTTATGAAGTGATGTCCAAACTTCCGAAACAAACGATTGTCTTAATGTGAGTAATCGATCGGGAAAGCGTCCCGTGTCACCTGTCACCGCTTCAGAGCGAGCAGCACACACAGTGGATGGTGACTAAACTTTACAGCCGTGAGGAGAAGCTCACCTCGATCGTCATATTCTGAGACGTGAGCCTGTAATTTAGGGATTTAAGGCGGTATGAGACGAGGTGTTGGCGGCTTCAAAGCTTTGCTGAATTTTGGCATATGAATGTTTTATAATTTTTTTTTTCTTTCTCCAGTTTTGCTGCTTTATATTCATAGTTTTCTTTTGAAGTCCGGCGAGCACACCGACTTCATTCTCCTGGAGCGATTAGCGAGGTCGCAGCTTTTCATCGGGGTGATCGGATTTTCAGTCATCAGATAGAAGCTTAGCTCACAGTGCTGCCGTTAGATATGAGAGCGGCGTCTTATTCTGAAAAAAAAACACACTTCCTGTAAAGCTTTAAGCTTCTGTTTCATGTAATAACTGACTGTATTTATGTATCTATGCTGAGTGAAACTGTGTTGATGCTGAATGTGATGCAGTGTTGATAGTATCTGAGTAACTAGGTTTCATATTAACCTTTTTTTCACAGCTCAGTCTCCATGTTGTGTTTGTTTTCTTGTCATTTTAACAATCGCCGTGACAAAGGATTGACTGAGGCCGTGTTCTGTTGTTTTGGCGGCACCAGACATTAATTATTCTGTTTTGTTTTTATATAAATAAAGTTGACATCAAACCTGTATGAAGTGGTGCGCTGGATAAAACACACACCAACAGAAACATGTGCGTCTGTCGTTGTTGTCGTTGGGTTTCTACAGTATTATTACTTTATCACTAACGTTTATCACTTTCTGTTGAAATGCTTCATGCTTCATTATCCAAACATCAGACGCCACTCTGGACACAATCAGACCCTGCAGGGATAATTTAATTTATATAACTGTGTTTATGATTATCATTTCCATCATTTCTGCGCTTTTGATTCTTGCTTATCGTTTCACAGATGTGAGCTTTTATCGCCGGCGTCCACAGAGGCTCAGATCGTCTCTCCTCTCCGCCGCTGTCTCCCACTGATCTCATCTATCCGCCGCTCAAATTAAATCATTAACTCGATGTTGGTGCGAGCAAAACACCATCACTCGCCTGAGTCAGCAGAGTCCCGCAGATTCACTTTCTCTGCCAGCGTCGCCGTCTAAATGAAATGCCAATCACTCCGCTCGGCTCTGGAGGGGATTTACAGTCCGCCTGGTGTCTGTGTGGCCGGAGGTCTCAGCAGCAGATTGTCAAGAGTGAATTTATCGGCCCTGAAACAAACTGCCGGGCTTTTATTTCCTTAAGAGTCCAATCAAACCGGCCAGCTGTGACATAAACCCTGTGAGGATGATAAAAGATGCTTGGCGCTCTGACTGGAGGAGCGCACGTACGATCAGACACATCCGGCCGGAGAAGTCGTAAAATAAAATGTTTGCCGAGGGTGAATTGTGTCCCACAGCCGGAGGAGACGGCACTAAAACTGAAACTAAAAGTTTACTCTGCTTCACTATCGACTATTACAATTATTATCTTTATTATTAAAAATACATCATCAGTACAGCCAACTGTTTAGGATCAAGATCTTCTTTGAGGTTGCGGCGCTCATACTGCTCTGGTCCACAGGGGGCGCCAGAATCAACAGAAAATGAAAGTTTCTTGTAGCAGCTTTAAGTTCAGTTAGAAAACAATCAGACACGTCGAAGTCGATCATTAAATATTTAGTTTTTTTATGTGGGAGTGCTGAGGAGACTCGACGACTCATAGACGATGTTCACTGAGTGTTTCAACACAAAACTAGATGAGATTTTACTTTATTTACGACAAACTGAGACTTTGTTGACCTGGAAAATTATCTTTTGAATTCGCAAACATGTAGAAGTTTGATTCATGGCGCAACTCAAATGGGATAAAACCAAATGTATTCATCTCCTGATTGATGTCTGCCACAGACTCGTCTCTCTATGAAGAGTTAAAGCAAAGAAGTTTTCTTCCTTCAGCTGATCACAAACACGTCTGGAGGTGCAGGAACAGGCTGAACTGTTATCTGAGAAGTAACTTGTAACTACAGCAGTCAGACAGATGTAGTGGAATACAACGTACAGCCTCTGAGCTGAGGTGAAATAGAAATATAAAGTACCTTGACTTTGTGACCTCAGTACTTGTTGCTGACTGAGAGTTCACAGGTTCGATTCCTTAAAGCCTGATCGAGTCTGTGGACGAGCTGCAGACTTTGATCAGCTTCAGCTGCCGCGTCTAATTTCAGCGCCGCTGCTTTTTATAACCACGACCAAACTTAGAAAGACGACACCTCCTGCACCTCCTGCCTCAGATAGGACCTGCAGCCACCTGTGCTCCACCGTTACCAGGTTGTCACGGCAACTGCACCCGTCAAAGCTCGAGAGAAGTGGAGCAAAAACGACGCTAATTAATTTCCCCCCTCTCGTTCAGGCAGATCTGTGATCCTGAGCCACACGATCACTGTGTCGCTGCAGCAGCACCGACGCCAAAGAAACATAATTCTGATTTATTTCAGCACTTACGAGAGGGAGAGGCGGAGAGGACGAGGTAGAGGCGCCACTCCGGAGCGATGGCGTTCAGCTCCATCTGTTTGTTGTGCATTAGCTGAGCACAATTGAGCTCTTCAAGCAATCTGTTGGAGAGACGAGGCCTCGGGTGATTCTGGTGCTGATCCACGGCTCCATTAACACCGTTTCACCTCCTCCAGAGTGTCAACACTTCTTCTTCTACTTCTTCTTCTTCAGTATCCTGCAGATGTTTCCTGTGGAGTCTGTGTTTCTCTGAGATTGACTTGTTAAATCTGCTCCGTCAGCAGTGTAACACACGCTTTCACAGGTAGGATTTGCATTTACATTTTACCACACAGAGCAGGAAGTGTTTGCAGCTGAACTGGATCCGAGACTCGTTCATTCTTCTCTGTGTTTTGAATTTGTCTTGATTCATCTGCAGAGGAGCCAAACTCTCCAGGTACAATACAGGAAATGTGTTCTTTTAAATTATCTGTGTAAAGGCCGAATACAGTTTCCATTCTTTGTCCACCGTGACAGCTACACGACCACAGAAGAAGAAGAGCTGTCAGCTGACAAAGGAGGTGCAGAGGAGAAGGGACGGAAAACAAGCTGCGTCTCTCTGACGATGCAAACGCAGGAACACAAACTCACCTGATGGGTTTAATGACAGCTTCTCCAACAGGATGGAGGAATAAATGAACAGGTGCATTTACATAAACACAACATTTACCGCCCTGTTTGTTCACCGAGGCAGCAGGTGGACGAGCTTCATTCATCTGCATCCTCCAATGTGTGAGAAATTATGGAGCATTAAATGTCGATTCACAAAGTTTCTGTTGTTTGTGTCGAACAGTTACGGCTTTATTTGGAGCATTTATCGAGAAAGACGCAGTTTGTAGTATTTGGAGACAAAATTCAAAGTCAGAATTTTATATTTGCAATATAAATGAGGTGATGATACAAACTTTCACTGGATCACTATTTGTTTATACGTGGCGGACCCTGCCACATTTCTAGCTTCAAAGTAAAACAGTATAAACTGTGTCGTCCTTTAAAATCAGTTTGTTTATTCAGACATAGAGAGTTTCTTTATTTAGTTTGTTTAGACAGAAACAACAGAAGAGCCCTTTAATGTTTGTTCATTTACAATTAATTCAGTAATTTCCAGGTTAAATGAGAGAGAAACACATTCAGATTTGAGGTTTTACAGCAGCTCAGGAGCAGCCAACGTATTTTATTGAAGGTAATGAAGCTGTAATTGAATTACAGGTTGATTAAGTTCTGCTTTTATTCTCATCTTACATCAATAAACATATAAACTACATTCAGGTTTCTGAAGATAAGGAATCTATGGCAGCTCTTGGCTTCTATACAGGCGTCACAATGGATTGTATGTTGTTAAAAAAAAAAATATGAATGAATAGAATATAAAGAACGTTTTTAAAAAGGCTGCAGAGGAAGTCGTGTGACTCAGATTCTTCGTATCTGCCGACACCTGACCTCCTGGATCCAAACCCTTCACATGTATCTGTGTATTTGTCACCAAACTTTGAATAAACGTTGATTTTTAAACATTTAAACACGACATATTACTTCCTGTCTGTCAGTCCTGGGCGACAGATCGCTCCACTGTTGCTCTCAGTTTAAAGGAGTCGTGAGGCAAAATGTGGTTTGTTTCAATAAATAGTACAAATGAAATTCTGGATCGACACACTGAACTCCTGCTCAGGAACATCATCTCCAGACCTGTAAACTGGATGTGGCGTGCAGTGTGTGGGATCTCATCACTTCGCCTGTCATGTCGGTTTTCGGGGGAACAAAATGAGTCATCAAGCTGCGAGAGAAGAAGTGTTTTCTTTGACAAAGTGACAAATCCAGCTTTTGAAAGAAGTGACGCCCTCCGTTAGGGAGAACGAGCGCTGACACGACGGCAGAGGAAGTGGAATATTAATGAAGACGTGAGCCGATCTCACATCTGGGCTCTCACAGCTGTAACCACATTAAACCCTGTTCCTTTAAATGAGAGAGAAGTCATCCGTCAACTTTACTGACCTCCATCAGCCACGAGTCAGAGCTGCCACATTATCACTGATGGGTTTGATACCTGCCAATAGTTATTCATTAATTCATATTCCTTAGTGTCAAATTTTGCAGGTTACTTTTGGAGAAAGTCTCCAGACTCCTTTAAAAAATCATGGAATTTAGTGAGTTGTTGATTAGGAGAAATACTTAATTATCGGGGCCTTCTTGTAAATTCGGCGTTAAATGTTTCACCATCAGTTGTTCTTGTCTTTGTAGGAAGTGTCAGTTTGTCTACAGCTTGTTGTACCTGCCAACAGTTAGCAGCCGTTTGAACACACTGCTTCATGGGATTTACACTCAGCTTTTAAAGGAGGACAACATTTTATTTACTGTAAACACGTCAAATAGATTAAACAGTACCCAATATAGTCTTATACTTCTTTGTCCCCGTGGAGAAAGTCCCCAGACTCCCTTAACAAATGTGTCAGTTTAGTGAGTTGTTGAGTTGGAGACACTTTATAAACTCTGTGAAACTCTGTCTCTGACTCATTCTGCATTATTTGGACCTTCTTGTTAATTCTGCAAATGTTCTACATTGTTTGTGTAGAAAACATGGTGTCTGTTTGTCTCTTTGGTTTATTCTCATATAGAGCAGAGGAGAGAGATCCCATCACAGGTGATCACTTCAGACGTACGTCAGGTGTGACCCGACAGATTTAGAGCTGTCTGGTTGTGATGGACACTGATGGCCCGTCATGTCCAAACACCTCCCACTCTACACAGAGTCAGTAGATTTAGGTCGGTGGACATAAACACACGATGTGTGATGTGTGAGACTTTTAACCAAACTTTCAGGTTTATGTTTGTTGTTGACCTTGAGAGGTGGCAGACGCGTCAGAAGGTGAGATGGATCTTCCTCATTACTTTGACAACTATCAACCCCCACATGGTCCTTTAATGCTGCAGAGCTGTGAAAACATCACCTCTCACCCCTTTTAGAGAACATCCAGTGAGGTAATGACTCTCAGATAGCAGTTATTTTGGCACAAAAAGGCATAAATAGCCTCTCTGAATGACGCCTGGTGGGCTGATAAGCTCCCCGCTGGTCCTCAGGCGAGGCCTGCAGGCAGCCGGCTCTCATTACCGCCTCACTCAGGTTAAGCCGCGGATCCACCTCTGCCTCTCCTCCCAATTACCTCTCCGTCGAGCACTGGCAAGCCAAGAAAAGGAGGCCAGGCCACCGGCTGACACGCTGTCTGGCTGCACCCGGCCTGTAATCACACCAGAGCGGACGAGAGCCCGGTTCTCTTTCTCCACAGGCTGCGTAAAGACCCGCCCTGGTCCGGGTTTGATTTGTAGGCGTCTGGAGGAGACTCATTAACAGCTCCTGCAGACAGCAGGCTGCCAGTGTGGTGGCTGACAATTAGGTGATACTTTCATATTAACCACAAGCAAACAGCTCGCTGCATGTGAAGTGAGACACATGAGTCAGGATGACGATGACCGGTAAAAACATGTAAACCCTTCTGTGTCTTCTGTGTCTGCAGCTGTGGAAACATCCAGGTTAGATACTGTCACTGCTGTGAAATCTCACTGGTTAATCCCTGTGATGTTTGTGAGGGATTAAAGGTCCAGTGTGAGGAATTTAGTGGCATCTAGTGGTGAGTTTGCAGATTACAAACAACAGAAGACCCCTCGCCTCAGCTTCCTCTGCAGCGGATGATCAGAAGGTGAAGTCTCTCTTCAGACTCAGCGTTTGGTTCATCTGCTCTGGGCGGATGTAAAAACATTACGGTTGCGGCACAACATAGGGGACTCTGGATATTATATTCCATTTCTGACCTTAAATCCTAATCACTGCACCTTTAAAGGAGCAGTTCCCCCAATTATTAAAAAAATGCAGCCCTCCTCTCCTCCTCCTGATGATATAAAGTCAGGTGAAGTGTCGTAGTCCACAAAACGTTTCTGGAGCTTCACAGTAAAACAGAGTTGCAGCATTCTGCTGAACAACTGATGTAGCTGGAGACTACAACTGAAATAAAAATCCCAGACTGATTTGTAAAGATGTTATTTACACTCTCGTCGTGCGGTTGAGCTCATCAACCCACTTGCTTTTAGCTCAGCGACCACAAATGTTGGATT
Source organism: Diplodus puntazzo (assembly GCA_963678695.2). NCBI lineage: Eukaryota > Metazoa > Chordata > Actinopteri > Spariformes > Sparidae > Diplodus > Diplodus puntazzo. The sequence goes on from OZ023166.1 coordinate 1,938,246, forward strand.
TAAAAGGTGCGTAGTTAACGTCTTGGAGACTAAGATCGCACTCTTTGGAAGATAATGACAGAATTTATATTTTTGGGTGAACTGTTCTTTTAAAAAATATTTATATATTCCCCAATAAACCAGATGCAACATGTAAATTACTCTCTCTTTTGAGTTTCCTCCTACTTTTAAGATGCAACATGTATGAATTTTAGTTTAAAACGTTAAAAAATTAAGGAAATTACCAACAGAATGTGAATAAATAATCGCGCTGACGTCACTAGTCTTTGTGCTGTGCTGCAGAGATATCTATTGCAGTCGACATGCTAACCAGCTAGCTTCACTTTGTAGGCTCCCCCGGGTCTCCCAGTCCAGACAGTCACTTAACACGACCGCTAGCTGCTCCATTAGCTTGAACTACTTTCCCTTTAACTGTGTGAATCACATCCACACCTCCACCTTGTGCCTCTATGATTACATTTCTCAGTTCAGCTGAGTCGAGGCTGTCGGTGGAGCAGCGCCGCAGCTCGCCGGGCATCATCAGTGATGCAGCAGGCAGTGAGCCGGCCTGTCAATCAGAACTCAGCCTCCAGGGAGCTCCACCTGTGTGTTCACAGACAGACAGGGAGCAGCATGCAGATTAAACAAACACACACCTCCCCTCACTTCCTGCTGCACCACAGGGGGGGTGGAGTTATGAATTATTCACATACACACACACACACACACACACACACACACACACACACACACACACACACACACACACACACATTCTCTCCAGTGGTGGAGGAAGTGTGCAGACCTCCATCAGAGCTTTTCTTTTATATCTGATGTTTGTTTGCCTCTGTTGCATTTCACTGCAGTAGATGTTTACAGTTGGGCTCGTTTTAACTACTTTGTGTTCTATATAGATAGCTACAGAAATAATGACACCTGTGATTGACTCCCTCTTTCAAAATTCAATATTGTTAGTGAGCTTTTAATTTGAAAAGCTTCGGCAGCAAAGCATCCGCAGGAAGACTTTTATTTCGAAGGTCGTAACAGGAAGCTGAGTCGAGAGGTTAGCGGGCGATGCTAACAGTTAGTCCCGTTAGATGAGTGAAGTGCTGCTACACCGACGACTTGTTTTACGTTACCGGTCCGCAGACACGCTTTAAACTGATAAAACGTTTGACTTTGGTAAACGTCGAAGTTTAAAATATGATTTATATGTCAGCGAACGTTAGCTTCCTAGCTAGCTAGCGTTAGCAATCGGTTGCCTGACAACAGAGAGGAAGCCAAACAAACTAGCTAGCTAGCACAAGCTAGCAGGTTAACGGTTGGAGTCTGGAAGCTGGTTTGGCTCATTATATATAAACGTTGAGCTGTTGGAGTGGCAGCTGGTGATAAATAAGAAATAAAAGAGATAATGGCGGATGACGGGAGACGAGGGGATGAAGATGACCGCGGGCCCGGAGCTGCTCATCAGGTGTTCGTGGTGATGGAGTGTCTGCTGGAGAAGCTGAAGGTGTTGAACTTCGAGGAGGAAGTTCTGGCAAAACACAACATGAAGAATCTGTCCAGGTGAGGAGTATTCAACCGTTTGACTCCCACAGGTGTGTAGATGTGAGCTTCATAGTCCTTTAAAGTGGCAAAATGTAGTTCATGAGAAAAATGAAATCACAAGACGTTACTACAAGTATTTAGTATAATCGTTTACAAATTCTGCGCCTTCTATTTCAAAAGTCTCAGTTACAAATGACTTTAGCTACAAGTTGCTTTCCACATTAAATGTTCTCCCTATGTGATGATCGTCCATGTTTTGGATGTTCCTAATTTTGGAGAGTCAGAATTTTACAATGTTAATGAGGTAATATTACAAATGTTTGAAGGTAGAAAGGTGGCAGGGTCCGCCACATATAAACTCTGTTGTCCTTTTAGTCAGTTTGTATATTCAGTTTATTCAGTCATGAATTGTGACGAAGGAGTAAAAAACAACAGTCAAAATCAGTTTGGAGCCACATTATGTGTTTGTTTTTTGTTTTTCAGCTCTCCAGGAGAATGCTGCTACTTTAATTAGATTATGATATATTTTCATTTTTAAATCATTACATTTCTGACAACTTGTAACACAACAACTATTTTATCTCATTCATGTCATCCAAAGTCATAATTTTAATATTAACAACATTAATGAGGTAATAATACAGACTATTGTCTCCACCAGTGAATAAATAAACTGCTCTCAGAGGAAGATAAAGTCCCAGATCACTGTCTGAACCTATAACGGTGGCAGGGTCCACCACATATAAACAACCTAAGACAGTTTAAACTGTGTTTTCCTTTAAGGTCAGTTTGTTTATTCAGTTTATTCAGTCATGAGAACAAAGAGAGTTTTATTGTTTTGTGTTTTAGGCAGAAATAAATTCAGTCAGTGAAGAATATTCTCTGCAAAAACTGCAGATTTCACCTTTAAATTTCACACTGACATTACTTTAAAACTTTAAACATTATAAATGAACCTGTTCGCCTGCAGTGTCTTCCCTTCAGTCAGTTTATTGGAGAGATTTCGCACAGATCTCCTTAAAGTTCCCTTTTGGTCGTGCTTTTACTTTGAAAGCCGGATGCTGCATTGCCTTGTGTTTTACTCTGACAGCGGGCGGTGCTTCCGGCGTGTGGGCGAGGCTCAACGACAGCTGCGGAGCTCCGAGCAGCGGGTTGTTTCTATTCACCTGAAGAAGAAGAGAAAAGAGAAGGAGAAGAAAGAGGAGAAAGCTTTAAGTTTGATCTTTTTGGAAGAAGAAGAAGAAGAAAACTTTACTTTCTTTACTTCCGGCACAGAACCACACGGTGAGTTCACGGTCCCGTTATTCTTCTTTGTCTGGATTCTGTTCATGACATCAACACGAACATATACAAAGAAACAGAAATTAGCTCATGGACGTTTTTATTTATTTTATTTTAATTAGCTGAAATTGTTTTAAATTGTTTGATTGATTTAATGACAAAACCAAACAGACTGATTTTATCACGGACACATTGGAGGAATGCTGCAGTTAAAAATAGCCTGAAGCCACTAAAGGCTCAGTGTGAGATATAGAACATAATGTATACAGTGTGCACCATAAAGAGGCGTCACAGAAATAATTAGAAAATAAGAAAAAGTCACTATCATTAAATGCAGTAATGTCTAAGTGTTAATAATAAAGTGGCACTGATGCTCCATCACAGAGCAGGAAGATGAATAAATGACATATAGTGCATTAAAGCTGAAATCCTGAGCTGCAGTCAGAATATTATACATGTGAGTACATTAGAAACATTAGAAACATTAGAAACACAGTAAAAACTGATTGATTGAATAGAAAAACACAGTAAACACACAGTGAGGCATCACTGCAATGATGCAGAAATACTTCAGAATGCAAAACAAAACTATGAATTTAATTCTGAGCACAAAGTAGGAATATTAAAGGTGTAACATTTAAAAATGAAATGTAATAATGCAGATGAATATATTGATAATGAGGACGCTGTCAGCAGCACACGTGCAGGATGGTTTGTGCTGCTGCTGGAATGGTTTGATCCATCTCTGTTTCCTGATACGCATTTTCCTCCAACATCAGCAGCTCCAGCAGAGACCGTCTGCTGCTGCAAGGCATGCTGGGAGACGGGGAGTGGGGAGTGGGGGAAGAGCCCACCGTAAGGGGGGAAACTGAATACATGAATAACTGCAGTGCTGTCAGGAAGTCTCACAGATCCTGAGGGTCAGTGAACGTCACGGAGACACCAGCAGTCTTTTTCTGAGATATTCTGATAACACAACATGTTTTCTGTGTTTCCTCTCCCGCTTCATCCTGCAGCACATAGAGACGTAACATGTAGAAACACAGACTGATACACAGCCTGTTCACTCACAGGACAGTCTGTGTTGGCAGAATAATCAACTCATCTCCGTTCAGTTTATGAACAAAAAGCTGTTTTGTTTTCTTGTTATTTTGCCTGTTTTTCATGTTTCTGTACAGCAGCTTCTTTTACACTAATCACCAGGAGAAATATCGGCGCTGTGCGTCTCTACAGACCGCTGATATGATGAATCTTTACGGCTCTTTACGTTTCACTGTGCTGATGTTTTCGGGTTATTTTTAGGCACAGAAAGCAGCTGGATAGAGTTCAGGAAAAGATCATGTTTTGACTTGAAAAGTCTACGTTTTGTCGTCACAAACCTGGCTGGAAAATGTCCCTGAGTCCTGTTAAGAACAAACGTTTTTTTGAAGAAAAGCATCCTGATAACTGTGTTAAAGTTTGAGTTTTTCAGCTGCAGAATTCACTTTTGCTGGTTTGAAATACTGCGTTTTGTTGCCGTGAACATGACTGGAAAACTTTTCCGACATCTTGTTAAAAATATCGGAAAAAGAATTACTGGAAAACAGCCAAACATCTCGTCAAAAATTCCCAACATAGTTGCCTCAGAGACTAAAGGGTCTTATTAAAAATCGCCAGCTTTCAGCCGGAGAATGTCCCGATGTCTCGTTAGACGTTTCCAGTTTTGTTGCCACTAAGATGGCTGGAGAATATCCAGATTTCTGGGGAAAGTATCAGGTTTTCTCTCGCAAAATTTCCAGATATCTTGTATTTCTTTTTTGCTTCACTTGACTGGAAAATGTCTTAACATCTTTTTGTGTCTCAATGTTATTTTGGTGCCACACGTGCAGTTTATTGGCACAAACACAGCCTGACTTTTTTGCGATATCTTGTTAAATATCTCTGGTCTTGTTGCCTCAGACTTGGCTGGAAAATGTCTGAGTGTGATATTAAAAATAACTGGTAATCAGCTGGAAAATGTCCTGATGTCTCGTTAGGAATACTGAGTTCTGTTGCCAGAGAGACGGCTTGAAAACGACCTGAAACAGAATATCTGGTTTCTGGCTGCAAAGATACATGAAGTGATTCGACTTGTTTGGCTGCTCACGTTATAAAACACAGCAGAACACGTTTCTGTCTTTATCAGGTCTGAAGTGTCTCAGTAACAGAAGACAAACAGACGTATTCTCAGCAAAATGTGTGACGTTAAAGTTAAACTGGACAGACGAAGCGTTAACTCATCAGGGTGTTCCTGCTGCAGCGTGTGGAGGTCGGGGAGAGCTCTCTGGACCGTTGGTGTTGTTTTAAATCACCAGGAGCATTTTTCAGTTGAATCAGAGGACGGAGAGAAGGAAACTCCCACCAGCCCCTCCGTCAGCCCCCCCACATCCACCAGGACACAGACGCTCTCTGTTCACCAGCAGCCAACTGACCCAGTTCATCTGTTATCCTCCAGAACAGAACAATAGAGAGCGGAGCGGTGTCAGAGCTCTGACTGATATTCAGGGTTTATTTCAAATGATTTCCAGTTTTAGATGAGACGACGCTGCACGTCTCTCGTGTCTGTTTCTAGTCTTTATGCCCAGCTGAGCTCAGCTCACCTCGACTCTGTTCCCTGTGATCCAAACACTAACACATGTAGAACCGGACTGACACCGTGCAGAGGTCTACTTACTTCAGAGGTCCTGTGCAGACGTGGTGTTATCATCCATCCTGTTTTCTACACAAAGACAGAAAGAAGTTCATGTAGAACATTTGCTGAATGAACAAGAAGGTCCAAATAATGCAGAATGAGTCAGAGACAGAGTTTCACAGAGTTTATAAAGTGTCTCCAACTCAACAACTCACTAAACTGACACATTTGTTAAGGGAGTCTGGGGACTTTCTCCACGGGGACAAAGAAGGAGCCTATATTGTTCCTGTTTAGTGTCTTTGTAACATGTGACATGTTTAGATCAATAACATGTTTCTTCTTTCATAAATGGAGTGTAAATGGTGAAATAAGTGTAAACAGTGTGTTCAAACAGCTGATCAATGTTGGCAGGTAAGACTTTAGCACTTTAGACACAGAAGCAGACAGGCTGGTACAGACATGCTGCCACAAACTGACACTTTTTACAAGGAGACAAACAACTGCAGCTGAAAGATTTAATGCTGAATTTACAACAAGGAAACAATGAGTTACAATCTGTCAGAGACACAGTTTCACTACGTTAGAAAGTTTGTTTTAACTCAACAACTCTTAAAATCACCACATTTGTTAATGGAGTCTGGTGATGATGTGGTTACGAGTTCAATCAAACATCTGCTGCAACTTCTTCCTCTTCTTCTTCTTCTTCTTCTTCTTCTTCTTCTTCTTCTTCTTCTTCCTCTTCTTCTTCTTCTTCCTCTCCTCTTCCTCCACACAGAGTCAACAACACATGACTTCTCTGCACTCAGTCAGATCCCTGCAGGAGTTTTTCGGTGTCCCTGTCAGAGTCCTGGTTCCTCCCAGCAGACACAGAGTTAACAGGAAACATGATCTCACAGTCAGCCCTTCTGTTTTTCTCTGTTTTGTTCTGAACTTGTTCTCAGGCTGCTGCCGCTGCAGGATGTGAGAGAACCACGACACCGAACACGTTAAACTGAAGATCACAACCAGATCTGAGCAGGAACAAGTTCAAAGGTAAGGCTTTAAAACAACTCTTTATAAATGTCCTGCACTTGTTCTGTACTCTGATCAGTTTGGATTTATATTAGCTCTTAATTCAGTTAATCCCTGGAGTGCTCAGACTGGAGAGAAGAGCTGCTGAGGATTAACTGAACTGACTGAGCTTCAGATCAGAGACGAGCTGGAAGAAGGTTTTTAGTTTTGAGCCTCTGACGGCTCGTCGTTTCACCTCCTGGAATTTATTTCATGTGTTTCTTCTCAAACCAAACCACCAGTGAATGTACCAGCGAGTGACAGCCGGGTTTGTCTTCTTCCTGTTGTCCAGAAACATCATGTGTACATCCACGAGCCACACTGTTGTTCCTTTATCACCATGAACACACACACACACACACACACACACACACACACACACACACACACACACACACACACACACACACACACACACTGCTGCCACAAATACTCACAAGAGCACCGACTGTGGATTAATAGTCTGTTCTTTACTCTGAGTTTCTCTCTGACTTCTCCTCTCTACATCTGAACTTTCTCAAACGTCCTTCAGAGGGAGACTTTTTACTCTGAGACTCTGAGTACATGTCAGAGCCTGTAATCTATTACTTTACTGGAGGAAACAAGCTGGATCAGTACTTCTACTTCTACCAGAGTCTGTTTGTACACAAGTACCAGAACTTCTCCTGGAGGACAGGATGTTTGGACTCTGTGAAGGAGTCAGAGAGTCAGACAGGAAGTGAGCGAACAAGACAAAACATAACTTTAATACATTTTCTCCCTGGAACTCAGCTAACATCTCACCTCCAACAGCCGATATGGCATGTTGTGTGTTTGAAGACTTAGTTCATTAAGAAGCAATTCTGAGTGAAAGACAGGAAGTCAGACAGCACTGACACTAACACGTTGTTGGGAGGTTGGCTGCATGTTTCTCACAGCTGGTGTCGGGTTTCTGATGTGTTTCGCAGATCGACAGAAGACGTTGGGCAGCAGATAAAACATGGCTCTGTTCTTCTCTGGAGCGGTTACAAGTACGTCACATCAACACACTCAACACAATAACACAATAACACAGCAGCATCAGCACCGTTCTGTCACACGTCCACGCTGAGGGACACTTTGTTTTTATGTCTTCATTATCGAGCATTCGCTGGATTTGCTGGATGAACAGCATCCAAATGAAATGAGCAAAGAACAGAACTGAAGAAGAGACGATGATATGAGGAACAATGATCATAAAGGAAGTTAAATAACTGATTAAAGAACGAATAATGACAAACTGATGATCCGAGAGGCCGTAGCTGTTCAAATAACCTGTTGATTTATTGTAAAATATGAAGAGAAATATTAGTCTCAAGTGTTTCTCAGGTGAGACAGAAAAACTGATGAATGACAGCGACTTTTAGTGTGAAGTTTTTAATAATTTGAAGTCAAACTCAAGAATAAGACTCAGAATGTTTCCATTATAAGTTCCCTCGGCACTGGAAGACAGTCAGACGCAGTTGAAAGCTGGAAAAACAACTTTACAAAACTTAACTCATCGAACATCTGAAGGACTGAAAGGTCTACCAGTGTCACGCCTTTGTGTGTCCGGCACATTCCTGCAGAGGACTCATTAGCATCACGTCAGCTCACAAGAGCAAATTTACTCAAGTGGCTCCCAGGAATGTTCTCCGGCTCCGCACACTGATAAAAGTCAAGATGTCTTTATTTAGAAAGTCTGTGTGTGTGTGTGTGTGTGTGTGTGTGTGTGTGGAGTCTAACTCGCTCTGTCATCTGTTCAGGTTCACCGATAAAACGTCGGCTGCGTGGATACGACTCCTGTCAAAGGTACGAACGCCTGCTGCTGCTTCTGAATGTGTGTTTTCATACCAACAACAAATCTCCTGTCCAGGTTTAAAGGTCCAGTGTGTAGGATTCAGTTTGGGGAGGGGAGGAGTTGAATGTACCTGTGATTTTAACGTCTGAAGGCCTTTACACATAATAATAATGTCATGATATGTCACTTTAAAACCGGCTGAATGACTCTAAAATGTCTCAACGTGTCTCCCTCAGCCTCGACCAGTCCGTCCTCTCTCCCAACTCCTCGTACGTCTGTTACTCGTCCGTGGACGGCGGCGATCCGTGCTCCTGCCGCCGCTCGCCGCGTCTCCTCACCAACGGATACTACAGCGTCACAGAGGACAGCTTCTCCTGGGACGACGCCGGCAACGTGTCGCTGACTCCCTGCAAAACCAACGTGTCCTACAAGGAGAACCTGGTCAGGTGAGAAGCTGGTGATGAGCTTTATTTGTGCTGTCGAGCGTGACGTGACAGAGATTAGAGATAAATCCACGCACTACATATCACCTTATTGTGGTAAATACTGTAAACAAATAAAATAAAATCAGCTCCCCGAGCGGTGACGGCTCTTTTTCGTTTTCCCAGCCGTGGCGATAATATTCACCGTGTTGTTGTCTCGTATGGATCACGTGATCGCCCACATCCTCCTCGCTCTGATGTCCTGATGTAGAATACAAACAGGTAGTAAACCACAGAGATCTGTGTCCATCGCACAGAGAACGGTTGTTAAGATACTGTTGTCATAGAGACAAGACGCGCAGGCTTCATCCTCCTTCATGGAACAATCGGAATCTTTTAATGAATGAATGAAAGTTTAACATCTGGACACAAAATGTCTCCCGCGTCACTGAAAAGTCCATCCTCAGTGTTTCAAGTTTCGTCCCGACTCCTGATTGGCTCTGAACTAGCTGTGATGTCATAAACCCTGCAGGTGCGTCCAGGTGTTTGAATGTGAAAACAAACTCTGTACAGTGAAGCTCAAACATCACACACACACACACACACTCCTCTCTTTATGGCGATGAGGTCATTCTCAGGAGGCCAATCACAGCGAGCCGCTGAACGGGTTGAAGCGCTGTAAATTCCTCGCGTCTGACATCTGCAGCGATCAGGAGCCAGAGTGTGATGTCAGCTGTCACGGTTGCTAGGAGACCCTCGTGTTATTGAGACTAACATCGTCAACACTGGAAGAGCTGAACTCGTTTACCGCCGTTATTAACCTCTGAGCTTCTTTACATTATTATTTTTATTTTATTATACAACATCTGGAACCGTCAGACTGAACAACTCCAGCTGAAACAAGAATACGATGATTGATGGAAATTATTTGTTACACTGATTTTAGAAAAAGTTACAAAATGTTTCTGGTTTCAGTTTCTGAAATGCGTACTTTGGTAACTTGTAATTATTATTATTATTATTATTATTATTATTATTATTATTATTATTATTATTGTTCTTTACTTTTTAAGCATTAAATACATTGTGAAAATAATTGTGGGTTGAAATGATGATTGAGCAGAAAGGAGAACGACTTCATGAGGGAAATATGGGGGGAAGATAATCAAATAGATTTTGAAGAGATTCTGAGGTAAGTTGAGAAGAAAAGTCCGATTCATAGCCGTAAAGACAGAACCGCGGGCCTGAGAGAACACCCGGATCATTTCCTTTTGGTTCTTCAGGGTGTTCCGGCGCAGACGGCGTCCTCGCAGCTCTCTGGCTCGCCTGTTCAGCAACGTGACGGAGAGCTGCCAGTCCTGGCTGGATGAGAAGGTCTTCAGAGGCGTGTTCGGGACCGGACAGAACCAGAACCAAAACTGGGACCAAGAGCCGGACCAGGACCAGGACAAGGAGGTGGAATGGACCAGCACCAGCCAGGAGGGCCTGGCCCCGCTGGACCTGTCGACCTGGTCTGGGTTCAACAGCACGGAGCTGGACAGCAGCCAGAGCTTCACTTACGGTTTGTAGCACCTTGTTTCCACCTTCAGACGCTTTCAGCGCTGCGAGATCCTCAAACAACGTTTAATTCAGCTCAGCAGCCAGTGAGAGGCTAACGTCAGCTAGCATGCTACGGTCCACAGAAACTTAACATCACACCTCCACCTGTACCTGAAGAATAGAACACCTGCTCATCCTCAGTGACAAACCAAATGAACGCAGCTCGAGATATTTGAAGAACAGACCGTTAAGTTTTAAACATTCATACAACAGACTAACTTAATCTACTGAATGTGACGTTATGTTATAAACATGTTGTATGTTCTGTTCAGCAGAGATGTTAGCATGCTAACAGTTAGCCCGACCCGTCCTGTCTTTATTTATTTGTCTCTTCCAGACCACACTGAGATCCCGCCCCCTCCGGACAAAGTGGCCCCGCCCCGGAAGCTGCTCATCCAGGAGGAGATTTGTTCTGAGATCTGTCAATCAAAGGAGCAGTTCACCCAGTCACTGGGCGGCTTCTCTGAGGTCCCGCCCCCCTCGCCCTTCTACACCAGCAGCTGCTGCTGCCAGGCCTCACCTGAGCACACAGGTGAGACTCTTTGATTTACACTTTCACAGCTGCAGTGATTTTTAACTTCCTCCGTGTTGTGTTCGTTGTGTTCGTTGTGTTCGTTGTGTTCGTTGCGTTTCGATGTCTCTCTGACGTGTGTTTGTGTTTCAGGGTTAACGATGACGGCTCTTCTGCTCTTCATCTTCACCATCTTCATCGTCACGGCTCTGTGCTCAGGGTAACTCTCTCTCTTCTTTTTGACTGATTCAAACAGATAATCTGTGTAAATACTTGTTGAAAAAATTTTTAAAAATGCAAGAATCTTTTGTCTGGGATTCAGTTCAACATGTTCTCACTGTTTGCTCCCTGCAGGTGTCTCCTGTGGAGCGCGACTTCTGCGTTGACCGCGTTCGTGACGATCACAGCATTCATGTGTGAGTATCATAAAAACGTCTCTGTAGATCTGCTGGTGAAGTTTTCTACCTCAGCAACAATCAGCTGAATGCAGGTTTTATAGACTTTTTGCAGCCTGACAAGACTGAATTAAACTCTAAATAACACTTAACGTAGACGAAGAATGTAGATGATGTATCAACTAATCGCAGCTTTGAGACAGATGAGCAGAATCGTAACAATCAGACGTTTTTATAAAGTTCCCTGTTCAAACATTTCTGATGTTTCTGCCTCCTTCAGTCCTGACGAAGTCGGGGCCGCTGGCCGAGTGGAGGAGGGCGAAGACGGAGGTGAGTCTGAGATCAAACAGGTTTCACCTCATTTCTCCGACCGGCAGCGAAGAAAAAACAATAACCTGTTTTTTTTTTTTTTTATGATTCTGTTTTTCAGGATATCACATCGAGAAACGAGTGAAAAGCGTCCGCAGAACGTTTCCAGTGTTGTGAAATGTGAAAACTGGAGGAGGGACAGAAAACAGTCTGCTGGGACTCAGCGGGAATATTTAACATTTCACCAACATGTTTGCATGTAAGTTGCACTTAAAGGACCAAGTTCTCCCCGAGCTCCGGAGAACGTTTGACAGAAAAACATCCGTTTGATGCTTTATGATAAAAATCACAACTATTGAATGTCGGTCTTTATCTAAATGTTCTGCGCTGAGATGTCGATCGAAGGGCTGAAGTTTAAACTGTAAACACATTAAGAACATTTAATCTTTGAATCATAAAGCCGTGAAAAAGTGAGCGTGGTGACGTGTCCAGACGAAGGTCGCATCACCTGGATGCTGATTCATGTCTCCTTCCTGTTAAACGTCAGAACAATGTAACTGTTCAGCAGCGTCGCGTCAGGATTTCACTGAATCAGACGATGTGATTCTGTTAAAAAGCCGAAGGAGCTCGTGAACATGGTGACACGAGTAGCTGTAGTTTAGCATCTATAGAATATATTTAAAAAATATCCTTATCAAGTATAAAAAAAAAAAAAATGTACCTGATGTATTTTTGAAATACTGTACGGTATCTTCTGTGTCAGTGGTTAAACTTGGCTGTTTTTGGGACGTCCAAAGTGACCAAACGTCTCCGGACTCTCCTCGTCTGCAGAACAGATTCAGGTCCAACAGCTAAAAGAATTCAGCGCTGAGCGTCGCTTCTATTTAGAAATAACCGCTGTGACTTTTTCTACAAACACAAACGCACAAAAACACAATAAGTTCTTCTGATCTGCCTGGAAGTCTCGACCACAGGAGATAAGTGCCATTGTTTTTTTTATCCCTGAGGAAACTGAGTCACCACAACAATAAGAAACGACTCGAAAAATAATAGATTTCACATGTTGGTACATTAAAGCTGCACAAGCGCTGGTTTTATTGTGAAAGTCTGATTTCCTGGATCTCTCCGGGATTTCCTGGTACCAGCTGATAAAGTCTGACGGCTGTGAAAAGCATCGTAAGGAGGAGACGTTTAGTTTGTTTGGTTTCGCCCGATTGACGGGTCAGATCACATAATCCTACCTCATTCTGAAGAATTCACATTGACGGTGACACACAATCAGACGTTGTTAACCTAAAATAAAACCAGATGACTGAAGTCAGAGAATCATATTGATCTTGTTATCATGTCTTATGCAGCTTTAAGGGTAGCAGCTGATAAAACGTCATGAATCGTGTTCTCAGTGCCTTTAAATCAGCCAGCAGCGCAGAAATACAGAATATTACAGGGAAAGTGTTTAATTTAAACCTTAAAATGCTGCTGAAACATTAAACAGACCTGGAGAACGTTTGGTCTTCACGGCTGGGTGGAGTTTCCTGCGTTTTAGAAAAAAAAAATATTGTATATTATATAAATGTGGCCGTGTTCACACATGTGACGCATGAACAAATGAGGAAAAATCTAAAGCAGATGAAACTGTTTTTAAACTCCTGGTTCAGCCTGTCGGGAGCTGTGATGATGCTCCTAAATAATCAGGTTTAAACTGAACAAAACTCTGCAACATGGCCGCTGCATTGATCCCTGAATGAGTTACTCCACCAGGAAAAGCTGATCTCAGTCAGCAAACCTGCTGCACTCAGAGGAGGTTTAATGAGCAGCATGAAGTCATCGTTCGTGCGTCAGCGGCAGTTTTAACGTCCACGTGTGAACACAGTCGCTCGTGTCTCTCTGTGACAAACTCCACCCGGCTGGCAGGAGAAAGAAACCTGAGTCCGGTCTGCTTCTGTGTGCAGGTCCACAGTCCTTCACACAGATTTAACTCTTGTTGTACTTTCTGCCGGAGCAATAAGAAGCTCAACGCTGAGCTGTGGAGACGCAAGGAGAAAATCTTTAAAGTCAAAGAGAAAAGGAAAAATCATCTTATGGTTTAAGTTTAAAAATGGATCCTCGCGCTGCAGAAATAATTGAAACCAGTCAAACAATCACAGTTTGTATTGATCAGTTATCGCTCTGAGGGAGGAGAATAGAAGTAAATCATGGCAGGACGCCTCGACTTAAACATAAAGGAAACTAAGTACTGTACGCCTTTATAAAGTTTTGACTTTATAAAGTCTTTTTTTAAAAATTCTATCATGTTTGGGCCTCAAACTAGCCAAGACTGGGATGCTACCTGAAGGAGGAGCTGAGCTGAGCTCTGCGTCCAGCAGCAGCACACATCAACTCTTCCTGCCGATATATAAATGTTCTCGTGTGTGATTTTGTGTCGACGAGCCGGAGGAGCAGAGACTTTCCATCTTCAGCTGTTCATGTTCCAGATCAGCTGATAACGCTGCGTTCAGGTCATAAAGTGATTATCATAAACACGACCAGGAAACTGCGATTTGTCTTCAGATTTACAACGTGATGCTAAATGATACGGGAGCGCCTGAATGCCTCACAATCAATAGGGTGTTTTTAAGTCGTTAAAGGTCATTTAACCCACATTTGAAGATGTGGTTGTTGTCACTGCACAGTGTGTGTAGCCAACAGTGCCGTCAGTCAACTGCTCATTTCCCGTTAGCATGAACGCTCGCGCTGTTTTCGCTACCGTCCATTCTAATCGACCTGGACGCAGTGTCTGATCTAAAACATGAGGGGTTAACAGCTCGAACACCAGAGAGCAATTCAGAAGAAATATTAGTGTCTTTTCAAAACAAACTGCGTTAGAAGCTCGATGACGGAGTGACTGCTATTGTAGCACAGGTCAGCTCCGTCGAGGTGACACGCTATTGGTCCATATCACGATGTTGGCGGGTCGATGTTCACTGAAGCTCCATTTTGATTCCAAAGAAAGATTTTGCCGCAAAATGTAAAATTCTGGTGTGACCGGGCCTTTAAAAGGTGGAGCGTCTCTGACTGTGTGACCTCTGAGTCCTCGATGTGTTTTTATTCACTCAAAGTGCCAAAATTTGTAGAAATCTGATGATTCAGGAAACGTTCCGCCACAAGAATCAATCTATATTACTAATGTTTTGTAATATTGTGCTCTGCAGAACTTCTCGCATTGCATTTAAAGCTGCACGTCTCAGAATTTTTATACGAATGGATCAAGCGGCACCGTATGATGTGAGAGGTGTCGATCCTGAACTCTTTCAGCCTCTTTCAGCTCCTAGTTTTGGTATTTACGGCTGAAAATAAGAGCCGGATATTTCCCTCAGGATTTGGTGGAGAGAAAAACATTTTAATGCAGCTTTAAATGACCAAAGTTTAATGTGGAAGTTTAGCAGGTTGGTTTCCTTTTATATGATAAACATTAAAAAAAAAAGAGAATTTACTGTAAAAGAAAAGTTTCTGTCACTCGAGTTCATTAAATGCAGATTTTTCTCGGATGAATGGAACCTTCCGTTGAGCTCTCGTGTGTGACGTGATGCAGCTGATGTACATGTTGTTGTATATATCCTTTACTTTTATTGACTGCACTTGTTTCCAGAGGTGGAAGTGTGACACTCTGCTTGTGACGGCACTTATTGCATCTGTTAACTTTGTATTACTCTGTTCTGTAATCCTGTTGTTAAAGTCTGTGGTAGATAACTTCCTGTTCTGAACATGTCACATTAAATCTTAAACGACGCACAAAAACTAGATTTGAATTTGAAACACAGATGTGATTAAGATCGTTCGCCTGAATGAGCAAACGACAATCGATCAATGTGATAAATTTAAAGGACAAAGTCGTCCTGTTCTCAGTGTTGATCACTGAGTGTTAATCAATAGTTTGGGAGACGATCAGCTGGTCGTGCCTGTCGACGGCTCCGTGCTTTAAGATTTGATTTCAACAGAACTTTGTTTTGTCAGATATTTTCAAACTCCAGTGAAAATGTTTTCTTTCGTCTGAAGTTTATGTGAATGTTTATCATCCATTAAAATGATTTATGTTATAAAGACGACCTGCGTCTGTTTTCCTTCAGAACAAATGAAAATCAGTTTACAGGTGAATGAAGACGGAACAAACTCCAGATTCAGCCGCTGGCGGCGACGACAAATTACACAAATAACACAGCGAGGGGCTGTTTGTCGGGATGATTATGAATAGGAGCAATAAAGAAATGTTGTGTTAAAGTTTTATTTGGATCTGACACTAATGTTCCTTCTTTTATTACAAAATGACACGATGATTATAAAAACAGTATCATAAAATAGAAACCCGACAGTTAAACACAGAAACGGGACGTCTTCAGACAAGCATGCAGACTTTTCTCCAAACATGATGAAGCAGCAAAAATAAGACGTATGTAGTGTATTTTTCATTGTTTAGCTGTTGACGGAGGTGATTCGTGCTCAGCTGTATCACTGCCGGGTGACGTTATGCTCTGAGATCATCTGACTGGCTGCAGGTTTCACACCAGCTCCAGACTCCGCCCACAGGTGGAGACAGCGGGAAGTGATCAGTGAACTCACCTGCTGAGCCGAGCGGACGCTGCTGATGAGGTGAGTGAATCTTCTCTTCACTCATCTGCAAACATTTTTAGTTTTGATGGCAGAGCAGGAGGAGCGAAGAGTGAAATATCAGAGCGTGACTTCAAACATTAACACGTCTGTAACATGTTGTCTTTAGTCTTTAAATGAGTGAGCTGCAGAAGTCTCCCACTCAGATCAGACTGATGTGAAACAAAACGTCTCAAATCACGACCTCATGTGGAAACTGCATGAGCAAAGAGGAAGTAGTGAAAGACTTAACGGGATTACATCATCGACAAAATGATGTCATCAAAGTGTCTGCAGAGAGTTAAAGAGACGGAGCGGCGCGTCTGTGTGGCTGCGTCAACAGATATCTGTTCTAAACTGTTTGGAAACTTTAGAACCACTAGTCCACAATCATGTTCTCTAAGAACTCGTGTAAAGTTTCAGGAGGTGTCACACGCTTGTTTGGCCCCTCAGAGGCTCCGTAGCTTATGAGATTACACCATCATGCTCTGCTTTGTGGAGGAAACCCGTCGTTTCTTCCTCTAAATCAACCGGCAGCTGAGCCACGTCTGTGGTTCATGTTCAACGGATGAGATGTTTCTCTGAAGTCACCTTTCTATTAACTGGTCAGTAAATTAAATATAGCATTACAACTGTGTTTCACTGTAAAACGCTGAGGATGGAAATACAATAAATGTAACATGAAGATAAAAAAAAAAAGTAACCAAGTACATTTTTTATAAATAATAAATAAAAACTGAACTTTCACAGGAAAAAAAACAAACGGAAAGTTTTGCCTGATGTTTTTGAACAATTCTGGTAATTTCATCCATTTTCAGACAAAACAAGCGTAAAAATTCGGACTTTAAATGAGCTGCACTGAAACTTCAGGTTCTCCTGAATCAGAATGGTTTATGACACGTGATTCTGACCGATGAAAACAAATAAATACAGTCGGGCGCCTCAAAAATTGTTCAAGGTCTCAGTTGTTTTCCAGTCGTATTTCAGTGGCTGGTGTCTGTGGGTGATGCTGGGCCTTGGCGGAGGTATGCGCTCTACTGCGAGCTGATCTAGTTGCAACATGAGAAGACTTTTTGACTCCTTTAGGGGAAAACGAGACGTTGAGGAGGCCGGACTGTTTGTTCTTCAGCCCACCTGGATCCTGTGGGTCTGACCTCTGACCTGCTGGCTTCAGTCTCCCCCCGTCACTGAACCGTTGGAGCGAACCGTTTCTCTCCCGCGTGGACGGTGACGTGGCGGCGCAGGTGGCTGCCGGAGATGAAGGTCTTGCCGCAGTACGAACACCTGAACTGTTTGCAGTCCGTGTGCACCGTCATGTGCACCTTCAGGGATCCCGACTGGGCGAAGCGTTTCCCGCAGTGCACGCAGCTGTAGCGCTTCTCTCCGGTGTGCACGCTCTGGTGGCGTTTCAGGTTGCTGGAGTCAGAGAAGCGTTTGCCGCACAGTTCGCAGACGAAGGGCTTCTCGCCCGTGTGGACCCTCATGTGGGTCTTCAGGTTCTTCAGGCAGGCCAGAGTTTTACCACAAAAGTTACAGGTGAACGTCCTCCCGCCGCCGTCCCCCCGGCTGAGACCGGCTGCCCTGTTGACACCGCCCTGATGCCTCCACCTGTCCCTTCTGATGAAAGCGTTTTGTCTCTCCGGCACCACCTTCCTCACAGGAGGCTGCAGCGGGTGGTCTGCAGGTAACGGCGCCCTCTGCTGGTGGTTCTGGAAGCCTGCAGGCTGCTGGCGCTCTGCTGCAGACTGAGTCACCTCTCTGACGCTGAAAGTGAAGCTGCTGCCGGAGTCAGACACAGCTGGGACACTCGCACCAGCGTTCAACACGTACGAGCAGCCGGGATCCTCACTCAAAGGATTCTGGGTAGTGAGGGAGCCGTGTTGAAGTGACGGCTCGTACATCAGACAGTCATAACTGCTGCTCTCTGACCTCAGGCCGCTGGGCAGGGTTTTCTGTACGGACATGGAGGTGGAGCTGACTTCCTCGCTCATCCATGACGGAGTCGAACTACCACCTTCACCTGCTGCTTCCTGTTTGGTCATTGTGGGCGGAGCTTCTGTCTCCGTCGTCTGTCTGACATCAACATGATGAAACTCTTCTGGTGGGAAAGAAAAGCAGAATATCAAAAAGGAAAATCTGACCTCTAACATTAGACGTCTCCACACTGTTCACCCTGAAATGAACCAGTGAAAAATGAGTCCTCTGATCCTTTTTCTCCCTGATCAACAGTCCAAACCCAACAGATACTGATACACAATCAGAATCTAACTTTATCAATACAACACAAGTCATTCATCTCTGTTTTAATCACTTCACACATGGCCCAACATCGTGTGGCACCGGGAGGCCGAGTCGGCACCGTCACAGTTGTGAAGTCCCGACGTAGCTCGGACCAAAAACTCTGAAATGGCTCAGATATCGATTATTAGAAATCCAGGAGACTGATTATCGATTTGGACCCGATATTTATTTGCTGTAAAAATAAAACTCGTCAAAATTTAGAAGAACCAGTAATTAAATAAATCTTAATTACTGTTCTTGAGTACAATTTAGAGGTACTTTACCTGAGTGTTTCCTTGTTCTGCTACTTTATACATTTATTTGATCAATTTAGACGCTTTTAATTGATGTGTGATTTTGGGATGTGGGCTGGACTGTGTGTGAGAGGAAGCTGCAGCAGAGCCAAAGTAACACAGCTTTAAAATTAGTTTATTTTATCAGCAATCTGACAGAAAAATCACAGATACTGATAATCGTTAAAATGCTGAATTTCAGACTCAATTATCGTTCTACCCTTACTGTGAACAGTGTCGACAGTTCTGGACCGAATCTGGCACAGACAGCTTTTAATCCAACGGCACAAAACTGAGCCTGAGCTACACCACAGGTGCCATGTGGCTCCTTGTTGCTGGCCGCAGTCTCATAATTCTAGCTGTGTGTCACATCCATCGTTTGGAGTTTGGTTATCCAGCACTCAGAGGCACGTCTTATGATGTCGCACGACTTCGTACTCTAGATGTCCCGATTAAAATCAACTCCAGATGCTGAACAAGATTTGAAAGAACAAAATAAATTAAGACTAAATGACAGGAAGAAAAATGGTCAGATTAAAGAAGTTTTTGGACATTTTGCTTTAAAAATGAATGATTCATCTGTTTAGTTGTTGTTTTGCTGACAGTTTTATGAATTTATGATTTAAGCTCTAGTTTGGACCGAGCCTGACTCGAGTGTGGATCCAGTCTTGGATATAAAGAAACTAAAGGACGAACACAGAAGTCCAGATGTCGTCCACCGGGTCTCTTACAGACCTCGGACTGTCCAGAGTTCAGTAAACCTGCTGTAGTTGATCGGTAATGTTTAAAACGACTATGTGCTGTGTTTATGTAAGGAACTGTACTCACTGTCCCGCTCAGACTGAGACCAGGACTCGTCTTCGTCCTCCACTTTGATCACTGCAGTCGTCGGTGTGACCGGCTCACCTGCAGCCGGCTGCGATCAGAGACACACAGAGTGACACATGAGGGAGGTCAGGTAGTCTGCAGCACTGACATCCTGCCAACAGTCCTCGTCTACTCACCGTCCCCCGCGGGCCGTCTTTCCCAGAGTCTGAGGAAGGATCGGCGTCTCTACGCAGCGGCGTCTCCTGGTTGGACACTCTGGACTGCGCCGCCTCGCCTGCAGGAGACAAATCATCATCAGTCTGTCTGCACAGAGTGCGGCCATGATCATCCTAACCAGTCCTCTCAAGTGTCCAAATGATATCTTACAGCTTCAGGAGGAGGTGCTTCTATACATGTTATCTGTTTAATAACACAGCAAGGAGGGTGATGCAGAGTCTCTCTGCTGCAGCCAGAGGACTGACAGGTAAAATAGGTCAGAGATCCAAGACCTCCTTACGAGGTTTACACAAACAGCTTAGCTTTGGCTCGGTTTGTCGGACATCTGTTCTGCAGACATATCTACATTAGCTTTCAGTATCTGGGTTGCAGAGACCATGAAAAGTCCTTATCCAGACTTTAACGTCTGTACAAGAAACATCGGACCTCCTGTAGACTGACAGAGTGACCACAGTCTGCAGCGAGGTAGAAAACAGCTGTGATTGTGTGTTTATTCCTTTAAAGCTCTTCATGGATGTTACTGACTCAGAACATCTGAAAAATATGTTGATGTCAATGTTAAACCAGTGTGCTGCAACCGTTATGGTCAGTAATGTACTTTAATTAGCAGTAGCAGAGTAATAGAATGCTTCAGTAATATCAGGATGCCTGTCATGTCATCATAGGCTACATTATAGAAGGTCTGCTGTGTTTCACTCACAATTAAAAATATTCCTGTCATCATATATCAGACTGCTCATCACCAGCACACTCATCTATCTACAAAATAAATAATTAGTGTTGAAAAGTAACTAAAAAGTGTTAAAAACGAAGGTAACTAGTAATATCTTGCATTGAGGACATTATTAGTGAACTTGTAAACAGAGGTTTTTGGGGGCCCCCCTGTGAGGACCCTGTTTCCACACGTCAGTCACCACCAGGTGAAGCCCAGGTGAACACGGACCGGTACCAGGACGGTCTCTGTCGGTCCCGACACTGTTACCTCGCGGCGCTGCGCTCCTCCTCGGCTCGTTGCCAGGGTGATGGGCGGGCGGCAGAGCGCGAGCGCGGCCGAGCAGCAGCGCGGTGCCGCTCGCGGTGGCCGCGGCTCGCAGCGCGCTGGTCCGGGCGGCTCGCAGCTCCATGAGCCGCAGCTTCCTCCGCAGAACCTCGTTCTCTTTGCGGCTCCGTGAGATCTCCAGCTGCAGCACCGAGTAGCCGCTGTCCACCAGCTCGCAGATCTCCGCCACCGCCGTGTTGGCCAGCACCTCCATGATGGAGGCGAGCTGCGCGTGGAAGGCGGCGGCCGGGGACATGTTTCCACCTCAGCGCGTTTCAAACGGAACAAGTCGGGTCACTGGGTCCAGACAGGAGGCCCACTGAGCTCTCTCCGATGATTCAGACCTGGATGTGGATCCACTCCGGATGTAAACAGTCCCGACGCAAACCAGGAAGTGATGCAGGAACCAAAGCCACGGCAGACAGCCCTAAATGCGCATGCGCACAGTATCATTATTTTCTGCATTTAATTATATGAGCAGCGTGTAGTTTAGTAAGAAGTTCAAACTCTGAATTTTATTTTACAACATGAATGAGGTAATTAATCAAACTCTTCTCCATCAGTGAGTCAGCGAGCTGCTCTCAGAGGAAGATCAGATCCCAGAACAGCTGCGGTCCAGCCCGCCGTGTTCAGGTCACACGCACCTTTTTTTCTTTTTCCAGTGCGCGAATGCACTAACATTTACGGTAACCGTAATGAACCCGCTCTGACTGACTGATGGTCAGACTGCAGTCTCACACTGTCAACATGTCAACAACAGCAATATTATTATAAGAAACAAATCCTTATTCTTGCGAAAATGGTTTGAAAGAGGTTTCATCCATATCCTCAATCTTTTTGACAATCCTGGTTATATGTTGTCTTATGAACATTTTATGTCTGGACACAGTTTTCCTGTTCCCTCCAGAGAATTCATATCTGTAACTCCTGCTATCACAATAGAGTTAACTCAACTTATAAAGAGCCACTTGAGTTACAACGAATATAAAGTGGAACTGAACTAACAAAGTGTAATAATAAACATATTTGCCAGTGTTTTCAAAGAATGAATAGAGTTGTGCAGAGAGGCAAGTTTTACTGGAGGTCCCAGATAAACTGGAGAAGAACTTGAAGAACTTAGCTTCTACCCCACAAATACTGCGTATCAAACAAGGTGAAAGAAGTACATTTTAAAATACTGCATAATATATACCCAGTTAGTAGTATTATTGGTAAGTTTATAGATGTTGATGATTCTTGTACGTTTTGTAATCATAATACAGAAACAATTTCACATCTGTTTTTTTATTGTGATATATCTAAAAAGTTTTGGAGTGTTGAATCTCATTTTTTTGATGCTGCTCTCTGACCCTTAAAGATGTTATTTGCTACCATGTTAACCCAGAAGATAATGTTCTTGAACACCTGATGAACTTTGTTATCCTATATGCAAAATGTTTCATTCACACACAAACCTTTGCAAACTCACTACCTAAATGTGCTCCTTAGCTCCTGTAACTGAGCTCTTTGCTTAAATCTCTGATTTTGTTAAATCACAAAAAAGTAATACCTTACTAAGTCATTATGAAAAGTTTGTCCCTGAAAAAATAGTTTCCATAAGTTGTCCGAGATTCATATACAGCTGAACTTAGTACTCCTAAACTACTTGCATGAATAATACAAAGTACTTTTACTTTTTGAGTAACACTTGTGGTCTGTCTGTGAAAGAGAGAGGGACAAAATGGCCGACAGCCACAGACAATCAGACTGACCCTCAGTCGTACTCATTAACTACAAAATACTAATAAAGATGGGAACATTAAAATTTGAGGAGTTTCTGCCTTGATGAATCAAAGAATGTTTGAGAGTTTGTTTAATTAAAGAAAAAACCTCCTGCTCGTATTAAAAACACCAAAACTCTTATTGACAGAATTTTCCACTGTGAGCGACAGATTCTAAATTAACTGATGTGACTGATCTGCAATTATTATATATATTCTGAATAATATCACTTAAATGAAATCATTAGGCTTGATCTAACCTTTAATCAAAGTTGCATGGGCCTGAAAGGCTGCAGCGTGGTGGTCTGAACCCATATGAGCATCAAGCACATCTTTTCTGTACATTGCAGAAGGGATCTCAATGAAAACCCTCTGGGATGGTCCTCTTTTAAACAGCCCGTTTAAAAGAGGGAAAACTAGCCTATTGTCTTTGTTATTTTCATCATTATTGCTTACCAAAAAAAAAAAAAAAAAAAAAAGAGAGAAGCTCTTCAATCAGAACAAAAATATAAGCTAAACAACAAATTGTAAACTTAACATGGGGAGTGTGGTACAACCAAGGGCTGTAGTTATGGTTATTAAGCCATTCGGGATCCCAGCCAGATGTTCTGTGTTTAGCTGTAACGTTGTTTTTTTTTTCCTGGGTCAACGTTACCAATTGGTCCGGGCCCGCGGTCACCCGTCGGACGGGGGTCGGCAGTCGGTCCGTAACAGTCCTCGAGCAGCCCCCCTCTCCACTGTCACCCGCGATATTTTTTCTTTTCTTCGGCGCGCCATAGTTGGTTAGCTAACAAACCTTAAACATCCCAGAATATGTGCCCGCGCTCTCAGCAGCGGTACTCGCATCGTTACTAGGCAAAGAAGCAGGTTGACTCGCGTTGCGCTGCACAGAGGCGCTCCTAATGTAAATGATTATTGATTTATGAATGAATTGATAGGTGGCTTATTTTTGGCATATTGATTTTTTTTTGGGCCTGGCGGCCCGCCAGGCCTATGCAATGGTAGGGGAAACACTGAACTGGTTCTGTTTGTTCTCCGGCAGACATTAAGTTTGGAACTGAACACGGAGCTTCTGATGGTCGGTGGAGCTCTTGTGTCTGAAGTCTATGTGAGTCTGTTTGAGCAGCACATTTCCTACTGATCTGACAGAAAACATTTGACAACACCAGGCTTGTAAAATCAGTTTGACTCATTTATTGCTTCATCACAGAGGGACAGAAACCAAAGCAGTCTGTGTTGTTGAGGATGTTTAGGAGTCTCACAGCCTGAGAACAGACACCTCACCTCTCGTCTGTCACTGATGCTCTGTGGATGGATGGATCACCCGCTGCAGAGCCTTCCTGTGCTGGACCGAGCACCAACCAGACAACGTGTCAGTCCACAGAACTTGATGACAGGAAATCAGGATTCAGTTCAGGAAACCGTCGTCCAGCTTGTCCTCAGCAGCCGGTTCCTCTGCCCACACTTTCAGCTCCTGGCTGCTCTGGTTCTGGAGAAACCAACAGTGACCATCAGCACTCTGCAGATATATCAGCCATGTTTGATCCCCCTCGTAAAGTACAGGTGAAAGATACTCACACTTTCCCTTCAGGCTCCTGTGGCGGCTCGTCTCCATTGTTTGGCTCGTCTTGTTCGTCTTGGTGATTCGTCCTTTCAACCGTCCATCACCTGCAAAATGAGAAAGAAGAGCAGTGGTAGTTTCACGCCTCTTTGTGCAGGTTTTGTGTCTATTTGTGGACGTTTTTAGTGAATTTGTGGAAGTTGTAGAGATTAAGTGTGTCATTATGGAGGTTTTGCGTGTATTTGTGGAGGGTTTTTGTGTCATTGTGGAGGTTTTGTGTATATTTGTGGAGGTTATGTATATTTGTGGAGGTTTTGTGTGTTAATGTGGAGGTTTTGTGTATTTGTTTAGGTTTTGTGTGTTATTGTGGAGATTTTTTGTGTGTTATTGTTGAGGTTTTTGTCTGTTATTGTGGAGGGCTTTTGTGTCAATGTGGAGG
Organism: Diplodus puntazzo; assembly: GCA_963678695.2. Lineage (NCBI taxonomy): Eukaryota > Metazoa > Chordata > Actinopteri > Spariformes > Sparidae > Diplodus > Diplodus puntazzo. Next base: position 1,962,827 of record OZ023166.1, read on the forward strand.
TTTTGTGTGTTATTGTGGAGGTTTTGTGTGTCATTATGGAGGTTTTGCATTTATTTGTGGAGGGTTTTTGTGTATATTTGTGGAGGGTTTTTGTGTATATTTGTGGAGGTTTTGTGTATTCGTGGAGGTTTTGTGTGTTATTGTGGAGGATTTTGTGTGTTATTGTGGAGGTTTTTGTGTGTTATTGTGGAGGGTTTTTATGTCATTGTGGAGGTTTTGTGTTATTGTGGAGGTTTAGTGTGTTATTGTGGAAGTTTAGTGTGTTATTGTGGAGGGTTTTTGTGTCATTGTGGAGGTTTTGTGTGTTATTGTGGAGGTTTTGTGTGTATTTATGGTTATTTTGTGTGTCATTGTGAAGATTTTCAGTCTTTTTTGGGAGGTTTTGAGTGTGTCTGTAAAAATATTTAACATGTGTATACACTGAGAGCGTCAACATTGGAACCAGTGACAGGTGAAATAAATAACATGGATCATTGTGTTCCAATGCCATGTCCGGCTGTGAAACCATGAGTCCTAGCATTCATGTGGACGTCTCTTTGACAAACACCAGTCACCCAAACACAGCTGCAGACCGAGTACACCCCCTCATGGCAGCAGCACTCCTTGATGGCAGTGCCCCCCCAGCAGGACAACGCCCCTGCAACGCTGCAAAAACTGCTCAGGAACGACCCGAGGAACGTGGGAAAGAGCTCAAGGTGTCAACCTGGCCTCCAGATTCCCCAGATCTCAATCCACCTGAGCTTCCACTGGATGCAGTCTGATCCAAGAACGATCCATGGGGGCCCCACATGGATGGGATTTGGTTCTGACGCATCCAACAGATGCTCAACTGGATTGGGATCTGGAGAATGAGGAGGCCAGTTTATCACCTTGGGTTCTTTGCCATGAGGGGGTGTAGTTGGTCTGAACGGTGTTTGGGTGGGTGATGTTTGTCAAAGAGGATCCACAGAAATGACAGAACTCAAAGTTTCCCAGCAGAACATTTGATTAAAACAAGATGATCAATGCTCATTTCACTAGTCAGTTGTTTTAATGTTTGGGCTGAACAGTGAAGATATACATGTTGAATACTTTTCATGTTTGCATAAATTGAATTTTTAACTAAATAATAATAATAATAATTATTATTATTATTTTTTATTATTATAATTATTTTCAGATTTTTATTATCGATATTAAATATTTGCTGATCAAACATGATGTATTATTATAGATTAAGTTAATCAACATTAAAGCAGAAAGTTGAGACCTTTGAGAAGAAAAGTGAGACAAGTCAGTGTCCTGCATTTTGGAGGACAATTATTAATCAATTGATTAATTGGGTGATGTTGGTATACTCATAAAGCAATTCTGTAGAAAGACGCCTGATTTTTGAGTCTCATTCTCAGGTTGTCAAAAAACGCACTTTGTGGGCTATTAACAGGACTCAGAGAGTCGAGTTGTTAACAGTGAGAAGACTTGTATTTTCAAATACATTTTATTTCAAGATATATTTTTTGTGTTTATCAAGTAGCTGTAAAAACACTCCTTGAATCCTGTGGGTTTTGAGGCGGGGCCTAAGTCTGCTCTGGTTAGCCGGTTCACACAAGCCTGATAACCAGGTTTGCCTGGCAGAACACTAACAACTGGATCGCTGTTACTGAACTTTTGGAACGGGAACTCCATGGTGGTGGACTGGTTGTCATAGCTTACTGCACTCAATATTGTTTACTTAACACTGTTAGCCTTTATACCTTGATGTTTCTCCAGCAAAACAACTTTCACGGCTTCATGAAGCTGATCAAGCACTCTCCGAACGCACATTTGCATGCTCCAGTGGAGATGTACCTGAACTGAAAACAAAACCTTCAATACACTCAGAAGGACACAGAAAAACTAACAACCGCTCAAACTGTTTGTAGCTATCAGTTCGCTGCACTTCAACCATAAACATGACCTCAAACAACTGCTTCCGAAAGGAAAATGTCACCAAAGCACAATCAGATCCTTATTAGTGGCCTGCTGGGCAGTGAGGCTGAGGGCCCTGTAACAGCTTTGTAATGATCTCTGCATGGTGTTATCATGCAGGTTGCTGTTGCACTGAGTTGCAAAGAAAATGAATTCCTGCAATTGTTTTCATTTTGTTTTATCACAGAGGTTCAACATTATCTTCAAGCAAAGGCATCGCATTACCATGCTCACTGAGGTCGCATGTGAATCTCGTCATGGACATGAGGGCAGAGAACAGAGCTGCATATGGCGTCAGGCTAGCTTCTACCGTGGCCCTGAGCATGTCCCTAGCCAGGCCGAGGCCCAAGCTAAACACGACCACTATGTGCTCGCTTCTACCAACCATAGGTTTGTATCATCGTACAGGGACCTTTAAGTCGGCGGGATGGCACAAGGGCTCGTAGGATACGCTATTACCAATACCTGCAGTTGATCAATGGCCTGACTGGCTGCCATTCTTGGAAACCACAGCTATCAGCTCTGATGGACAGCACTCAGGCATTTGCCATTGAAGATAGCTGAAGTCTGGTCAAGTTAACCTGTAACTTACGATGATAACACCAAGTTTGCCTGGCAGAACACTAACAACTGGATCGCTGTTACTGAACTTTTGAAACGGGAATTCCATGGTGGTGGACTGGTTGTCATAGCTTACTGCACTCAATATTGTTTACTTAACACTGTTAGCCTTTATACCTTGATGTTTCTCCAGCAAAACAACTTTCACGGCTTCATGAAGCTGATCAAGCACTCTCCGAACACACATTTGCATGCTCCAGTGGAGATGTACCTGAACTGAAAACAAAACCTTCAATACACTCAGAAGGACGCAGAAAAACTAACAACCGCTCAAACTGTTTGTAGCTATCAGTTCGCTGCACTTCAACCATAAACATGACCTCAAACAACTGCTTCCGAAAGGAAAATGTCACCAAAGCACAATCAGATCCTTATTAGTGGCCTGCTGGGCAGTGAGGCTGAGGGCCCTGTAACAGCTTTGTAATGATCTCTGCATGGTGTTATCATGCAGGACGCTGTTGCACTGAGTTGCAAAGAAAATGAATTCCTGCAATTGTTTTCCGTTTGTTTTATCACAGAGGTTCAACATTATCTTCAAGCAAAGGCATCGCATTACCATGCTCACTGAGGTCGCATGTGAATCTCGTCATGGACATGAGGGCAGAGAACAGAGCTGCATATGGCGTCAGGCTAGCTTCTACCGTGGCCCTGAGCATGTCCCTAGCCAGGCCGAGGCCCAAGCTAAACACGACCACTATGTGCTCGCTTCTACCAACCATAGGTTTGTATCATCGTACAGGGACCTTTAAGTCGGCGGGATGGCACAAGGGCTCGTAGGATACGCTATTACCAATACCTGCAGTTGATCAATGGCCTGACTGGCTGCCATTCTTGGAAACCACAGCTATCAGCTCTGATGGACAGCACTCAGGCATTTGCCATTGAAGATAGCTGAAGTCTGGTCAAGTTAACCTGTAACTTACAATGATAACACCAGGTTTGCTTGGCAGACCACTAACGAGTGGATCACCCTTACTGAACTGAAAACAAACCTTCAATACACTCAGATGGATGCAAACAAACTAACAACTGCTCTAGCTGTTTCTAGCTATCAGTTCGCAAGACAACAACCTCAAAGGCTTCATAAAGTTTATCAAGCACTCTCTGAACGCACAGTTGCGCATTCGAGTGGAGATGTACCAGAACTGAAAACAAACCTTCAATACACTTAGACGGATGCAAACAAACTTACAACCGCTCAAACTGTTTGCAGCTATCATTTCATTGCACTTATACCATGAACATGGCCTCAACAACTGCTTCCAAACGAAAAATGTCACCAAAGCACAATCAGATCCTTATTAGTGGCCTGCTGGGCAGTGAGGCCGAGGGCCCTGTAACAGCTTTGTAATGATCTCTGCATGGTGTTATTATGCAGGATACTGTTGCACTGAGTTGCAAAGAAAATGAATTCCTGCAATTGTTTTCATTTTGTTTTATCACAGAGGTTCAACATTATCTTCAAGCAAAGGCATCGCATTACCATGCTCACTGAGGTCGCATGTGAATCTCGTCATGGACATGAGGGCAGAGAACAGAGCTGCATATGGCGTCAGGCTAGCTTCTACCGTGGCCCTGAGCATGTCCCTAGCCAGGCCGAGGCCCAAGCTAAACACGACCACTATGTGCTCGCTTCTACCAACCATAGGTTTGTATCATCGTACAGGGACCTTTAAGTCGGCGGGATGGCACAAGGGCTCGTAGGATACGCTATTACCAATACCTGCAGTTGATCAATGGCCTGACTGGCTGCCATTCTTGGAAACCACAGCTATCAGCTCTGATGGACAGCACTCAGGCATTTGCCATTGAAGATAGCTGAAGTCTGGTCAAGTTAACCTGTAACTTACAATGATAACACCAGGTTTGCTTGGCAGACCACTAACGAGTGGATCACCCTTACTGAACTGAAAACAAACCTTCAATACACTCAGATGGATGCAAACAAACTAACAACTGCTCTAGCTGTTTCTAGCTATCAGTTCGCAAGACAACAACCTCAAAGGCTTCATAAAGTTTATCAAGCACTCTCTGAACGCATAGTTGCGCATTCGAGTGGAGATGTACCAGAACTGAAAACAAACCTTCAATACACTTAGACGGATGCAAACAAACCAACAACTGCGCTGTTTCTAGCTATCAGTTCACAAGACAACAACCTCAAAGGCTTCATAAAGTTTATCAAGTACTCTCTGAACGCACAGTTGCGCGCTCGAGTGGAGATGTACCTGAACTGAAAACAACCCGTCAATACACTCAGAAGGATGCAGACAAACTAACAACCGCTCAAACTGTTTGCAGCTATCATTTCATTGCACTTATACCATGAACATGGCCTCAACAACTGCTTCCAAACGAAAAATGTCACCACAGCACAATCGGATCCTTATTAGTGGTCTGCTGGGCAGTGAGGCCGAGGGCCCTGTAACAGCTTTGTAATGATCTCTGCATGGTGTTATTATGCAGGATACTGTTGCACTGAGTTGCAAAGAAACTGAATTCCTGCAATTGTTTTCATTTTGTTTTATCACAGAGGTTCAACGTTATCTTCAAGCAAAGGCATCGCATAACCATGCTCACTGAGGTCGCATGTGAATCTCGTCATGGACATGAGGGCAGAGAACAGAGCTGCATATGGCGTCAGGCTAGCTTCTACCGTGGCCCTGAGCATGTCCCTAGCCAGGCCGAGGCCCAAGCTAAACACGACCACTATGTGCTCGCTTCTACCAACCATAGGTTTGTATCATCGTACAGGGACCTTTAAGTCGGCGGGATGGCACAAGGGCTCGTAGGATACGCTATTACCAATACCTGCAGTTGATCAATGGCCTGACTGGCTGCCATTCTTGGAAACCACAGCTATCAGCTCTGATGGACAGCACTCAGGCATTTGCCATTGAAGATAGCTGAAGTCTGGTCAAGTTAACCTGTAACTTACAATGATAACACCAGGTTTGCTTGGCAGACCACTAACGAGTGGATCACCCTTACTGAACTGAAAACAAACCTTCAATACACTCAGACGGATGCAAACAAACCAACAACTGCGCTGTTTCTAGCTATCAGTTCACAAGACAACAACCTCAAAGGCTTCATAAAGTTTATCAAGTACTCTCTGAACGCACAGTTGCGCGCTCGAGTGGAGATGTACCTGAACTGAAAACAACCCGTCAATACACTCAGAAGGATGCAGACAAACTAACAACCGCTCAAACTGTTTGCAGCTATCATTTCATTGCACTTATACCATGAACATGGCCTCAACAACTGCTTCCAAACGAAAAATGTCACCACAGCACAATCGGATCCTTATTAGTGGTCTGCTGGGCAGTGAGGCCGAGGGCCCTGTAACAGCTTTGTAATGATCTCTGCATGGTGTTATTATGCAGGATACTGTTGCACTGAGTTGCAAAGAAAATGAATTCCTGCAATTGTTTTCCGTTTGTTTTATCACAGAGGTTCAACATTATCTTCAAGCAAAGGCATCGCATTACCATGCTCACTGAGGTCGCATGTGAATCTCGTCATGGACATGAGGGCAGAGAACAGAGCTGCATATGGCGTCAGGCTAGCTTCTACCGTGGCCCTGAGCATGTCCCTAGCCAGGCCGAGGCCCCAGCTAAACACGACCACTATGTGCTCGCTTCTACCAACCATAGGTTTGTATCATCGTACAGGGACCTTTAAGTCGGCGGGATGGCACAAGGGCTCGTAGGATACGCTATTACCAATACCTGCAGTTGATCAATGGCCTGACTGGCTGCCATTCTTGGAAACCACAGCTATCAGCTCTGATGGACAGCACTCAGGCATTTGCCATTGAAGATAGCTGAAGTCTGGTCAAGTTAACCTGTAACTTACAATGATAACACCAGGTTTGCTTGGCAGACCACTAACGAGTGGATCACCCTTACTGAACTGAAAACAAACCTTCAATACACTCAGATGGATACAAACAAACTAACAACTGCTCTAGCTGTTTCTAGCTATCAGTTCGCAAGACAACCTCAAAGGCTTCATAAAGTTTATCAAGCACTCTCTGAACGCACAGTTGCGCATTCGAGTGGAGATGTACCAGAACTGAAAACAAACCTTCAATACACTTAGACGGATGCAAACAAACCAACAACTGCGCTGTTTCTAGCTATCAGTTCACAAGACAACAACCTCAAAGGCTTCATAAAGTTTATCAAGTACTCTCTGAACGCACAGTTGCGCGCTCGAGTGGAGATGTACCTGAACTGAAAACAACCCGTCAATACACTCAGAAGGATGCAGACAAACTAACAACCGCTCAAACTGTTTGCAGCTATCATTTCATTGCACTTATACCATGAACATGGCCTCAACAACTGCTTCCAAACGAAAAATGTCACCACAGCACAATCGGATCCTTATTAGTGGTCTGCTGGGCAGTGAGGCCGAGGGCCCTGTAACAGCTTTGTAATGATCTCTGCATGGTGTTATTATGCAGGATACTGTTGCACTGAGTTGCAAAGAAAATGAATTCCTGCAATTGTTTTCCGTTTGTTTTATCACAGAGGTTCAACATTATCTTCAAGCAAAGGCATCGCATTACCATGCTCACTGAGGTCGCATGTGAATCTCGTCATGGACATGAGGGCAGAGAACAGAGCTGCATATGGCGTCAGGCTAGCTTCTACCGTGGCCCTGAGCATGTCCCTAGCCAGGCCGAGGCCCCAGCTAAACACGACCACTATGTGCTCGCTTCTACCAACCATAGGTTTGTATCATCGTACAGGGACCTTTAAGTCGGCGGGATGGCACAAGGGCTCGTAGGATACGCTATTACCAATACCTGCAGTTGATCAATGGCCTGACTGGCTGCCATTCTTGGAAACCACAGCTATCAGCTCTGATGGACAGCACTCAGGCATTTGCCATTGAAGATAGCTGAAGTCTGGTCAAGTTAACCTGTAACTTACAATGATAACACCAGGTTTGCTTGGCAGACCACTAACGAGTGGATCACCCTTACTGAACTGAAAACAAACCTTCAATACACTCAGATGGATACAAACAAACTAACAACTGCTCTAGCTGTTTCTAGCTATCAGTTCGCAAGACAACCTCAAAGGCTTCATAAAGTTTATCAAGCACTCTCTGAACGCACAGTTGCGCATTCGAGTGGAGATGTACCAGAACTGAAAACAAACCTTCAATACACTTAAACGGATGCAAACAAACCAACAACTGCGCTGTTTCTAGCTATCAGTTCACAAGACAACAACCTCAAAGGCTTCATAAAGTTTATCAAGTACTCTCTGAACGCACAGTTGCGCGCTCGAGTGGAGATGTACCTGAACTGAAAACAACCCGTCAATACACTCAGAAGGATGCAGACAAACTAACAACCGCTCAAACTGTTTGCAGCTATCATTCCATTGCACTTATACCATGAACATGGCCTCAACAACTGCTTCCAAACGAAAAATGTCACCACAGCACAATCGGATCCTTATTAGTGGCCTGCTGGGCAGTGAGGCTGAGGGCCCTGTAACAGCTTTGTAATGATCTCTGCATGGTGTTATCATGCAGGACGCTGTTGCACTGAGTTGCAAAGAAAATGAATTCCTGCAATTGTTTTCCGTTTGTTTTATCACAGAGGTTCAACATTATCTTCAAGCAAAGGCATCGCATTACCATGCTCACTGAGGTCGCATGTGAATCTCGTCATGGACATGAGGGCAGAGAACAGAGCTGCATGTGGCGTCAGGCTAGCTTCTACCGTGGCCCTGAGCATGTCCCTAGCCAGGCCGAGGCCCAAGCTAAACACGACCACTATGTGCTCGCTTCTACCAACCATAGGTTTGTATCATCAGACAGGGACCTGCTATAGGTATGTCAACACGTACAGGGACCTTTAAGTTAGCGGGATCGCACAAGGGCTCGTAGGATACGCTATTACCAATACCTGCAGTTGATCAATGGCCTGACTGGCTGCCATTCTTGGAAACCACAGCTATCAGCTCTGATGGACAGCACTCAGGCATTTGCCATTGAAGATAGCTGAAGTCTGGTCAAGTTAACCTGTAACTTACAATGATAACACCAGGTTTGCCTGGCAGACCACTAACGAGTGGATCACCCTTACTGAACTATTGTCCCGAGAAAGCTCTTTACCATGAGGCCTCCAAAACACCACATCTCTGCTCAGTTCTGCTGGTGTTGTAGCTCTCAATTCATTGCACTTCTACCAT